>VZRZ01003041.1:574174-596327 GCA_013398175.1 Climacteris rufus
GGGCACCGGGGGAGCGGCCCCGCCGGGCTCCAGCCGGGCCAGCGGCGGCCGCAGCTTCCACCGCGGCTAAAGCAGCTCCGCAGCTTCTCCGGGTTGGAACCCCGCGTGTGACACTGCCGGGACAGCGCTGCCTTTTGCAATGTGTGTTTTATTCCTGGGCTCCTGAGAGAGAGGAGCCTGTGTTCCCCAGGGAAAGCCCCGCGCTGGGCTTCCCCCAGAAACAGCAGCAGCCCTCACCTCACCCCGGGGCAGCACAGCCTGGGCCACTTTTCTCCCTCCTCAGGACGTGGCTCATGACCCATCAGCCCTTCATTGCCACCATGGGCTGTGCTGCTGGGCCACTGTCTGCCCAAGGCAGCCTCTGCCTTTTTTTTTCTTTTTAAGACTTTTCCTCCTTGGTGTGGTGTGGAGTGGCCGCACACGAGGTCACGCAGTTGTCAGTGCTGCTGATCCGGGGTTTGGGTCACAAACCCGTCCTTTGGAAAGCCTCAGGTAAGTTAAACCAGACAATCACAGCTCAGCCCCAAGCACTTGGTTCACTTGGACATTCAGGCCCCAAATTCAACCTGTGTGAGTCTCCCTGGGCAGAAGCTGCTGCTTGGGTCCCACCACCCACTGCCAGCAGCCCCTGGCTCCCGTGCCTGGCTCTGCCCTCACCATGGTGCAGTCTGACCCTCTGAGCTTCTCTTTGGTGGCACAGCCAAACTCCTGCCTCAGACACGTCTCTTCTGGCCGCTGGATGTCCCAGAGCCCCACGTTCTGCAGGGGATGTAGAAGAAACAAGGTGAGACAGGAGCCCGGGGCTGCTTGGGGGTGCTGCACCCCCGGACACCGTGATGGGAGCTGGGCTGACCTGCTGCTGTTCATGGTTTTGCTTTGGGCTCTGCCATCGGGGCTCTTGGAGCAGCTGCACTACCTGGCAGCAGCATTTCACCTCTCCCACTGCAGGTGCCTGCGATGGGAGCAAGGAATGCCTGAGGGTGTGTCCAGCTCAAGCACTGGGCAGGGCACCTGCACTGCCCATCCAAGCCTTGGGCACCCCTGCGAGCCGGAGAGCAGCAGTGCCAGGCTGCAGCAGCAAAGGGTGATACTGGAAAAGCCGCACCTGGCAAGCAGAGCAGGGTGATCCCCAAATACACCATTCCTGTGGGGTGCCTGCTGCAAGCCAGGACTCTGCCATGCCCCCGGGAGTGACAGAGCAGCCCTGGGCACAACCACCCATCTCCATGGGCTGCTGAGAGAGCCCAGCCCGGCTCTGGCCCCGGGGGATGCTGGAGGAGCACTTTGTGTTCAGTGCACGCACCCCCTTCCTGATTTTTCAGCAATTGCCTCCCACAGCCGTGATCCAGCCCCGGCGCCTTCCCGGGAAACGCTGCCAGCTCATAAACCCCTTTTAATCTTTCGAGAAGGTCCTTTGTGCAGCCTTTTGTCAACAGGGCCTGTCCCATTGCTATAGCTACGGCCCCTTTGCTGCCGGACACACCTGTTTGTTTTTCCAGCTCCTTTCTGTTGCCGTCACATTTCTCTGCCACCTGAATAAAAACACTGAGAAAAGCCCTGCCCTGGTCCTGCGCCCTCCTCGTCCTTCCCGATTGAGGAAACTCCTTGCTCCCCTGGGATCAGTTTTCTGCAGGCAATGGTCTCACAGCAGCCTGCTCAGCCAGGGCCCCTTGCTATGGCTTTGTTCTCTGGTTTTCACCCTTAAAATGACTCAGTTCATGGTGGAGTGGGGCTGGGAACGCTGTGGTTTGCAGCCACGTGAAGCAGATTCCTTGGGAAGGGTCAGGAATGGTGATGTCCCCGTGGCCCATCAGCAGAGATTTTGCAGATATGCCATGGGATTTTCTCATTTAATGCTTCTCTCCTCATGCATTAAACTCCCCCAAATCAATGCTTCTGGAATATCAACCTCGTGTCCACCTGGGCAGCTGGGACTGCCCTGGCCCCTGGGTTCAGCAGAGTGAGGAAAAGGCCTTTCCCCCGTAGGACTCTGCTTTCCCTGGCAGCAGCAGCCTTCTCAAGGGTTTGCATTGCCTTCACTTCAGAAAGGAAAATATTCCACATTCATGAGTTGTGGCTGTTGTGTTCCCAGAGATGGAAACGAGCTGGGGGAGCTGCCCTTCATTTGCAAGGCGTTTCTCCCGCACCGCGTTGGGGTGGTGATGGTTTCAGCAGCACTTCTGTGAGCAAAGGGCCTTGCTGTGACCTTTCCGGGCTGACTTGAGCACAAGAATCCTGTTTTCCCTTCCCTGGCAGAGGCTGGATCCCCCTGCCGGGGCTGCAGAGCCGCTGTTCTCGCTGTCCCGCTGCCGCTGCCTCAGCGGGAGCATCCCCGGGACACCTCCGGGAAAGCTCGGGAGCCGGGCAGAGGGATCCCCCCCGGGCTGCCGGGTCGAACCCCCCACTCCTGGGCTTCCTGCGGCACCCAAAGCGGCGCTGAAAAGGAGCAGGGAGGCGCCTCGGGATGCGCAGCCCCAGCCGGGCACGATGGGATGCTCTGGGTGAAAAGGGTGGGCTGGGCAAGGAGCAGGGCCCGGGGTTTGGCCCTACTTTTGTGCAACAAAATAATTAAAGGAGACTTCTTTATTTCAGCCGAATGTTTTGTTGTTTATTGCCCTGCTGCTTTGGTGCCGTTTCTAAATATTTAATGTGGTGGAAATGGTGTTTTTGATTAATGGGATGTATTTGGTGCGTGGGTTATCATTTTAAAAAGGAAATGACCTTTAGTGCTCTTAATAAAACGAGGCTGGGTTTGGCACCACCACTGAGGCCTTGCACCTCCCAGTGCATGTGCTGAGCCCCAGCACTGCGTTCCAGCTGTCAGGCCTTGCCTGAAACTCAAGATACAGCGTGAACTGTCCCTGATGCAGCTCTGTGGGGACGCACTGCTGCTGCTCTGCAGTGATGCTGCACATCTGGAGCACAGGCACATCTGGGCAGCTGCTCTGGGGGGATGGAGCAGCGCTGGGGTGTGCAGGCAGGAAGGGCAGGGGAACAGCTGGAATATTTGAGGGCTGTCCCGGCTCTCCTGCTGCTCATCACCCCACGGGCAGACAAAACCAGGCTGCTGTTGGGTGGAAAAGGAGCTTTTCCAGGAGAAACGGCTCCCGCTCAGCTGGATGTGCCTGTGGCCCTGAGGGCTGCAGGGAGGCAGGGGGTGGCAGCCGCCCTGAGCACCGTTTGTCTTGGAGGAAAACATCCAGTTTTGATATTTAAGATTTCCAGCAATGGAAAATTCAGCAGCAGCAGGGCTGGGGAACCAGGCGCTAATTGGCGGAACTTGTAGGGAGAGAGTCCCTCCAGCTCTTTTCCATTGGAAAATCCAAAAGCTTTCTCCAGCTGTTGATTCCTCGTAAAAACTAAAGCAAAACATGCTGGGTGGGGAAGTAGGGGTAAGGGAAGATCTTGACAATGTTGGAGCAGCCCTTTTCACTCCCTCAGGACAAGTATTTACATTTTTTTATTGTAAAGTTACTCTTGTTTGGAAATAATTTGTTTTATTTTGCACTCTGTTACCAGCTTTGACAGATCACAAAGAAAACAAAGTGACTTTGCAGAAATACGATGTTTTGGCTAAAGAAGAACAACTTCTTTTTTTTTTTTTTTTTTTTTCCTAATTTTCCCTGGGAATGTTTTGGGTGTTTTCCAGCTTGGAAATTTCAGAGCAAACTCGCATCCCTCTTTCTCCAGCTGTAACATAGAATAATATTTTTTTGAAGGGTTAATAAATCTTTTAATAATTTTTTAATCCATCCTGCACTGCCTGGTTCTGAGGACTGGAGCCATCTGCAGCACTTCCTCTCGCCGTGCTCAAACCCCCCCGGAGCATCTGCTGCTCCCGCCGGCGGCACCGCCGGCGTTTCGGGAATCAATTAGAAATCATTAACAAACGAGCGCTGCAGGCCGCACCTAGAGCTCATGCAAACAGCGTTTGAAAAGAAAATCTCCTATTGCAAAGCCGCGTGTGGCTGGGTGAGCTCAGGTGTGTTCTCCCTGCAGCCTCCCCCCAGGGCTGGGAATCGCTCCGGGTGTTTGCCCTGCGCTGCAGGGATGGGATGATGGAGGTGATTTAGGATTTCGGGCTGGGAATCGCTCCGGGTGTTTGCCCCGCGCTGCAGGGATGGGATGATGGAGGTGATTTAGGATTTCGGGCTGGGAATCGCTCCGGGTGTTTGCCCCGCGCTGCAGGGATGGGATGATGGAGGTGATTTAGGATTTCGTGCTGGGAACACAACCACAGCTAACGGGGCCAGGGGAGGGCTGGGGGGTCACCTCCCTGCCCAGGGTGGAAATGTGGGTCACGTCTCATGGAGCAACAGGCGAGAGCTGAGGGATGGGAGAGGTCCCGGGAAGGCTGCAGGCTCAGAAGCAGCTCTCAATCAACCATGTGGTGAAATGCAGTCTTAGCTCGGGGTTTTCCTTTGGGATTGAAGATCCACTGGAGCACTGCTGTCCCCACAGCCCTTCTGCAGACTGCAGCAAGGTGGACACAAGCATTTTGCATCCCAGAGTTGGTGACACCACCCGTGTCCCCAGGGCAGCTGCTCCAGAGTCACAACGCTTGTCATCCCTTTCCTTCCCAAAGTCTTCCTTGGTTCCTGAACAGCCGAACTCCTCCAACCCCAGCATCTCTCCTGCTGCAGTCAGAGGCTGCTGTGATGCATCCCAGCACCCCTGGGTGTGGAGGGGCTCCAACCCTCCCACCCTGCAGAGCCATTCCCATCAGGGGCTTTGCTGCAGGTCTGGGGGTGGGGGAGCCACGGCAGCCCCTCCTCAGCAGAGCCTCCGGTCCCTGGGGACAGGAGCCGACCTTGGGGTGCTTGGGCCATCCCAGGGTGAGCAGTGAGCACAGCTGGGAGCCGTGGCTGGGGGTTCCCTGTGTCCCAGCCATGGGGAAACATCCTGACAGCACCCCAGGCTCCCAGCTCGCTCCTCACCCAGGGCTGGAGGCTTTGCAGGGTGGATGGGGGGACAGGGACCTCACTGTCCATGAGCTTTCTGCTGGAATCCTTCCCTTTGGATGACACCGTGCCCTGTGCAGCAGGCTGTGGGTCAGGAGCTGGTTCAGGTGTGTCAGTAGGGCTCAGCCCTCCCTAAGCAGGGGTGGAAAAGGACCAGGCCCTCCTTTACAGCCCTTTGCAGGGAGCCCACAGCCCTGGTGATGTCCTGCCCAGGGTGGGATTTGCAGTTTTGCTGGTGTGAGATCTTTCTTTGTTTCAGCAGGTCCAGAATCACCTCCCACCCTGTGTCCCCTGCTTTCAGCTCTCCTGATGAGCAGGTTTGCTGGACCCCTGGTCCAGGCTTTCTGCTGTGCCTCCCATTGCTGTGGGACAACCCCATGTCCTGGTCCTGTGGCACGAGCTGGGTACCAGAGCTTGGGACAGGAGCGTGGGCACCCACTCCAGCACCGTTTGTTGGGATGCTCCAGGGAAGAGGCTCAGCAAAGCCCTGGGGAGGCTGGTGTGGGGACACTGGGGTGACTTGGCAGTGCTGGAGGGTCTTGGCTCACACAGGGCTCTGTGCTGCTGCCTGTTCCCTGTTCTCCTCTGGCACATCCTCTCACTCAATCACTTCCTTCCTCCCATCCCGTTTTTCCAGCGGTGCTTCTGCTGCTGTCTCCTGTCCCAGCAGCTGTTTTGTAGCACCAGCTATTTTGACTACTCAGTTAACTATTTATCCAGATGGAGCTGCTCTGTTGTCATGAGCCTGGCATGTTTTTTCCATATACAAATTCTGTGTCAGAGCGGAGGCGACAAATCCCAACCATCTCTGTGAGGTGTCCGGGGCGTGTTTGCTTTGGCCACGTTCACCACCCTGGGTCCCAGCCCTTCTCCAGCCCTTTTAGACTGAATTTGGGGGTTTTGTCCTCTCCATCCCACTCTTTCCCTCACACAGGTCCCACCACTGGACCTTGCCCTGGCCCAGCTGCAGTGAGGAACTGGCTGCCTTTTTTTCCCTAGCACTTAATTTTAATTAAATGCAAATCCCCAACGCTCTGCAAACCCGGTGAGCTGTGCAAATGTCAATTGCTCTGGCTGGGGATGCTGCTTGCTGCCCTGGGAAGGCACTCCCTGTCCCTCCTGGGAGTGGTGGGGTGGCCCCATGGCCATTCCTGGCTCTGCCCAAACTCGAGGTCACACAGGGTCCCCAACCTCCAGTGAGGGAGCTCAGGGAGGATTTTGTGTCCTGTGCACCCCCCAGGGCCCAAAGGCTTCACTGGGGCTTTGGAGCTGGGTCTCTGCAGCCCCAGTTATGGCACAAACCCACTGCAGAGCTCAGCTCCCAAATATGCTGCTTTTTCACCCATTTCTGCTGCTGCATGAGGACTCTTGGCTTACAGCTGCCTTTTCCCCAGCATCACCTCTGCAGCCCTCATCACTCCCCATCTCCACTAGGGACAGGAAATGGCTTCATCCCAGCACCTCTTTGAGAAAATTCCTCAAAGGATTCTCACCTTCATCCCACCCTCCAGCAGGGATGAAATCCTCCAGGATTTCCCCAGGGGCCAAAGCTGTGGCAGATCCCAGCAGTGCAGAGGGTGCCCTTAACCCTGCGATCCCCTGGACAGAGCAGGGCCCAGGTTTGGCTGCTCAGCAGCATTTGCATTGAAAATCCCAACTTTGAAATGCAAAAACTGCTTGGATGGAAGCAATTGCAGCACGGAGTTTACAGCAACGTCTAAATATTTATTTAGAAACTTTGTGTTTTCCCTCTGCTCTTGAATTTCTTATTTATTTCCTTTACTCCTTTCTGGGCTGGGGATGAGCAAGGGCACCTCAGCCACCCTGGAGGGAACATTTCTCACCATCTCACAGCAAAACGAGCTGAAATGCAGAAAACCATCCTAAAACTCCCTCCTCCAGCAACATTTCTTCTTCTTCCAGCTCTTTTCTTTGCAGGGAGCCTGAAGTTTCCGAGCTCACTTGTCACTCGGTACGTGAAGGGAAATTGGCAGCTCCCTGAGCTATTGTCATGGCCCCTTATGAAACTCAAGGATTTCAGCTACATTTCCTACCCACTGACCTTATCAAGGTTCTGCATGTTTTTGGCATTTCTTCATGCACTTGCAGGGTGCAAAACACCGAAGGCACCAGGCACCTCACTCCAGTGTCTCCAGCCCCTCGTAGGGATGCATCGTCTGTGTGAGGGTATTTTAACAGAGATAAACGGCTCCCAGCAGAGTTTAATTGGTAAATTCCCTGTTGTTTCTGTTCATGACTTGTCAGCCAAGGTTTGCTGAGGAGCTCAAGCTCATTTGTGGCTGATGGTTGGTTGCTGAAGGCTTTGCAGCAGCACCTTGGTGTGCACGGCTGTATCCTGGGACCTCAAATATCCCATCTCATCCACAGGGATGCACGATGGAGATGTGTCCATGAGGATTTGAGTGCTGTAAGAGTGAAGTGAGGTCAGCAGTGTTTGTTTTCAGTCTGTGCTGGTTGCAGGGACACGCTGCCACCCCGGGATGCTGCCGGCTGAACTCCCTGGGCTCTGCCAGCAGCAGGAGTGACCAGCCCCGCCGTGTTTGTGTGGAACACAAGTGCACCCTTGGCCAGCAGCCACAGAGCAGCAGCAGGAGGGTGTTCAGCTTCCTCAAGCTGCCTGGCCACGGAGATAAGCGGCGGAGCAGGAAGTGTCTCGCTCCGTGCCGGGATGGAGCGAGCTTCGGCTCGCACTGGGGGCTGAAGGGCAGCACCGACTCCCTCAGCAGTGGTGGGGACGTCCCTGGGGTTTGTTTCATGCTTTCCTGAGAGGTCCCCTCCTAGGAACAGTCCCCCTGTGGCTATAGGGGGATTGGAGGGTGCAGGAGGCAGCAGCAGAAGGTGGGGCAGCAGCTTCCAACATCCCCATCCTGCAGCCACGCAACCATCCCGGCTGTGACCCTGCAGGCAACACCAGCACAGTGACAGGAGCACCCCAGGGGCTGCTGCACACTCAGCCCAGTGAGGCAAGCTGGAGGTGATAAAGAGGAATGAGTTTAAACTGGCAGAGGATAGGTTTAGATTGGATATTGGGAAGAAATTCCTCCCTGTGAGGGTGGGAAGGCCCTGGCACAGGTTGGCCAGAGAAGCTGTGGCTGCCCCATCCCTGGAAGTGTCCGAGGCCAGGCTGGACGGGGCTTGGAGCACTCTGGGCTGGTGAAGGTGTCCCTGCCCATGGCAGGGAGGGTTGGAATGAGATGATCTTTAAGGTGCATTCCAGCCCAAATCATTCCATGATTGTATGAAGTCTCCCCACTTCCCAGGGCAACACAGCATCGCTCTGAGCAGACACTGAAGCAAGGACACCTCCCTGTGCCAGACACCCACAGCATCACTGCCAGAGCCAATCCCCCTGAGCAAAGGAACTTTTTGCATGCTCTGCACAAGTGTTGAGGGATTTCCTAATGGTGGGGCATGGAAAACCCCTCTGCCCCAGCCAGCTCCAGTGATGATGTTGGAGCAGGATGCTGCACCCTCCCCTGAGCCGGCGTTGGGAGCTGCATCCAGCAGAGCCACTGATGTTTGTGATGAGCTGTGCCTTGCCAACAGCAATTAGTAAACAGCCCTGCCCATGGTGTACAAGAAAGGTTCCAATCTGGCTCCAAAAAAGCAAATCAACCCAGAGTTATCTCTGCAAATCGAGCCAAAATTATCTCCACAAACCAAGCCTGGAAACGCAGGAAGAATTCCCGCACCCTCTGCCAGCAGCGCCTGCCCTCCTCCTTGCTGGGGATAATTGCTCCATCTACCAGCAAGCTGCTCCTGGCACTGCTAGGCTGGGACACGGTGTCCCAGGGACCAGCTGCTTCCCTGGGGCCGTGAGTGCTGGCACAGCCACCAGGAATCTGCTCCTTGCCATCTCCTGGGATTTACCTTTGGAGCAGGGGAGGCAGGGAATGGGATCGGTCACTGGGGCTGAGGCTGCTGTAGGGTTTGCAAAACAACAGCTCTTGTGAAGAGACCTTGATTTTTCATAGAATCCTGGAATCCCAGGCTGGAAGGAACCTTAAGGATCATCTGGTCCAAGCTTTCTTGGCAAAAGCACGGTCTAGACGAGATGGCCCAGCACCACATCCAGCCAAATCTTAGGAGTCCAACGTTGGGGAAACCACCACTTCCCTGGGGAAATTATTCCAATGCCTGATTGTTCTCATTGTGAAAAATTTTCCTCTTATGTCCAGTTGGAATCTCCCCAGGAATAACTTGTACCCAGTGCAGGGTGTGATTTTTTCCTAAAGGGTTCTTGCACACAAGCTTTTCCTGGAGGGAGGAAAGAAATTTAATCAGAGTAAAAAGTGAAATTAATTGGAGCAATAAAGTGGGGGTGCACATATGGTTGAGCATCAGCAAACCCAGTACATCCTCCAACAGCAGCTCTGTATCCTTTTCTCTCTTTTTTTTTTTTTTTTAATGCAGGGAATGTGGGAGAGAGCAATGGTTTGGCTCAGCACAGCCAGAATGATTCCAGTTGTGCCTGGGGTTGGGTCTGTGGTGAGCTCAAGGACAGGGACTTGATTCAAGCAGTCACTAGCAGATCCTTTAGGAGTTTTATTTCTTTATTGGTGATTAATGGCAGTGTTTCGTTTCTAATGGAAGGAAATAGGGAGGAAATGGTTTCTTGCCTTCATTTGTCAGGGATTTGTTTAAAAGGGAGCTCATGTTCCCTGGAAATAGGTCAGGGTTGTGTACTTGCAGGGGTGAGAAGCTGGTTAGGCTGAGGCTGGATGTCAGATGTTTGGATAAGGGAGCACTCCAGGCTTTCCTGTGCGAGGCCGTTCCCTCTCCCTCCCCATCCCCGTCCCCTCGGCCCCGTGCCAGGGACACCCTGCGTCCTGCTGCCGGTGGGTGGAACGGGAGGGCTTCAAACTCCCAGCTGAAGCAGCCTCTGACTGCACAGAAGAGCAGCAGTTAATGAGGTGGAAATGAATTTTCCTGGCATGTCCCTGCAGCCGGGCTCTGCCGCCGGCAGCGCGGGGTGAGCAAGGAGGGTGCATCGCCCCGGGAGCTGTGTGCTCCCCTCAGGGGTTTTGGAGCAGGGAGCCATAGAATCAGGGATTTCTGGGTTTATGTAGGTTGGAAAAGCCCTCTGAGATCATAGAGTCCAACCACTGCCAAACCCCAAGTGCTACATCTACAGATCCTTTAAATCCCTGCAGGGATGGCGACTCCACCACTGCCCTGGGCAGCTGTGCCAGGGCTGGACAACCCTTTCCATGAAGAAATCTTCACAGTATGCAATCCAAACCTCCCCTGGCGCAGCTTGAGGCTGTGTCCCCTTGTCCTGTCCCTTGTTCCCCAGGAGCAGAGCCTGACACACCCCATCTGCACCCTCCTGTCAGGGAGCTGTGGAAAGAGAGAAGGTCCCCCCTGAGCTTCCTTTTCTCCCTCAGCCACTTCTCATCAGACTCGTGCTCCAGACTCTTCCCCAGCTCCACTGCCCTTCTCTGGACACACAAAGTCATTGGGCACAGAGCTTTTAAAAGAAAAGTCCTATTTTTGAGTGGAGTGAATGTATTGCCCAAACCTCTCTCTGCAAAACAGGGGCTGGGAGGCAAGACAGGGGCAGCCACATGGGCAGGTGATGGCAAAGCCACTGTCCCATGTCCCTGCTGCTGCCAGGGCAGAAAAGCTGAGGTGGAGTCACTGGAATGTTTGCCTTGTGCCATGTCTTGTGTATTGGCCACACAGCGGGACAGTGTGGAAAGGTTCAATTGGCTTCACCCCTCATTGGTGCCCTGGCACTGGGGGAGAGTTTCAGGGCTAAATAAGACTGTCAGGTCTTTTATAAATGCCAGTTTCTGGTCATTTTGTGCATTGTGGTTGAGATGTTTCCATGAGTTCAGAGCTCGGGGCTGAGGGCATTGGGTCACTTGAGGTGACTCTCGCCACCATCCCAAACCCCACACTGGATATGCATTGATGTCCTGGACACCTACATGAGCCAAGAGAGTTATTGATAACTGAACTCTGAGCCATTTAAAAAACGCATTTGTGCACTGAATGGACTCAGCCTTTGGAAAAGTTACTCATCTTCCTCCTCAGCTGAAATGCCACCCTTCCTGGTGGCTGTCCTTCCCCAGCACGGCCGTGAGCTCTCAGCCTGGCCAGGCAGCCAGAGCCCGAAAATCCTAGCAACAATGACATTGTTTTCTATATTTGCATCACTGAAGGCTGAGCAGAGCTGATGACACACCGTGGAGCTGGCAGTGCAGCCAGTATTGATGCCATCTGCAGAGAGCCGCCTCCACACCGGCTTCAAATCCCATTTTCTTGACTGTTTGGTTTGTGCTCCTGCAGGGCCGGCGTTCAGGGTGCTCCTGGTGGGTGCCACAGTGCCCGGCCAGGAGCCTGGGGTGGCCCCAGGGTTTGCATCTCTCTGAGCAGGGACGCAGAGCTGTCACAGCTCATCCCTTTCCTTGGCACACGCTGTGTGCACAGGCTCCTTCCAGACATCCCGCCCTCCCCGTGAGCAGTTCCAGCAGCAAATGTTCTTCTGATTTTTTAATTCTATCTTTTTTTTTGGTAATCTTTTTATCCCAGGCTCCTTCTGATGTAGGAGACAAGGGCTCAGCTCTGCTCCATCTTCAGAGAGATGCAGCTGGGTGGCTTGCAAACCCTCTTAGTCTTTATGCACCTGGGGGTGCTTGTGTTTCCAATGTCAGTTTGGCTCTTTGTATTTTACTTAAAGTGCACTTGGGGACTCATGAGCTTGTGTGATCAGGTTGGCTGAGGGGAGAGAGCTCCTGGCTTCACAGGGAAGCCGGAAAACAGGCACGTGTCATTTCACTGGGTGGGATGAAGGAAGCCAAGTCCCACAGTTGCATCCCACCAGTACCAGGAGATGCCCTGCGTGGTCCTTCCTCCAGAGCTGTGAATTTAGGCCTTAAAGAAAAATTCAGCCAAACCTTGTTTGTGTTTTTTTGGTTTTGTTTTTGTTTTCTTAAAGAAATGCTGGATTCTAAATATATGCATCCTGGGGTTTACATTTGGAGAGCACTCGCTACATGTCTGCAGCTTGAAACTTGGAGTGTAAAAATAACATCAAAGCCAAGACTGGTGTGAGAGACTCCAGGAGAAGAGGCAGGCGCAGCACACGCCGACTCACACGAAACCACTCGACCCCACACAGGGGACATGGTGCTGCCCCATAAAGCTGTGGGGGCTGCAGGTGCTGTGAGGATGCTGCACTGGGGGCTGGGGACAAGGAGACAGAAAAAGCAAACCCAGCTGGGAGGGGGAATGAACCAGCGAGGGAGGAGGTTGGGGCTGGCCCTGTTTAACTGCTGGGGTTGTGCTCGGTCACTGGCAAAAGGTGAGCCTGAAAATCTCTGTGTGTTCCCTGCTGCCAGAAAGGGGAGCTGGGCCAGCCAAGGAAGGATTTCCCTACCTCTGGTGCGCTGCTTGCACTTAGTGCATGGTGAAGACCTGCAGGGAATAAAAATAACCCATATAGACAAAAACCATCCCAGCCCTGATTGTCCTTGAGCAGGCAGCCCTGTGTCCAGCCAGCCCCAAAGGAGCCCATTTTCCTTTGACAGTGCTTTTCCCCATTCCTCAGTACAGGACCAATGCTGGTCATACCCCTTGGACTGCTTTTCCTGCTATGCCTCTTCACAGCTTTGCCCAGGAATAACAGCAGTGGCTTTGGGAGATGGGTTATCCCAAGGGGCCCATCTTTTTCCCTGCAGCTGTGGGGTTTATTTTCCTCCACGTCCTCCTGCGCCCAGCGCAGCCATGAGCTCGTGGGCAGCATTTCCCATGGCCACCACTGGAATGAGGGGCCATCCCATGGCTCTGGCCCAGTGACATTCCAAACCCCACTGGGCCTTCCCACTTCACCATGCCCTGTGCCCAGCAGAAGAGACACTCAGCACCCTCAGCCCCAGGGCGATCTGGGGTTCAGCGGGAGCATCCCGGAGTGCTGGGGAAGGCTTTCTGGGCATTGGGGAAGGTTTCCTGGGCAGTGGGTGGTGCTGCCAACCGGGCTGAGTGTGGGAGAAAGCCTCTGGCTCTGTTTGGCTTGGCAGTGGCCGCCGGGCCCTGTGAGCCCTGGGCTGGGCTCGCGCTGCCGGCGCTGCCGAGAGGGGCAGGAGCCAGGAGAAGCCTCCACATCCATGCCAGGGCTGAGTCACCCTGGTCGTGAGGAAAGGAGAGTGTGTGTGTGGGGGGGAATTAAACAGTCAATCATGCTTTCAGCAAGCCTGAAATCATCTGTGATATTTTTATTTCCAGATTCCCGGCTTTGATTTTTGTGGGAAGGTTGTTCCCGACGTGCCGACCGCGGTGACGCGACGCCCAGGGCAGCCCCTGGTGCTGGGGGGCAGTGAGCAAAGCCTGGCTCCATCCCAGAGCTCCCCTCATCCCTGCCCCACAAGCTGGGGGCAAATTTCGGCAGGGAATTTGATTTTCAGCCCCTTGATGGCCATGGGGCCTTTTCCCCTCAGCCACCAGCTCTTCCCTCTCAGGCATGAACGGCCCTAAGGGCACCTCAGAGACCCTTGGGAGCCACCTGCCATGGCAGAGGATGGTGTGCAAGTGAGAACTCTTTTCTGGGAAAACCTGGGAATGGGAGGAGCCTGCTGGGATGGAGCAGCCATGTGAGCCTCTGCACTTAGGTGAGGAGAGCAAAGCGAGCCATGCCTTTATAAAAATATATATAAAATACATAAAGACAAGTAGCTGGCCCTTGGTTTCAGAAGGATGAGATGTGGTTTTTCCCCCTAGAGAAGCTGTGGCTGCCCCATCCCTGGAATTGTTCAAGACCAGGTTGGATGGGGCTTGGAGCCACCTGGTCTGGTGGAAGGTGTTGGGGTTGGAATTAGATGGTCTTTAAGGTCCCTTCCAACCCAAACCATTCCATGGTTCTGTGATCTCAGGAATGTGTTTTCTCCCAAAGCCTCAGTCCCTGGAGCAGTGTAAAGAGGAGAACTTCAAAAGGTTGTTTTTTTCTGGGTTGTTTTGTTTATTTTTGCCTCCTTGGTCCCTGGTTTCTGGCTGCAGGCACAGCCTGAACCCCTTTGGCCCAAGCCCATCAAGAGCAACTAAAGCAACTTGGTTTGGAAGGTTGCTCAGGCATGATGTCTGAGCTGGGAAACCATCACCAATTCCTTCAGCTGGAAGGAAAAAATGGTGGAAAAAAGGCTTTACATCTCCCACAAAGGCCTGGGTGTGAAGAGCCGCCAGCGATTCCGGGCTGGGGATCCAAACCGAAACCAACTGAGCAATCACACACGTTCCTCCCTGGTGGAGCCAAAAGCTGTTCCTGTCGGGCTGTATATTTGCTCTCTGATTAATATAGGAGATTTTTTTTTTCAGGGAAGAGAGATGGAGATGCCGACAGCAGCATGTGAAGTATTTGGCAAACAATTCCTTTCATGTTGTGTGTAGGTAGCACTTGATGTATTGGTGAGCTATAAATAGCCCCACACTTCTATACCTCCCTCCACGTATTGTTCCCACTTTTTTTTTTTTTGCAGATTACCTGCAAAACAGAGACATCCTCTGAAACTGTAAATACATCCATTACAACAACAGACAGCTCCTTCTCCAAAGTTTTGGTGCAAAGCACCTTTGTGTTTTCCAGGGAATGGTGCAGGGATGTGGCCCGTGTGTTTTGGAGTATCCATGCACCCAGAAGAATAAGGTGTCCTGGAGCTGTAGGATTCTGTTGGTAATTCATGGCAAATTTTGAGATGGTTGAGAAGTTTTCTTGGTGTGGGCATCAAACTGGGTTGGTGGTGAGCTGGTTTCTCCTTTCAAGTCAAAAATTACAGTAAATATGTCGGTAATGGGAGTTATAATAAACAAAACCTTTCATCTTGGTCCCTCAAACCCCAACAGTTCTGTGATTTTTATCATTTGGGATTCCTCCCCTCCTTATATAGAGCTCAATCTTTAAAGGGAAAATTCCCCTTTTTTTTCCTTAAGAAGAGTTGGAACAAGTTCCTGAGACTTTTGGGGGGAATAAAAGCTGCTGCCTTCTATTTTTTCCTGCTCCTTCCAGCTTGATTCCTCAGTGGAACCCATTCCTTTTACACCCATTTCTTTGGCTACAAGCACAGTGGTGCAGTCACCGCCGTGTCCTCCTGGTTCAGCCTGAACCATCCATCCCCACACTGCTCAGAAATGTGCTGGGTTGCCTTTTTTTCCTCCTCTCGAGGGCTTCCCTGCCTCGGAGCCGAGGGTGTGTGGAGGTTTATCTGGTTTCCCTTTGCTCAGTGCTCACGAAGGAGAAAGGAAGGAAATGCGCTGTCGCCCGCCTGATGCTCTGGTAAAAATAGCAGGGCTGGGGTTCCTGGCCTTGCTGAAGGTCACTTCCCCGAGCCCCACCGCTGGAAATATGTCACAAATGGCTGCGTTTTGGCACATTTCTGACGGTTCAGAGGCAGCACAGAGCCTGGAGGAAGGCAGGATGGTCATTGCCCAGCGCAGCTCGGCTCCAGGCGGGGCAGGGAGTTTATTTTCCATCCTAGTGATACATCCAGAGTCTCCTCCTGGCTGTCAGGGTGGGATGGGCCTGGTGGGATCTCTCCACAGCAGAGATGAAGCTGGAACATCCTGACTCCCTTCCTCCACTGCAAACAGTGCAGGGGACCCAGCTCCCCAGCAGCTTTTAATTTCCTTTAAATTTTTCTACAAGTTTTCTTTTATTTTCTATTTTCCAATTTTAATTTTAAAGAATTGCTTTTTCATTTAAAATGTTTTTAAGTTTTATTATTGAATTAAGCATTTTAAAATTTTATTTATATGTTATCACACTGTGCAGCTCAGCTCCTGTCTGAGGTCAGGGCAGCCCCAGGTCTCAACAGTGTGACCTTGGTGACTCGCAGGGGGACAGGAGACAGGGGGAGATGGTGCAGGGCAGGGGACCAGCTCCAGTCCTGTCCTCAGCGTGGCTCAGTGTGGGCAGCCAATCTCCTAGGAAACTGTGGGAAGGACTTCTGCAGTCAGAAACCCCCCCAGTTTCCCCTTTTCCCACCCTTCAGACCTGGGAATCAGCCTTAAAAAGAAATTACATGGCAAAAAAAAGCATCTCAAGAGGATTATCCCGTGCAGAGTGTCGGGTGGGGATGTCCCCTTGGATTCCAAAGCTCCCTGCTGGGATAAGCACCCTGCTCCCGGCACCAGGGCACCCACCCTCCCTGGCGGGGTGAAGAGGGATGGGGCTGCTTTGCACCACCGGTTCCATCCCCACACCCTGTGAGCATTTTGGGCTTCAGAGCCACCGTGGTGTTTGTCCCCTGACTGCAGACACGGGCAGAGGGGGCCGGTTCCTGGCGCTGTGCTATCCTGCAATTCCTGCTTGGCAGGAGAGGGGAAAGGTCTGTGAGAGGCAAACCCTGGTGATGCTGGTCCAGAGCTGGGTGTGCCTCCAGCCCTCACCCTCCCCTGGGTGAATGTTGCATCTCCATGGAGAGCAGGAATCATTCCCTCTGCCTGTTAAAACCAGATATTTTTCCATTTTTGGCTTCTGCTTTTGCTGGAAAGAAACATGGAGTGAAATTTTACCTGTAGGGAGAGGGCTGCATTAACCAGCTCAACCATCAGCCCAGCCCCAGGGGTGTGAGAGACTCCTGGCACTGCCCAGGGGTCTCCTGTTGTGTTATTTGTTTTTTCTGTTTCCTAAACTCCAGCAGAATCCCAGGAATGACACAAAGGCACGTTTTTTTCCAGGAGGCACTTTGCATCAGGGAAAAACCCATCTGAGTGTCATGGTGTTCCCCCTTTAACGGATATTAATGTGTTTTCCTGCCTTTGCAAGGGATTGAAATACAGTTAAAAAAAAATTATAATGAGCCAATACAGGTCTGGATTCATAAACAGAGGCTCCTAAGTGTGCTGCTGGGGGGAAATGCCAGGGAGTTTGGAAACACCACGGGATCCTCGCTCAAATCCAGTTTGGGCAACGATTCCAGACATGCTCCAGATGGGGCACTGCCCTTGGGAAAGCCCCAGTTCCAGCGTAATGGTGGAAAGGGCCATGGAAGGACAGACAACCTCAAAACATGTGCTTTGGAGCTGTTGCTGTAAAAGTCTGGCACAGAAAATCCTATTTTTCAAAGCCATTTGCACTGGGAGCAGAGCTGGAGAACAGGGCAACTGCCCAGGCAGCCACAGCCTCCCACAGAAAATCCTTCTCCATACAGACAGTTCCTCCTCACTTTCCCCAGAGGTATCACCCTGCCTGCCTTGAAATCCTGGTGTTCCCAGGGTCTCCATCTCTCTCATCCACGGCCCCACGTGGGCACTCTAGAGCTGGGATTGCTGCAAATCCCCATTTTCCCTGTATCCCAGTGGGAGGCCTGGCGGGCCTGGTGCTTCCCTGCCACCTTCACCAGCTGCATTTGTGCTCCATGAAGCCAAATCCCGCTGGGAACCTCACTCCCACACCACCCTGAGGTGCACAGGATGCACAGCCAAGGGGATGGATTTCCAGGAAGGGTGGGAACACCGGAGCTCCTGAGCATCGTGGTGGTGAGGATTGATGTTTGAGCCCTCGGGGAGCAGGACTGACCCACAGCTGCTGGAAGTCCTGGCTGGGGGATTAGAAATAAACCCCTAAGCCTGGCTCTGAAAGGTCGGCTGGTGTGTAACATTTAGAAAAGCCTCAAACTGTTATTTCAAGGAGTATTATTTTTTTTTCTCCATAGGAAAAGCAAATATCCAAGCTGCTGTGGAAAAAAAAAAAAAAAAAGAGCCGTTCCTGACTCCCTGGTGGATGGGGATTTGCTGCCTGTGAACTGGGATATGCAGTGAGAGGACGCTTGGGAGCAGGATGGCAAATGGCAGTGGCACTGTCACCTCTAATTCATGAATTCCCGTGTGTGTGCCAGCCCCGGGCCAGGGCAGGCTGCTGGAGCAGGACACGGGGCAGCTGCACATCAGCCAAGCTGATTTAGGAAGGTGAGAGCTGTTGACAGAAGGGATTTGCACCTCCTGGTGCGGCCTTAGCGGCCCTGCTTGGGCTGCTTAACCCCGACTGTGCCCTCCTGGGGCTCAGCTCCTCTTCTGGGAGCCACCAGAGCGGGTGTGCGGCTGTGGGGAGCGCAGGGATCCCTGGAAAGGTGGGAAATGCACAGCCCAGGGCTTGCTCCTGCCGCTGCCGCCCGCTCCTGGCGCCTTCTCAACCCAGACGGACTCGGCCTGGGCAAGTAGGGCAGCTGTGGCGCCTAACCCACGTTGCTGCAGAAACAAGGAGGATGAAATAATGAACTAAAAGCCCTGTATTTCCCCCCACCAGCCTTTTCAGCTGTGACTTCGAGCCGCTGACAGTCCTTAGACCCGGCCTGCGCTGGGCCTCCGCCAGCGCCTGATCCCTCTCCGAGCCGGAGCCTGGGCCTGGCTACCAGCACGTGGGCTGCTCCCTCAGCCTTTCCAGCAAACATAATTTTTTCCCCCATCTCAGAGGAGCAAAGTGGAGACAAAAGATTAATCTTCCATGGACTGTAAAATCCTGGGAGTGCCGAGCGTGGCTGGCAGCCCCTCCGCTGGCTCGGACAGGCCCTGGGGCGGCTCCAGCCACCCTGCTGCCCTCGCCCCCAGCCAGGGAGCACAGCAGTGCAAACCCACGGCTCTGGGGAGAATTACTCCTGATTTCCTTGTGTGGAAACCAGGTTAAAACCAAAGCTGCCTGTAGAGTTCCATGTCTTGTACAGCGCTCAGCCAGCCCTGGCTGGGTCCTGCTCTCCTCCCACACCACAGCCATGGCTAAAAATCCTCCCCAGTAGCCTGGGAGGTGTTAAGCCCATTCCTTTCTTGTATTTATGGCACTCTTAAGCTTGTCTACCTCCAGAAGCAATTACAGTGGAGGAAGCCAAGACAAATCAGGAGGTTTGCCCTTTGTTTCAGGGCTGACCTGCTACAGGAGGCAATCCCCCAAAGTGGGGGGGCTGCCAGGGATGGAGCCCAACTCCCTCCACAACCCGGGGTGTCTGTGAACCCTTCACCTGCAATACTGAGTGTGTTATCACTCCAGCCCATTTTCCCCTCACTGACTAATTTATTAGCTTCCAGTCGCTAATGGCTTTCATGGATCACTTAATTAATTATAGGTGGGGTGGATGGTGCTCCCTGTTGCCAGGGCTGCCAGATGTTCCCTTTGTAACTCTCTTCTCAGTCGTTCCCAACTTTGTCAAACTTTAACCTTTGGAGCTGGGACATCATCTTCGTGCTCTTTTCCAGTACGAGGACTGGCATCACCTGATGGAACTGGGAGAAGCAGGAACGACATTCTGCACCTGGCCTGGTGGTAGGGACTCGTGTGGGGTGGGTCCCTGCTGGGCTGGAGGAACTGCTGGTGTGGGAGAACTTGACAAAAGGGTCAGGAGATACTGGGGAGAGAAAGGAGGGTCTCCAGGTGGTACATGCACAGTCACACAGCTTCAGCTTTTCTGTCTTGTCTCTGTCCTCCATCTGCACAATCAGCATTACACCAGACCCTCACCTTCTCGTGTGCAGGAGAAGCTGTTTGTGGTGTAGGGCCTTGCCTAAATCATGCCCAGGAGGACACCAAGAACCTCCTTTCCAAAAGCCTTGCTCTTAGGACAGCACGTTTGCCCTGAAATAGGGTAACAAGGCCTGGGCAGCTGCCTGTCATGGGCTCCCACCCAGGCTGCAGGGGGGGATGAGGGAGCTGGTCCCACCAGGGTGGCTGCTTTGAGAGCAGCTCCCAAGTTTTGGGGATGATCTGTTGCAGCAGGTCCTCTGTGCCCCTAATTGAGAGCACATTATGTGTTTGAGATCACAATTCTTCCCATGCACCTGATGGAAATCTCTCTTACGAGGTCAGACTGAGGGAACTGGGCCTGTTGAGCCTCAAGAAGAGATGAATGAGAGGGGATCTCACCAATGTCTGTCAGTATCTGAAGGGGGATGTCAAGCAGGTGGACCAGGCTCTTCTCAGTGGTGCCAACAAATAGAACAAGAGGCAATGAGCAGAAACCGATGCCCAGGAAGTTCCACCTGAACATGGGGAAAAACTTCTTTCACGTGCAGGGACCAAGCACTGAACAAGATGCCCAGGGAGGGTGTGGAGTCTCCCTCCCTGGAGATATTCCAGAACCATCTGGACACAAACCTGTGCCCTGTGCTCTGGGATGACCCATCGGGATCCCTTCCAACCTGACCCATTCTGGGATTCTGTGAACCACTCAGCCCCAGGAGCCCGGGAGCCCTGGGGCCAACCCTGGCCAAGGGCAGCACTGTTGCCAGGAGGCCTCAGCAGCAGCAATGCCACTTTTCCCCCTAAAACACTCTTGAGAGGCAAATGAATACAATGGCAGAGCTTGAAGCAAGGCCAGACTGCAGGGCTGGGATCTGTGCTTCCTGCAGCAGGGCCTGTGGCACACCGGGCTGAGCTCCAGAGAGCCCCTCTGCCTCCCCCTGCTGCAGGGAACCAAAAAAAGAGAGTTTATCAAGCTGCAAAACTGAACCTGCATTTCTCCAGGACCTCCACTCCGGTGGGAGCTGCAAAACCTTTTCTGTAAATGACTCTACACAGAGAGAAATAAGCCAGACTCCTCCCCAGGCTGTCACTGAAGTCTGCTGTCACTTCCCCGCGCTGCCCCGGCCTCCGGTTCTGCTTTGGGGACGTTTCTGGGGAATTTGGGTCTGTCACCCCCCAGCTGCCTCACCTCTCCCCTCTCAGCTGGAGAGCAGTGCCAGTCACCACCAGCTACAGGGGGAAAACTGGAAGTACCTGAAAAGTCAGAAGTTGGTGTTCACCTGGGGAGAGTCACGGGGAGCAGGTTTGAGCTGGGTTGGGTGCTCCATGTGGGAAAGTCCTGCAGATGTGGGCGGTGGTGGGTACCCCTGGCTGGGTTGTAAGGTGGATTTTGGGGGCAACCCTGCTTTTCCAGAGCAGGGAAACTCCTGGTGGCGCTGCTGCTGGTCTCTGCTGCATGGGGAAGCTGCCAAAACAAGTCATTTTGCTGCTAAAAGAAGTAGCCTGTTGCAATAAGTGTTGCAAAGACTGATGCAAAGCCTTGTGTGGTCTAACTGGAGCTCTGGCCCCTTTGGAGCCAGGCAGGAAGGGGACAGGGAATCTGGCTAAACAGGGCAGTGAGGGGGGTTGAGGCCAGTCCTGCTGTCTGAATCCTTGCAAAACCCAAGTGCCTCCAGAATAAACCCATTCCTCAAATACAGATGCTCTGCCTTCTGCTTGGGGCCGAGGAGCACTAAAGAGTGTGAAGGGTCACATCCCAGGGTACCCAGGACATGCACAGGGAGGCTGGTGCTCAGGTTTTCCCCCTTATGAGGTGCCTTGGATGCTCTCTCTGTCTCCCTGTGGTGACATTTTACACCTCCTGTTTCCAAGGTGCCTGTCTCTGGATGGAGTGCATTGATAGGAACAGTGTCAGTGGTTTCCACAAGGGTCAGGCAGGGATTTGTAATTCCAGGGCTCCTGCTGCTGTCATACAGTGCCCCAGATCCCACCGAGGTCCATGGATGGAACTGCTCTGCTTCCAGAGGCATGGGAGGAGCGGGGTTGGGGCATGCTCAGCTTCCAGCTGGAATTGGGGTGATGGAGGGGACCCAGAGCGCATCACTCTTAGCCAGCTCCCTTAGGCCTCCCAGCTGAGCTGCACCAAGAGCTTTCCCACTTCCTTCTATTGCTCCTGATATTTTTTAAATATTATTTTTTGATGGAAACTTTACCTCTCCTCTTAACTTCTTAAGACACAGCTATTTCCTCTGGGCTGTTTCCACTGCCCACAAACCTTCCCACTTCCCAGCCTGGAATCTGCCAAAAAATCGACAGGCTGAGGGAGCTGGGGATGTTCAGCCTGGAGAGGAGAAGATTCCAGGGAGATTCCAGTGCCTAAAGGGACTCCAAGAGAACTGGAGAGGGACTTTGGAGAAGGGCCTGGAGTGACAGGACAAGGGGGAATAGCTTCACACCGAAGGAGGGGAGATTTAGATTGGATATGAGGAAGAAATGGTTCTATGTGAGGGTGGGGAGGCCCTGGCACAGGGTGCCCAGAGAAGCTGTGGCTGCCCCATCCCTGGGATGTCCCAGGCCAGGCTGGACAGGGCTTTGAGCACCCTGGGCTGGTGAAGGTGTCCCTGCCCGCAGCAGGGGTGGAACGAGGAGACCTTTAGGATCCCCTCCAACCCTGGCCAGGGCCGGTCCGGGCGCACGGGGCCGAAGCCGCTGCCCGAGCTCCGCGCTGTGC
>VZRZ01003041.1:610023-672708 GCA_013398175.1 Climacteris rufus
CCGGGGCTGGCAGGGGGGTTCAGGGCTGGCAGGGGGGTACCAGGGCAGGCAGAGGGGTGCCAGGGCTGGCAGGGGGGGCCAGGGCAGGCAGAGGGTAAGGGACACTGCCAGCAGCTGATGCGGGCACAGCAGGTCCCTTTTGGTGCACCCTGAAGGTCCTGCTCGTCCCGAGCAGAGCCACCTCCTGCCCCAGTGCATGGCCAGAGCCCAGGAGGGGCAGGGGCAGCTGCAGGGCTGCAGAGGTGCTCGGGAAGCTCAGGCAGGAGCTGTACATGAAGGGAAGCCGTGTGGGTGAGTTCCAGCACGCACAGCCAGGCGCTCACTGTGATAACTGTGTGTGCTCCTCTGGGAGCACGGGGGAGCATTAGCACCATCAGGCTTTGGGTGTTTGTCATCCCAGATAAGGCTGAAACACCCAGGATTAGCTCGCAAACGCTGGTTTTCACACTTCCGCGGCTCCAGGGTGAGGAGCAGCTGGGATTTATGGGCTGAGTGTGTGTTAAACACCCGGCAAAGCCTTCCCAGCAGTTTTGGGGAGCAGTGGTGTGTGGTGCTGGCTGTCACCGGGGATGAAGCAGAGCAGACATCCCTCCGGGACGGGATCCTTCCCCTGCAGCCGGCCCTGGGAAAGGCAGCCAGTTAAAATAACAGTTTATCCTGCCTGGTGTCTTGTGGGATGGTGGAAGGATCCCAGAGCAGCCCTGCCTGGGCTCCTGCTTTATGTCACAGGACAGGAGCTGCTCTCCCAGCTGGGGTTGTTTTAGGGTTTTCTTACTCTTTTCGCTACTTTTTCACTGCCTGTCAGCAAAGTCCAGGAATTGGATGCATCTCTTATTTTGCACATCCATTTCCCCTTCCCTACATATGGGAAAAGATATTAAAGGCGGGGGAAAAAAAAGAAAAAAAGAGTTTACAACATAGAAGTATAGTTGGAATGAAGTTGTTTGGAGCAGAAAGCTGGACCTGGGCATGATGCTCCTTGTTATTCCCCCAGTGAACATCATGCTCTTCCCACATCATTTGGGGACAGAAATGTTTCCCGTAAGGGAAATCTGATTTTATCCAAGGGAAACTCCTGAAATGGTGAGGGAAAATGGAATTTCAGTGTTCACCCTGCAGGATGTTTGCTGTTGTGGATTGCACACTGGGCCTGACTGGAGGGTTATTTTATCACGTGCTGGCCTGTGGGAGCATCACCTTGTGCCTCAGTTTCCCCAAAAGCAGAGTGGGATGCGATACCTCAGTGCAGGATGGAGAAGCACCAGCTGCTGCAGGGATGTGCTGCTGCAGCCTCTAAGATCATTGTTGCAGCAGGAGAAACGGAAAGGTTTCCTCACAGCCGCCCCGCAGCCGCCCTGCCCCGGGCTGTGTTTGCTTTGGCCGGCAGGGCCGGCTCTCCCCGGGGACGCGGAGCTGTCCCGGAGCCCCGGGCAGCAGCCGGTGCCTGAGCTGCCGGGCTCGTGGGTGGCACCCGTGTTTGTTTACCTTTTCAGCACCTGATTACCGTGCCCTGCCATGTTGCAGGCGCCAGCCCGTGGGCTGCCAGCCCTGTTTGAGTTGGCAGGAGCTGCAGCTTAACCTCCTGCTAAAATAGCCCGACGCCAGCCCCACGTCTGCCCGGGGTGGCTGGGCTCATTCCATGCCCTTCAAGCATCTCCCGGGGATATTTTGCAGCCAGGCACGGGCCAACGTCACCTCGTGATGTAATGGCACAGGGAGGGAAGATGTCACCGTGTGACAACCTCAGAGCAAGCTGCAAACATTCAGCAGTCCCTGGAGCTGTGCTCTGTGCTCTGTGCCCCTGCAAGGAAAAGCCCCGTGGGGTGGTGGGGCTGGGGATGCCCCAATAACCCAGAGAGGGGACCATAGGATGCCATGGGATGCCCCAATAACCCAGAGAGGGGACCATAGGATGCTATGGGATGCCCCAATAACCCAGAGAGGGGACCATAGGATGCCATGGGATGCCCCAATAACCCAGAGGCTGTTGTGCTGGTGGGAATGGCCCTGTGACACCAGGTGCCCGCTGCCCCAGTGGGATATCTCCAGTTTCTTGGCTCTGCTCTCCAAGGCCGTGTTGCAGAAGAGCAGGAGCAGAGGAACCACAGATGTGCCCACAAGCTGCAGGTCCTGTGATGGGCCTGCTCAGCTGGGGAGCTGCATGTTCATGGTGCACGTGGGTGACCCATTTTGGGGTTCTCTGAGCCACCATTATCACTTGCCACCCTTGATGGAGTCACTGCATTTGTGTTCTGGCTGTATCAGGGAGTTTGTGCCCTGAGGGGGTTCTCAGGGCTGAGCCACCCTCCAAAGAAAGGGGCTGTTCAGGTGCCAGCCAGGAGTTTCCACTTCAGCCTGTTTGCACTCTCCATGCTGTCCCAAGGGAATGGCAGATTTGGGATTTTGCTGGTTCCCTGCCTGTGATGGGTTTCCCAGCTGGGTGGGACATGGCAGCACTGCTGGTGGCATGGGGCTGACTCACATAGAATTTGGATTCTGGTGAGTAGCAAATGCTCTTAATCCTAGTGAGACTTTGGAAGTGAGAGGGAGAAGCTCCAGCCCAAATCTCTCCTGTTTTCCAGTGGGTTTTTATCAATTCAGACCAAAAAATGTGGATGTATTGTGACTTTGTGCCCTTTTTCTCTGGATATTTGGTTCTGAGCTGCCACATGAAGGGCAGTTGGAAGGAGTCACTGATGACAGGGAGCTCCTTGCTTCTCACCATACTCAAAATTGGGTTTTTTGGGGGGTGCCTGCAGCAGCATTGCTGTGTTTGAGGTTTGGTGACAGCGATGTCACTGTTCCTTGGTGGTGTTTCAGCTGCCTGCCCCATGCACGTATTTCCTGGGCTCACAGAAACCCTTTTTCGTGCTCTGATCAAGATCTCATGCAAAGTCCCAGCTCTGCAAACGGCGTCCCTGCCACTCTTCATGCAAACACAGTGCAGGAGAAGCACTGAGAGGCCTGTGGGGTTTCAGGTGGCTGCTCGGGGTGTTAAATCTTTATAAAGTGAGGCGTTGTTTCTCACACCGGCCAAGCCAAGACTTGTGGGACCCCCAGCTGCCTCCCCGGGGCATCCACCTGACCCCAGCCCTCTTTCCTCGCGTGTTTGCACCCAGAAAAGTGGAGCCTGGATGGAAATAGCAGCAGCAGGTCTCTTCTGCTTTTAATTTCAGAGGCTCTCTGGGCTGGGAAGAGGAAGCTGGGGGTGGAGAGGAGCTGCCTGTGAGAGGACAGGAGTCACTTCGCTCTGACACGCTCTGTCGAGCGATTTGAAACGCTGAAGCTGCTCCAAGATTACTTTTTTTTTTGCTAGAAGAATAATTATAGGCCTTATGTCCTGTGTCTCACAGTGGCAGGGGATCAGAGTAGCCTGACCCAAGAGGGGACGTGGGTTTAAAACAACTCACAGTGAGTGTGTCTGTGAGCACTGAGGAGCAAGGCATGAACACATTCAGGCTTCTTGTTTTCACTGGTTTGTTCAGTGAAGGTGGGTTTGGTTTGGGGTTTTTTTTCATTTCTCTGAATGAAAATAGGTGATGGAAAACAGATGAGCAGGTTTCACTTCCTGCTGGCACTGAGGGCTCCACGCTGGGGGTGCTTGAGACAGCCCCAGTGACAGGGCATCGGTGTCTGCCTCGGGCTGATTCCTCTTGGACTTCACCTGGTCCCTGATTCCCTCCCAGAAACACAAGGAGTTGGAGAAACATCTTATTTTATCACAGAATTGTTAAGGGTGGAAAAGACCTCTAAGATCATTGAGTCAAACCATTAACCCAGGGCTGACACCTGTTTATTGTCACCCCATGGGGTGCAGCAGAAGGCTGAGAGATTTGGGAAGAGGAAAAGGCTCCAGGGAGACCTTAGAGCCCCTTCCAGTGCCTAAAGCGGCTTTGAGAGAGCTGGAGAGGGACTTTGGACAAGGAGGATTGGCTACTCACTGCTAGAGGGAAGAAATTTTTCCCTGTGAGGCTGAATATTGGGAAGAAATTTTTCCCTGTGAGGCTGGTGAGGCCCTGGCACAGGGTGCCCAGAGAAGCTGTGGCTGCCCCATTCCTGGAAGTGTCCAGGGCCAGGTTGGATGGGGCCTGGAGCAATCTGGGATAGTGGTAGGTGTCTCTGCCCCTCGCAGGGGGTGGAACACGATGAGGTTTAAGGTCCCTTCCAACCCAAACCATGCTGGAATTCTGATGGGTGCAAACGGAGACAAGCACCCATGAGCTGCCAGAGTCAGGGGGCTCAATCCTGAGCCCTCCCTGGGTGCAGGACCTTACAGTCCTGGGCCCAGCCTTGCCCACAGCAGGGCCAGCACACCCCTGGCTGCCTGGGAGCAGGAGGATTCTCTTGGTGGATCCCAGGGTTTGTGCATTGTCCAGCAGCTGTGGGACCCCTTGGTCCGTGCAAAAGTAGCGGTCACCTCGTGGGAATGTGGGAATCTTGGGGGAACTGTGATGGCTGTTTGGGAGCCCTTGGGTTTCTCTCAGGCTGTGCAGGTGTCTGGGCTTGGGTTTGGCTGGGAGCAGTGTGGATGGAGGCTCTGCACCCACTGGGGTGGATTCGGGAGGACGGCTCGGAGCAGCTGAGCCTTGGCTTTGGGTTTGTTTCCTAGAGCGCTGCAGGCTGTAAAGCACAACAGATTCATAGGAAACGTGGCCTGAAAGTTACAGTCCCCAGTGGGGCTGTTTTGGGTTTCTGGCAGGGCATTTTATGGGATGGTTGGACTTCTGTGTCTTGGATTTGGAGAGGGCAGCTCCTGAAGAGTATTGTTTTAGGCAGGCTGAGTGCAGGAGTGGTTGCTGCCGGAGCCACTTGCAGCAGGGAAATGATGTTTCCAGGGCTGCTTGCTTGTTGAACTGAGGAGTCTGAGGACAAGCTGCCTTGATGTGGGAATATGTGCAGAATAATTTGCATTTTGGGGTACTGAGTTGCTCGCTGGGCATAAGGGAAGGGATTGCTAGTCTGGTTCCAAATAGCTAATTCATCTTTTTATCATTTTTTGCTGTATTGTACTCCTTGGGCTGTTGATGAAAACCCACAGAGCTCCCTGCAGAAGAAGGTAAGTCATGGGCTGGAGTCTGGGTGGGGCGTGCTGGGGACAAGAAAGGGGGAATCTTTGGGGTCTTTTAATCTTGGTTTTAACCCCAGAGAAAGCTGGGCTGACAGCAGAACTTCCCTGCAATGGTGAGGCTACCCCTGTGAGTAGAAACACAGAGGATTTGATTTCTGTAAAACAGACAGTAAAACCAGGGCAGTGCCAGAAATGAAAGCATTTCGTTTTAGAGAGAACCCCCCACTGCAGTGCTGGGTGTCCTCACCCTGCCCACGGCCAAGGGCCACAGGAGCAGCCCTGATGCAAGAGGGTTCTGTGGGTCTTAGGGCCTCAGTGGTCTAAATTACCTGTCTTCTGGAGATTTATTTTGGGCACTGACTGTGCTTGGCTTCATGTTTTCCCACCAGGCAAGTCCCTCTGGGAGTTGGTGCTGGAGCAGTTTGAAGACCTCCTCGTCCGCATCCTTTTGATGGCAGCTTTTCTGTCCTTCGTGAGTACCCCGGGCTTGGGGTGGCACCTTCCAGGGCACCTATGGCCCCAGGTGGCATCCAAACAGCAAAGGAGCTGGGAGCAGCTGCCTGTGGGATGAAGGAGATGCAGCAGCAGAGCGGTGGTTTCTAGGGCATCATGATAATATCACTGCATCTGCTGAAAGATGGGACTGGAGGATTTTTCAGTCATGCTGATCCATCCAAAAGTGATATCAAACAACTCTTTGGGCTTCTTTCTGCTTACCCAGGGCAGTTCCAGACTGATAATTTGAGCCTGGTTTGCAGTGCCCCAGTACTGAGCTGTCAGCTCAGTTTTGCCCACAATCTACCTTGGGAGCAACTCTGCATGAGGAGATGTTTCCCACTGAGTTACTGGAGAATGACTGATTTTTTTTTTTTTTTGTTTGTTTGTGAGTTTTTGAGTGTAGTCAGGGTGTTTGGCAGTGGAATGGCAACACTGAGACTCCTGTCCCTTCCTTTTGGATGCAACTCGTGGATAGATAAGGGGAAGGCTGGTGCCTTGTGGGGTTTCATACATTCCCCAAACAACTTGCAGTGAGGTGAAAGCAGCTGAAGCAGGTGTGAAGCCTTGTGCCAGAGGTCCTTGTGCCCAGAGCAGAGAGGTGTTGCCGTGTTGACACAGCTCAGGTCGATGAGCAGTTAAATGGTGTGGAAATGTTTGTTTGTGTGCTTCATTTGTGTTGTGGCAGGGGGCTGTTGCTGGATGGAGAGGGTGCTCAGGGTGGCAGAAGGCACAAGGTCAGTCCCTGCTCTGCAGAGCTGCTCTTACTGCACTGATTACTTGTGTGGCATCACTGACCTTCTGCCTGGGAGGGGCTGCAGTGCTGCCTGGTCTTCCCACTCATCTGTTCTTCCATGGTCTCCCCATGGATGCACTGAACAAAAAGAGGCTTTCCTGGTGCAAATATTCATCCAGGCATTGCATGGCTGTTTGCTCCAGCCCTGCTGGTTTAGTGCCTTGGGTTATCCCAGCAGAGGAGTGGCTCCAGCAGTGGGATATGGCAATTTCACTCCTTGACCGAGCTGTATGGGTCTGGCCACCTCTGGGTTGTCTTCTCTCCAGGAAACACCACAGGTTGTTGAGCTCTTGTTTCCATCCTTCTTCAAATGTTGGTGCTCGTTGTTTGAACCACATTGTGCTCCTTCTCTTCTCTTGCCACCAGATCCTGGCCTGGTTTGAAGAAGGAGAGGAGACCACGACAGCATTTGTGGAGCCCATTGTCATCATCATGATCCTGATTGCCAATGCTGTGGTGGGCGTGTGGCAGGTAAGGCACAGCCCCCTGCCTGCCCCACGGGGCTGACACCCTTCATCCAAAGGTCTGGTTGCTTCATGCCCTTGGAAACTCATTTCCCACAGGTTCCATGCTCATGTTGGCCCTGCTTCCCCATGTCCCTGCACAGATGCTGAGTCGTTGGCTGCCTCTTGGCTCATTCCTTCAGTCTTTCTTTGGCAGTTTTTGCAGTTTGGAGCTTATCTTGCACTTATCCAGGCAAACGCTGCTTGTCTCCTGGTGGGGACCAAATGAATTTCCCAAGGAAAGCTCTTTGCCCTGTCCATCAGAAAGCCACAGTGGCTGCTGCCTCACTGTGTCCCTCCTGGTGGATGAGCAAATGCCTCAGCCACTGGTAGCTCCTCTTCTTTATACATTCACTGTAAGGCCATTTATTTATCTGCATCTTGATCTGAGGTGGGGTTGCTGGATGGGGAGAAATACATCTGGATGGGATATGCTGCTTGCCAAACCAAGAATGAGAAGATCAACCCCAAAGGTCCACACAGTGTCCAGGATCTGCTGTGATTTAAACCAGAATCATTTAGCAGCAGCTGAAGAAGACGCAGCACTTGCCCCATCCGTGGTGCAAATGGATTCCAAAGCCAGGGCTGGGATTTGGGTGCTCCTGTCTTTGCAGTGGGTGGGGAAGGAGCCTGTGGCAGCAGCAGCTCTGCTCCTCTCTGCTTGCAGGAGAGAAATGCTGAGAGTGCCATTGAGGCATTGAAGGAGTACGAGCCCGAGATGGGGAAGGTGATCCGCGCCGACCGCAGCGGGGTGCAGCGGATCCGCGCCCGCGACATCGTCCCGGGGGACATCGTGGAGGTGGCAGGTAGGGGACAGGGTTGGATGGGCAGGTGGTACTGGCTGGGGGATCCCTCAGAGCTGAGGATCATCAGCTTGACAAGGCTGCACGCCAAGCTTTGGGCCATAGGGAACAGCAGAAAAGAGGAGAAAAAAGAGTGTCCATTTCTGATGCAGGTTTTGTGCCTTGGGAGGGTTTCCCCTTTTTCTGGAAGAACTGGAAGAACTTTTAATTTTCTGTCAAGGTTCCCCCTCTCTGGAAGCTGCTCTCCCACGCGCATCCCCGGGCCAGGCGTGGGTGAAGGGCTGGTTCTGGGTGCTGCTGCTGCAGCCTGTGTGGGAAGGCTCCCCTGGGAACTGGGGCTGGTTATCCCGGGAGGGCAAGAGGCAGAGAGGACCCAGCTGCAGGCTGCTTTTGCGTCTGGGTTGGGTTGTACCCTCAGCCCTTCTGTCAGGGCTGTGCATTCAGCAGAGGAGGCCTGGGGGGCTGCTGCCTGCCCTGCTAGAGCTAAGCAGGATGCATTCCAATTATTCCATTTTGTTTGTTCCTTAAATGATGCTGTAAACCCCCAGAGCCACAAAACTAATCCTCTCCTTTCCTCCTCGTGGCCCTGCTGGTGGAAACATCCTGCAATCCCTCCCTCCCTTGCCCAGCCAGCTCGCCGTTATTTATGTCTTCCAGTTGGGCTTCAGCTGGAAGATGAACATAAAAATAATGCAGGGAGGATCAAGCCAGCCAGATCCTCAGCTGGGTGAGCTGGCGGCGCTCCCAAACCAGCTCTGACAGTGCAGTCCAGCTGCTGACCTGGCCTTTAATTAAATTAATGAATTATTAATCAAATTCTGCCGTCTTTCACTGGATCAAGTGCATACTGCCTGCCCATCAGCAGCCCAATATTACTTTTTAATGGCACAATCAGCATTACGACTGAGAGGAAAAGAGCTGAGCTCTCTGGAGGGGTTTGCAAATTATTAGCAAATTGTGGGTTTGGGAGGTTATGGGAAGTGGTGAGGGTGCTGTCAGGTACTGGATAGGAAAGCACAGCAGGAGGAAAAGCTTTGAGCCTGCGGTGGACATGCAGGTGACACCCTGGGGCCAGTGTGACGGTGCAGGCAGGAGGGACTGGCTGCTGTTTGCATGTGCAAATGCAATAAATTTGGCAGCAGGGAGCAGGAAGCCTGCTATGCTGAGGCGAGGGGGGAGGATGCTTGGGAGTTGGCAGGCTGTTTAAACCCAGCTGAGTTTTGCCCTTTTGTGACATGGAGGTGAGTCCTGGTGCAGGCAGCTTTTGCCTTTCCCAAAAAGTGCAGGCAGAGCATGTCTGCAGGAGCTCCATTGGTCACTGCACCTGTGCAGTACTCGGGCAGTGCTGGTGGCCATGGCCATGCAGTGTCCTCCTGTTTTCCTCTCTTTCCCTTGGGAGACTGGGGTCAGCACAGGCTCAGTAGCTGGGTGATGGCCAGGCCAGGTCCATAGGGGACATCTGTCCTGCACTGTGGGATAACGTGGCACTGTGCACCCTGGAGCAGGTGCCACCCCTGTGCCCACTCTGTCTCTAACGCTGCAAGTCTTCCTCTGCAGGTTTAGCTCATGTTTGTGAAACCTTCCAGCCTTTCCTGGGGAAGAGGAGCCCTTGGCTCCCTTTAAGATGCTCCAGCCCCCTTAAACAGATGCAAAGCCAGAATCTGTGCATGAAGTGGGTGCTTTGGGGGGGTCTGTGCTCAGCCCCCAGCTCAGTGTCCCCCAGAGAGGTGTGGCAGGGAGCAGGGAGGTCTGGCTGGATGGCAGGTGTTGCACTCTGCATCCCTGAGCGCTGGGATGTGCAGCTGGAATAACTGGCTGGGTGGTGGAGCCGTGCCAGCCCCCTCCCGCTGTGCTGGGGGGGTTTACGAGCCCTGGGAGGAAGAGCTCGTTAAAGTCTGGGATTTGAGAGGCTCGTTAGCAGCCAAGCCAGCAGTGTTGTGTAAGTGGTGTGAGGGGCTGGGAGCCAGAGCTCCCTTGGCCTCAGGGTTTCCGAAGCGTTGGAGCGTGGTTGTGTCCAGCAGATAAGGGAGCAGGAGGAAGAAACCCAGGGGGAAAAGCAGCTTTAAAAGTCTTTTTTAAGGAAGCACTTGTGCCTTGGAGGGTGGTGTTGGGTGGCTGGCAGTAGATGGGGAGGCTTTCACCTGTGCCCACTGTGCCCTGCCAGGAGAGCCAGGGATGCTGTTTTGTTTTGGACGTGGAAGGGCTTCCACTGTCAACAGCTTCCAGTCAGCTCAGAAAACCCTGAAACGGGGTTAAGACTGGCATTGGGAAGCTCAGCTTGCTCCAACATGGGGGTGTTTTGGCTTTTTTTGCAGGGAAGAGGCAAGATGGTGGTGCAGGAGGAGTTTGCAGGGAAAAGGAGAGACAGGGACATGGGGAAGGAGACACAGTGCAAAAGGCAGGGCACCACCAGGATTTGGCTGGGGGCAGACTGGTAAATTATAGACAGATGAAATAAAGTTTTAATTAAGCTTCAAATGCAGAAATGAGGAATCCCAGTGCAGGACCCTTTGCTGGGGGCTGAACCCCTCATTGCTCCAGGCTGGATGCTGCTGTGTGCCTGCACGTGGTGGGTCTCAGTTTGGGGTTTGGTGTCCCCATTCCTGGGGTGGTGGGTGCTGCCAGTCCCAGCTGACAGAGCTGCTCTGCTCTTGCCCTTGCAGTTGGGGACAAGGTGCCAGCAGACATCCGGATCATTGAAATTCGCTCCACCACCCTGCGGGTCGACCAGTCCATCCTCACAGGTGTGTGTGGGCCTCATGGAGCAGAGGCAGCTTCCTTCTGCCATCTTCCTGAAGACAAATTTCGGGACTGGTGCTGGGATAAGTGCTTTGCTGGGGTGGGAAATGGGTGGGAGAGCAAGACTGAGATGATGCTGAGACCTTCCCAGGTCCTCAAAGTCATGGTGTAGGTGAGATGTATCCGGTGCTTGGACATCCCTCCTGCAAAACACAAAGCCTGGGGCTTTTCTGTGTGACACGTGGGGTTTGACATCCCTGTGATGGATGTTTGGGTGGTTTGGTGGCAAAGTGCTGCTCTAGAATGCCGTGGGGTATGTGATGCAGGCTTGTGACAGGGTTGAGCTGAGGCTGGAGAGGGAACATGGCTGGTCCATCTCTCCCCTGTTGTCTTGGCAGGGGAGTCTGTGTCGGTGATCAAACATGCTGACCCCATCCCCGACCCCCGCGCTGTCAACCAGGACAAGAAGAACATGCTGTTCTCAGTAAGTCCCTTACACCTGTCTCCATCTCTCCTGTGGTTTTCCAAAGTGAAGGGGCTGGTGGATGTGGGAGATCTCTGAGCAGTGAAAAGGAGTGCATGCATGAGAAAGACCTGAATCCATAAAAAGAGCCCCAAATCCATAAAAATAAGAACCTGCTGCATTTGGGATTTCATTTGGGCTGTGGGACATAGGGCCTTTAAATACCTTGGGCAATCTCAGAGCGCTTTTTTTCCCATCAAGTAGGATGCATTATGGATGGGGAAGAAGTTTGTGGTTGAGCCTGGAGCTATTGCAAATGAGGGTTTCCTCCTTGCTCATGCTCTTCTCAGGCAAAAGTCCAGTCCTCAGGGAGTGAGAGCTCTCAGGAAGGGCTCTCCTGCTCCTTGGAGTGGGTTTATATAAAAACCCAGGATGTCCCATTTTCCCCTTAACCAACATCTCATGTTCTCCCTTCATAGCAAGCAACCCAATTCCCTTCTCAGACCAAGAGGTTTCATGCTCACATGTCCACCCTGACCCTTTCCTTCCCTCCCAGGGCACCAACATCGCGGCTGGGAAGGCCGTGGGGATCGTGATTGCCACAGGGGTGTACACCGAGATTGGGAAGATCCGAAACCAGATGGTGGAGACCGAGCCCGAGAAGACGCCCTTGCAGCAGAAGCTGGATGAGTTCAGCCAGCAGCTCTCCAAAGTGATCTTCCTGGTGTGCATCGCCGTCTGGGTCATCAACATCAGCCACTTCAGCGACCCCGTGCACGGCGGCTCCTGGTTTCGGGGGGCCATTTACTATTTCAAGATCTCGGTGGCGCTGGCGGTGGCCGCCATCCCCGAGGGGCTCCCGGCCGTCATCACCACGTGCCTGGCGCTGGGCACGCGCCGCATGGCCAAGAAAAACGCCATTGTCCGGAGCCTGCCCTCGGTGGAGACCCTGGGCTGCACCTCCGTCATCTGCTCCGACAAGACCGGCACCCTCACCACCAACCAGATGTCCGTGTGCCGGGTGAGAGCCGCCGGGATTGGGGTTTGGAGGTGTGGGGGGGTTGCTTTGAAGACCTGGAGGAGTCTGCATCCCCCTCCTGAGGGTTTGTGTGCTCACCAGAGTTGTGTGGTGTTAGGAATGTGAGGGGAAGGTGGTTTATAGGAAGCCCCGAGGTTCCCCTGACCAGGGTCAATAAGGATCAGGGCTCTTCTTGGCGTGGGGGTAATTAGAAAAATCATTTTTATCAGCACCCCGGTGAGGGATTGCTGTGTCACAGGCTTATTTCAAGGGTCACTCTCCAGGGAGTGTTTCTTCCTGCTGGGATGTGACATTGAGGCAGAGGTCCTGGGAGATGCTGATGCAATCAGCCTCCTCTGCTCTCTTGCTCTTTTCCCCCTGTTTTTGACCAAACCGGTGAGAAATCCTGGGCCATGGAAAATTACAAAGCCTGGAACCATGAAAAGAGTTTCTGATGAAGGGAGCCCTGGGGTGATTTGGTGGAGTTTGAAGGCTCCCGATCTATTGGAGAATTTTACTCCTGGCTGGCCATGTGGAGTGGTGACTTGCTAGGAAAGCCTGGACCATCCGAGAACTTCTCCGTTTCCCTGTTAATCCACGAGTGTCAGGAAAGCTTTTTACATGGCTTTGGCACATTGTTTTTATAGGAGAACTTTGGAAAATGTGTTGCTGTGGGGAAGAATGGTCCTGGCCACTGTCCCTCCTCTCTGACACTCGGGTAGTGTGGTGGGAAGCTGGGACAGGGCTGCAGACTGGCCATGGGCTTTGGCCTCTGGTTTGCTCAGCACAAACTGCAGATGGCTGGAAATGTCTGGTATTTGTGCCCTGTAAATGATTTAGAACAAGACAGGGCTGGAATGAGGCAGTGACCAAACTGCCTCATATCTCACAGGAGGAGGAGGAGGAAGTTCCCACCAGCCCTGTTTTCTGACCCAGTGATGCAGCAAAGCAAGGACAGGCTGACCCCACTGCTTGGGGTCTCCTCAGCTCAGCAGACTACAGGAGGAGAGGGAGGAGTGACCACGCCTTTCCAAGACACTTCTACTGGAAGCTCTGCTCCTTGAACTTAGAAAGAAATGCCAAGATCCCCTGCATTGTGGCACAGTCAGGAGAGGCAGGACGGTGATAGTGAGACAGGGCAAGGGAGAGGGTAGGACAAGGGTTTTGGCATCGGTTTTCATTTGCAGAATGAATTCAGCAGCTTTGCAAAAAAAAAAAAATTCAAATAAAAAGTGGAAGTATCCTCCACCCCGTCTCCCCACAGCCCCGTTCCAATGTCTGTTTGTTCACTTGGCTGAGTCCTGGCTGCCAGGGCACAACACTGGAGCAGGGCTGGCCCCAGGAAGCACAGCCAGGCTGTTAATGTTTAATGGACAGGGATTCCCGTGCTGACGTGGGCAGGACGGGGCTGCCGGGGCCCCGTGAGGGCGGGTGGGTAAATATTTGTGCTGGGCAGCCCTTGGTGCGTCCGGGACACGCTCCTGTGCCAAACAGCCAGCCCAGCCACAGCGGGTGGAACAGCCAGGAAAGCCTATGGATAACCTGGGAAAATGTATTAATTGAGTGTGGTTTCATTAACTCTCACATTAATTGGGTGAGCGCAGCTGCTGGGCCTGCTGCTGAGCGGGGCCTGCTCGCTGTCCCACTGCTGGCAGCGGGGCTGTGAGGTGACTTTTGGAAGGCTTCAGGTCTGGTTCAAACCCTCAGCTGGTTTTTGAGGGCTGTCCCTGCCAGGGTCTTGTGGCCAGCGTGCTGTCTGAGCCAGCTCAGCAGGACACACATGGAGCCCAGCTGGTCAGCAGGGCTGAAGCTGTGTCCCCAAAATGAGGTGCTTCTTGCTGGGGGCCTTGTCCATCTGGGCTGCCCCAAACTTTGGTGCTTTTGCTCTGACCTCAAATCCCCCCGAGGTTACAGTGCTGCAGAAACAAAGCCACAAACCCACTCAGTAAATCAGAGTAAACCTGTGGTTTGTGTCGCTGTGTGGTCGGCTGGAGGTCTCTGAGACCACCATCTCCTCCATCCCAGGGTATAGAGGAACCAGGAACAGAGTTTTCCCAACCATTAAATAACCATGGAGCTGGGAGCCTGGCAGCAGGACAAGGGACAGAGCAGCATCACAGCTGTGTTCTAGCATGGTTAAATAACTCTCCTAAAACTTGATAGTGCATCATACCTTCGTTTTCCAGGAAGGTGGTGTTGGAAAGTCAGGACCTGAAGTGGAGATGTGGGCTCAGGGCTGCTGCTGTGTGAGGTAGAGAAGGAGGGATTCTATGGGGGAAGATGCTGGCACCAAGTGTCTGGAAGAAGGAGGTGGCTGCTGAGATGGCTGCTGGTGTTTGGGGGAACAAGAGCAGAAAGGGAGTTATTTTCCATGAAGTTTTTAGCAGAGCCTGGACATGCAAACTCCCAGCCCTGGTGCAGCTGCCCAGGAGCTGTGCAGGCACTATTTGCTTTGCAATCTCCAGGGCACTGTGCCTTGGCTCAGCACTTTTTTCTGTCTAAACCAGTCACTATTTACCTTGGGACCTGGCCCTCCAGGGGCTGTGCCTGTTGCTGGTGGGTGCTTGTTGTCTGGGGCTGCTTCCAGTGCAGGAGGAAAATGATGCTGATCTGTGGGCTGATTGATGGAATAGTGACTGATGATTACAGCTCTTACAGTTCCAGACAGCAATCCTGCCTTGTCTGCCTCTCTTGAGTAGTCCTTTTAAAGCTACTACAGAACATACATAGTGGAGATGAATCCTTCACACCTGTCTCCCCCACAAGCCCACAGCTGATGCTGTGGGCTCCTCCAGGGATGGTGCACCCACAAGTGCCCTTTGCTTCCTACAGATACTCACTGGCAGTATCCAGCTGTGTGGTACAGGACCCATGGGACAGGAGAGGAGGAGTGATGGCTGGAACCATTTTGGAGCAGGGTGCACTCTTCATGAACATGTACTAACATTTTCCTTCCAGCCTCTCTGTTGCATTAAACCCCCAAATCACTGGCCTGGTTTTAAAAGGGGCAGTGGGAAGCCCTGGAGTGCTGCTGGCTGGGTTCCCCTGGCTGAATGCTGGAGCTGCTGTTCACTGTGGCAGTGCCAGAGCTTCTCTTGTCAGCAGCCCCCCAGCTGAACTGCACCCAGAGCTTTCCTACCTCCCTCTATTGCTCCTAATATTATTTATATCATTTTTGTGATGGAAACTTCTCCTCTTAACTGCTTAAGACACAGCTATTTCCTCTGGGCTGTTTCCACTGCCCACAAACCTGCCCACTTCTCAGCCTGGAAATCTGCCAAAGCATCAACACGCTGAGGGAGGTGGGGGTGTTCAGTCTGGCGAGGAGAAGGTTCCAGGGAGCCCTTAGAGCCCCTTCCAGTGCCTAAAGGGACTCCAAGAGAACTGGAAAGGGACTTTAGACAAGGGCCTGGAGTGACAGGACAAGGGGGAATAGCTTCACACTGAAAGAGGGGAAATTTAGATTAGATATGAGGAAGAAATTGTTCCTTGTGAGGGTGGGGAGGCCCTGGCACAGGGTGCCCAGAGAAGCTGTGGCTGCCCCATCCCTGGAAGTGTCCAAGGCCAGTCTGGATGGGGCTTGGAGCAACCTGGGCTAGTGGAAGGTGTCCCTGCCCATGGCAGGGGGTGGAACTGGATGAGGTTTCATGTCCCTTCCAACCCAAACCATTCTGTGATTCTCTGATCACACCAAAACCCTGCAAACACCTCTGCAGTGCCCCGGCCGCCCTCACACTCAGCCAGTCACGCAAGCTGGGAGCAGGCAGGAAATTTGATATAACCTCTGGTTGCTGTGGGTTGCATAGCACCTTTTTTAAAAAGGCATGGAAAAATAAAGGGCTTGGAATGTTTTTTTTAATTTCCCTTTTCCCTTTTTTAATAAGAAAGACACTATTGTGAAAGTAATAATTGTTTTGTAGCCATGAGCATTTGAAAACAAACAGGCCCATATCAGGCAAGACCATCAGTGGCTGGGGTGGGTGCTCTCAGCTTTTTTAATAAATGAGTCTGGCTGATGTTTCAGGAGTCCATTTTCTGAAGAGGCCAGGAGATTTTGGTGCTCTGGAAGGCTGATGGCATTGAGGATCTCAAAAAGAGATGAAGGCTGCTCAGCCTTCAAAGGTTCCTTTTGATGTTTTCTCAGAGTGGGTGTCCCACCTCACGTTGCATTCTGGAGTCATCTTGGAGGGGTTCAGTCACCAAAGGAGATAAGGATGTGTTTTGGCTCTCTCTATTGAGCTTGCACCCACTGCCAGAGGAGCCCAATGCCTTCAGAGGACCTGGGACAATTCTTCTACATCCCTTTGGCTCATTATTTTCTTTAAAACCTTTCAGGGATGCAGAGGGGATGGGCCCTGGGAAAGGATCTGGTGGCAATGGCCCAGTAAAGGGGATATCTACAAATAGCTGGGAAGCCATGGGGAGGTTGTTTGGGGCTCAGAATTACTCACACAGGAGTGCACTTGGAACCTGCTCCTTTGATTTGCCTAAACCTGGAAAACAGAGAGGTGGGAAAACCCACCAAGGTGTCCTAGTGCTAAACATGCCATGAATGTGCTGCCCTGAACACGACTTTTATTGCTTGGCTTAGCCCTGAGCTTGTACTTTGGGATACCTCCAGCATGGGGGAGGCTCACACCCACCCACCAACACAGCTGCACCAGAGAGGTGTCCATGTATTATTAACAATAATTAATAATCACACCAAATTAACCTCTGTTTGTTGCCAGAGGAAACATGGAAGGGAGAGAAGTGGGTGGTACCCAGAGCTGTTGCATCTCTGGTGCTGAGTGATGCCTCCTGATTTCTCCAGCATCTGTTGCTTCCCTCTCCTGGGGAACATCTCAAATAACCAGAAGAAAACAAATAGTGAAAAAAGAATTACTTTGAGATGGTTTGGAGGGGGACAGTTGTCCCTGCACCCACTTTCTGGAGGCACTGAGCAAATTCATGATGCTGAGGAGAGCAGCACTTCCCTGCAGCCAGACTCCCTCCTGGCTGCTTCCTGCAGCCAGGGAAACACGTTTGCCAAACCAGCTTTATTTATTTATTTATTATGTTACTTTTTGGCTGCAGTAGGGGTCATAAATAACGAGTAAGCAGAAATGAGCATTGCTGAACTGTCTCCTTGGCTGGGGTCAGGCCCTGCTCTTGCTCCCACGGGAGGCTGCCCTGAAAGCTGGACTGTGCTGGGAGGGGACAAGAAGGGACTGGGAGAGCTTGGGGAAAGGGGAATTTTTATTTAATTTTAGGATTTGAGGGATTTGTCTCATTATAGCAGCCAAAGAGAAACTGGCAGGAGTTTGAAAGGCAAAAATCACTAAAAATAGAGTGTGGGGGACTTTTATGGCTCACAGGGGCTTTATTACTGAACTGAGCTGTGGTCCCAGTGAGGCACAAGGCTGGTGGCTGGGAGCTGGCTGGGAAGGGGTGGCAGGGGCAGCTGCTCAGATCCTGCCCTGCAGAGCCTTTCCAGGCAGGAGTGGAAACCTTGACCCAGCTCCTTGTCTGCTCCAGTTAAAACACAGGCACCTTCCTAGGAACAGGCTTGGCATTGCTCCTCTCCCATGGAAAGAAAGAGCTGGAGGAGGCAAACATGAAAAAGGCAGGGGAGGGCTGGGAGGATTTGGATTTGGGGAGGATTTGGGGATGGCCAGGAGTGGTGGCTGACCAGGGATGGGGCTGAGCCTGGTGCCAGCGGGGCCATCGCTGGCACAGCACCAGCTGGTGGCATTCCAGGCTGGGCATGTGGGTTGTACCAAAACTTTGCTGCCTAATGCTCTGTTTCCACCTCTCCCCCTGGCAGATGTTCATCATGGAGAAGGTGGAGGGCACCCAGTGCAGCCTGCACGAGTTCAGCATCACTGGCTCCACCTACGCCCCCGAGGGACAGATGTGAGTGAGGCTCCCCTCCCCTTCATGGGTGACATGGGTGGCCCTGGGCTGGCCCCACAGCTGGGGGAGGTGGGAGGGTCGGGCTTGTGGCCGTGGCTGGGGGACCCCACGAGGTGGGGAGAGAGGAGTGTTTTCCGTGGTGGTTTACAGCTCTGCAAACCCACTGGGCACTGATTTTTGGCACACTGGGCTTACAGCTGTGGGTGACTGACTGTACTCTGCTGTTCAGGGGGGGCCAGGGCAGTTGTTTCTCTGTCCCTCATGTCCAGCTCCTGCCCCACTCAATTTGAGGGGTGCTTGCCCTGGCTCTGCCTTCCCACTGCTCAGCAAAGGGGTCCCACACGTTCGGCTCTCCCTTCATTAGCAGTCCTGGTAAAACGAGCTCCCTTGTGAACCAGAGAGCATGGCAAGCATGGGAATAGTGTTGAAGGAGGCTTTTTGCAGTATGTGATGACATTCCAAATCTCTGGAGCCTGCACAGTTTGGGTATTGACCAGCAATGCTGCCCCTGCCCCGAGCGGGATGCAGGGCTGGCGGCTTGGCCAGGAGCCCCTGGCAACGTGCAAAGGGGCTGAAAACCCCCAGGAAAGTGCTCCCTGAGCCCTGTGTGCGTGGCAGGGATGGCTCCCACGGCTGCTGTGCCCAGGGCACGATCCTGCTGATGGCAGGGTGTGTTTCAAGGCAGACATGGGCTCTGCAGAGCCACAGCCAAGGGCAGGGACTGGAAGCTGGTGGCTTTTCCCTGGTGTGTTCTCACACATGTGGGGTTTTCTGCTGTTGTATTTGTTTATTCCCCTTCCTTTGGAAGGAGGTGATGGTCCCCAGTGTGGGGAGAGTCTGGGAAGGAGGCAGAGGAGAGGCTCAGCTGGTGGTGGAAGCACTCTCTGCTCCTCTTGGCTTTGCTCTGTGATCCCAGACACATTTGTCACCACAGTCCCTTCTGCTCATCCGTGGAGTGACTGTAATTCATCCCAGCCTCAGACTTAATTTCATGAATATTTATAGAGCAAATTTGATCCCTGGCTGGGAATCTCCATTAAAAAGCAAGCCAGGTCATAAGCTGGTGTCAATCAGTGCATTTCAATTAAAATTAAGGAGGACTGAGGGGCTGAACTTGTGTCTGCCAACCTCTGAAGCTCAGTGTCCCCTTTCCTCTGGGGACTGCTTTCAGGGCCACTGTGCTGGTCTGCAATGATTTGTGTTGGTTCTGAGTTTTGCTTCAGCCTTGTGCCAGTATTGTATATCAGGAGGGATGTGTGGGCTCACTGAGGTGTCTTGGAGACAACCCCCTTTTCCCAGGGCTGGTGGGACTGAAATGCTTGTTTTGCTTCAGCTTGGCCTTGGCAGGAGGATATTTCCTGCTGGACTTCGGGTTTGCTCACAGCACCCAGCCAGCAGCACCTTTGCTGATGCTTTTCCCAGCACATGGGTCTCACCTGGCTCTGTGCAGGGACAGCTGATGATGGGACCAGATCCTCCCATCCCTCCCCAGCAATATCCAGGGGACCCCATGCTGCAAAAGCCATTCGTGGTGTTTCCACCTTCCCAAATACTGAAACCCACCCAGAGTGTCCACAGCTCCTTCCTTTGCCCACTGGGAGCCCAGGGCCAGGCAGCATCTCTGGGCAGGAGGCAGTGGATCTCCCTTCCCACTCTCAGCTCAGCACAGCTTCGTGTCCCTCAGCAAACAGATTTTTCAGATTTTCTTGGCTGCTCCCTGTTTTCCGCTCCCGAGCTGTAACAAGGGCTCCAAAATGTTCTTTCCATTGGGAACCAGCAGTGGAATAAGCTGATCCTAGTAAATGCCTGACAAATTATTTTTCCAGCAATCAGATGACCGGCTGGGTTTATACAGCTCTAACCTGCAGTTACCTCTCCTGGAACTGGGATAATTTTTTATTTCCCTTCAAAACCACTGCAGCCATTCCTACCAGCAGGCGAGGAGCAGCATCTGGCTTGCCTGGAGTGTTCAGGGCTGCTCCTTTCCAGGACGTTTGTGCTCCTTTCCTTAGCAAAGAGCTGCTGTTGAGGAAGCAAAGACCACAGTTCACCACTTGCTTGGAAGCAGTCGCAGCAGTGCAGCTGTTGAAGTTGTCTGCTGCTCTTAAATGTTCCCTTGGGTTCCCTACGGAGTGTGAAGCAGCATCACAGGGAGGAGAAGGGATTTGCTGCTGGTTCCACAGCTCCTCTGGATTTCCAGCAAACGGAAACCCCTGAGGGAGTAGACATTAACATGAATTTCTTTGCCCCTTTTCTGGTCTATCACCTTCATCATCAGCTGGTTGGCAGCCCGTGCTTGCAGGTCCAATGCTCCTTTAAACTCCTCTGCAGCCCCCTTTATTCTGGTCCACTTCCAGAATTTATTTGCCTCCTGTGATATTTTATTTGCAATTTAGTCCTGTCCTGTTTCATAAAGTACAAAACGTGAGCCCAAGGATTTATTGCCAGCACTGGGGCTTTGACTGGGCTCTTTCTCCCACTTTTACACGAGTGATGTATGGCTATATATCCCCCTGGAAGGGACCTGTAGGATAAGCTAGGTGTGTTTGAAGGTGTGAGCTGGTGTGAGGCTGTTGGGGTTGTGTTCTGCCCGCAGCCTGAAGGACGAGCAGCCGGTGCAGTGCGGGCAGTACGACGGGCTGGTGGAGCTGGCCACCATCTGCGCCCTCTGCAACGACTCCTCGCTGGACTACAACGAGGTGTGTGGGCACCATTGCCAGGGTGGGGCAGGGGGATGCTCTTCCTGTGCTTTGGGGGCAAAGCCAGTAGAGTTTGTCCCTTGGGATCCCCTTCCCTGGCTTCAGCTCATCCCAAGGTGGTGCTCTGGTGCAGTGGGTGGCAGCACCCTTGGTGGCAGCAGCAGGCAGAGGGTGTGCTCTGAAGCTTAAGCTCTTTTCTTCTGTCTTCCAGTCCAAAAAAGTCTATGAGAAGGTGGGGGAAGCCACGGAAACAGCCCTGACGTGCCTGGTGGAGAAGATGAACGTCTTCAACACAGACCTCAGCAAACTCTCCAAGGTAGAGAGAGCCAACGCCTGCAACTCGGTGAGTGGGGAGAGGCCCCTGTGAGCTCCAGCACTGGGGATGGGAGGGAGAGGACGGATTTAGGATGTCTGTAATTTGAGCAATAAACACTAGCAAAGATCTAAGGGACTGATCTGGCACAAGGATGTGATTTCCTGGCTCTCAGGGTGAGCTGTTTTTGGAACAGACGGTGCAATGGCCCTGGGAGGCTGATGCCAGGGCCATGAGGACCAACCTGGGTCTATGTGGAGCTTTGGAGCAAGTGATTCCTGAGGCTCCAACTCAGTCCAGTCCCTGCTTAGCCCAGAGAGCCCCTCTCAGTAATGGCCACAGCTCTGGCTGCAGATGAGAAAGTTTGGAGTTTTCTTTAGGTGCCCAGTTTGCACTGAGTTTCCAAACCCCATTCCCCAGAGCTGTGCCTGCCCCACCAACACTTGCTCCCTGGAAACATCTATTTTTGACATGGAAATGTCTTGTGTTGGCTATTCCCCTACTGCAGCTCTCTAGGGTCACCCTGTCTCCTGGTGAAAATACATTTTATTTTGGGTCTGGATTTACTCAGCTTTAGATCTTACAATCTCTTTACTTGCTTGAAGGAAGGGCTCTCTATTCCAGTGGTTTTTCCCCAGATAGATTTGTGCAGGTCATAATAAATCTTCTGACTCCTTTCTGATGCAGAAAGCTTGCAAACGTTTAGCACTGTCCCATTCTTCCTGGCTCCTGTGGCTGCCTTCCTCCTCCCATCTCCAGGGCTGTGTGGACTCAGCAGGGTTGTCAGCCAGGACAGAGAGCACCAGTGTCCCTGTCATGTCCCTGTTGTGTCCAGGCTCAGCCCAGTGCTGTCCCCACAGGTGATCAAGCAACTGATGAGGAAGGAGTGCACCCTGGAGTTCTCCCGGGACCGCAAGTCCATGTCTGTGTACTGCACCCCCACCAGCCCTGGCAACAACTCCGCTGGCAGCAAGATGTTTGTGAAGGTAGGGACGAAGGTCCTCAGCACCTGCAGGGTCCTCCTCCCCCCTGCACACCTCAGCAGGGTTTGGCCCTTGCAGTGATGATGCTCTGCAGTTCCTCTCCCACCTGAGCTGTCTGGGGGTCCAGGATCCAGTGCTTAGGCTGGTGGGGTCAGGGAGGAGGTGAGTCTTTGCCATATTGATTAGGAAAAGAAGGGGGTAAGATGATTCAGAGGGTGGAAAAGGTGCTGAGTGTGCAGTGCTGGGGCAGGGGAGAGCTGCCCCTGTGCAGAATTTGGGCTTCTGCCTTTATTAAAGGCTTGGACCCTCTGAATGCCAGTAATGCCCAAAGCATGATGTCCAGCTTTCCACTGTAACCAGAAATAAAATAGTGTTTCATAGGGCATTTTCTTCCCAAGAGAAGAGATGCAGCGGAATTTCCCCCTGCTGACTCTGAGAAGATTTGTATATTGTTGTTCCCACTGGGAGGTGATCTGGGTAGGTGAACTCTGTCCTCCAGCTCGGGCTGGGACCCTCTGAAGCCACTGGATCTGTGGCCCTTGGTGAGCTTTTAAGGAGGTGCAATAGAAGGATTCCAAGTTTTATATTAAAGATGAATGTCAGGGTCCTTTGTTAGGTCAGAAGGGCTGGGGTGAGATGTAAGGACATTTCTCCCTGAATGGCAAAGGCATCACAAGCATCCACTGAGCATCCCACATTTTTTTCAGCAGAGATTTACAACCTTCATCCCCTCCAGGTCGGAGCAGGGGTCTGTGGGGCGGGATTATCTCGGGCAGATATGTAGGCTTTGCAGGAGTCAGCTGGCTCTCCAGCAGAGCAGCTCCTGCTCTTGGTGACCCGGTGCAGGTTCGTGCTCCGGACTGCGATCCCGGTGTGCTCGGTCAGAGGCTGCCATCTAGTGCACTGAGCTGCAGGGCTGGGCTGTGCCTGCTGGAGTTTGGGGGAGATTTCCTCCTCCTTGGCCAAACTTGGCTCCTTCCCTCCCTCTGGCACTTCCTGCAGTGCTGGCAAGGGGTGCCCATCCTGCAGCCGCCCTTCAGCCCCTGAGCCCTGCGCTGCTCCGCAGGGTGCCCCGGAAAGCGTCATCGAGCGCTGCACCCACGTGCGCGTGGGCACTGCCAAGGTCCCGCTGACGGCCCCAGTGAGGGAGAAGATCCTGGGCAGGATCCGGGATTGGGGCATGGGCATCGACACCCTGCGCTGCCTGGCCCTGGCCACCCACGACTCGCCCGTCCGCAGGGACACCATGCAGCTGCACGACTCCGCCGCCTTTGTCCACTACGAGGTACGGCCCCGGGGCCTCTGCCAGGAGCTTGTCTCCTTATTCCCAAAGTTTTCCCACACATTTCCAGCGTCCCAGCAGTACTTTCCCTCTGGTTTCTCCGTGGGCAGTGAAATGGCTCAGCTCCTCTGCAGACCCCAGGGACTGGTCCTAAGGATAACTGCTCCATCTCACTGGGCGTGTTGTCCCATGGAGTGACTGCTAAGAGGGGCTTGGAGACCGCTGTGAGGGATGGGGAGGAGAGGAGCAAAATGAAAAGGTGTGAGGAGGAGCAGAGGGGCTGGGAGCATCCTGTTGCATTGTGGCTGTAGAGTGCATCCACGGGGCAGTTGGTAGGAAACTTCCTTTTCCCAAGGGAAATCCCTGTGCCCAGGGTGGTTTCACAGGAGGGAGGGAAGTGGATGCACCCCAAGGGGTTAATGTGGGCCTGGGATGTGTTCCCCCCACCCAGAACAACCTGACCTTCGTGGGCTGTGTGGGCATGCTGGACCCTCCCCGCAAGGAGGTCACCTCCTCCATCGAGATGTGCCGCAAGGCCGGCATCCGCGTCATCATGATCACGGGCGACAACAAGGGCACGGCGGTGGCCATCTGCCGCCGGATCGGCATCTTCTCCGAGAGCGAGGACGTGTCCGGCAAGGCCTACACGGGCCGCGAGTTCGACGAGCTGTCCCCCGAGGCGCAGCGCCAGGCCTGCCGCCAGGCCCGCTGCTTCGCCCGCGTGGAGCCGGCGCACAAGTCCCGCATCGTCGAGTACCTGCAGTCCTTCAACGAGATCACGGCCATGGTGAGTCCTCCGGGGACTCCCCACCACCCCCAGTCCCCTCCTGTCCGCCCGGCCCAGTCCCTCGCGCCCTGCTAACCCCGGCTTCGCGCAGACGGGCGACGGCGTCAACGACGCCCCGGCCCTGAAGAAGGCAGAGATCGGCATTGCCATGGGGTCGGGCACGGCCGTCGCCAAGTCGGCTGCTGAGATGGTGCTGTCCGATGACAACTTCTCCACCATCGTGTCGGCCGTCGAGGAGGGCAGGGCCATCTACAACAACATGAAGCAGTTCATCCGCTATCTCATCTCCTCCAACGTCGGGGAGGTCGTTTGGTGAGAGCCGCCCACACTGGGCACCGCGCTGGGGGAGCAGCAGTGGGGACACACATCCCTTGAGACAGCTGACCTGCAGCCCTGTCCATGTCCCCTGCCCCTGGCAGCATGCAGTGGGCACCAAACAGAGCAGTGATGCCATGTCTCGTTCCCCAGGGGCGGAAGACTTTTGGTTTGTAGTTTTACAATCCTGCCACCTGCCCAGAGCTGTTTAGTTAATGTGTTGCCTATTGAAACCCATGCCAGCACCTAAGCCACGTGCAGATATTTGTGCCCAGGTCACACCAGTCCTGGGCAGCTGTCCCTGCCCCTGTCCCTGCCCTCCCACCTAATCCTCAGCAACATGAGCACAACCTTGGGATCACCTGGACATCCTTTGCCCTTAGGTTTCAGCAGGGTTGTTTGTGCTGGGAATGGGAACCTGCGTGGCCATGGAGACACCAGTGGTTGGATTACAACTGCAAAGCACATTTTAATAGGAACAGGAACAAATTTAAGCTGCAAAATTCAGTGCTGGTCTTCAGGTTCCTGATCAGGGGCTGTGGGTTCATATGCAGGACTTGGGGTGAATATTCAGTTTGGGGTTTTGGATCCGGGGTGCTGTCCTCTCCCCCTGTGCACAACACAGACCTTTTCTCTGGCTGCTCAGAGCTCATCTAATTTGCCACCTCTTATTTTTTCCCTGCAGCATCTTCCTGACAGCCATCCTGGGCTTGCCCGAGGCCCTCATCCCCGTGCAGCTGCTGTGGGTGAACCTGGTGACGGACGGGCTGCCGGCCACCGCACTGGGCTTCAACCCCCCCGACCTGGACATCATGGACAAGCAGCCCCGCAACCCCAAGGAGCCCCTCATCAGCGGCTGGCTCTTCTTCCGCTACCTGGCTGTGGGAGGTGAGCCCCGTGATGCTGGTGGGCGCAGTCAGGGTGGGCCTGGGGTGCCGTGGGGCAGGGGCCCCTCTCTGGGTGCTGGGGTAAGGTGTCTCTCTTGGCTGCAGTGTACGTGGGCCTGGCCACGGTGGGCGCGGCGACCTGGTGGTTCCTGTACGACGCCGAGGGACCGCAGGTCTCCTTCCATCAGCTGGTGAGCCAGGAGGGGGACAGGCTGGCGTGTGGAGCAGATGGGTGAGGGTGTGGATTCGGGTGTTGGGGTCTTTCCTCTACCTTTCCTCTGTGGTGGTTGTAGTGTTCCCAGATTCCTGGAGCAGAAGGCAGTAATTTAAAACAGAAGCAAATTCTCTCCCTGAGCCTGAGCTCATGTTTGCAGTTTTGCTTCTGCCAGCCACCAGCATGGTGGTGAAAGCTTGGTTCAAAGAAGCTGAAAGGAGCTCCTGTACCCCTGGTCCCATATTGAAAGGGATCTGTTCTCACGTTACATCACTTTAGCTAGTGTGAGAACTACAGGGTGGTGGGAAAGCAGGTGCCATCACATCCCAATGGCATGTGCAGTGGGAGATGGTTATTTCTGATGGACACATGTGTGTGCTCAAACTCCTTCTTAACTGCACTTGAGAGTCTCAAAGCCACACTCCAGCCCTAACCCTAAAGCCCAACCCCAGCAGAAACTGGGTCACGTTAGACAGTTTATTGTTTGCTCTGAACTGTGGGATATTGAACAGCAGCCCAGTTCATCATGTGCCCCCCAACCAGTCGGCTCTTCCTCCTCTCTCCTGCCCTTCCTGCTGCTCTGCTGTGTATTTACCAGCGGTTTCCTGTGCTGACAGAGGAACTTCATGAGGTGCACTGAGGACAACCCCATCTTCGAAGGGATTGACTGTGAGATCTTCGAGTCCCGATACCCAACGACGATGGCTCTGTCCGTGCTGGTGACAATTGAAATGTGCAATGCTCTGAACAGGTGTGGTGACCACAGGGTTGTTCTGTTCACTCTTTGCATGGCTGATTTTGTGCAGGGTCTCTTAGAGCATCTGTGGGTGGGCTGAGAGCTTTGTTTTGGCTCAGCAGAGCTGTTCAGGGCATCCTCACAGGGGACCACTGGGATTTCCATAAAGAAACTCCTCCAGGGCAGTGTGCCGAGAGCAGTGGAGGAAGGATTGGATCTGCATCCATTAGTGGTTTGATCATTAATGATGGGTAGTAATCCATGCATGGATACTTGTGTTGGGTGTACAGATCCAATTCTCAGCAAAGCCTGAACATGAACAGCCTGAAAAATACAGGATGTGTTATATGGTCTTGCACCTTGGAGGGGAGTGGAAGTCCCAGCTGGGGCAGGTGTGGGGAGCAGGAGGTTTCTGGGGCTGACGCTGTCCCCTCGCTCCTGCAGTGTCTCTGAGAACCAGTCGCTGCTGCGGATGCCACCGTGGCTCAACATCTGGCTGCTGGGGGCCATCATCATGTCCATGGCTCTGCACTTCCTCATCCTCTACGTCAAGCCCATGCCTGTGAGTGCCCTCGGTCACCTCCATGCTCCTCCTGTCCCTGGAGCAGTCTTTGAGTCTGGAAACATCTGGGATGGTTGTCCCCAGCGAGTGCCCTCAGGACCAGGTCCCATGGCTTGATCCAGCATGGGAGCTAGGAGTCATCCTGCCCCATGAGCCTTTACCTGAGTGAGAAGCTCTCCTTATGGGCAATGCAAAGGGGTGTAGATACCTCCAGAAGGTGTTTCAGCCCTTTCTGGAGTCATCTCCTTCCTTTCCAAGGCTGGGGATGCCTCAACTGATGCCTAAGAGTGCTTAAGATGCAGAGTGTTTCTGTGCCCAGGAGGTTGCATTGTCCCATGTCCCCTGCTAAGCACCTGTGAGCTCACAAAATCACAGTCCTACCTTGTGCTTCACTTTCCCCATTGGCAGGAGAGGTGAAGGACATAATTTTTTACTCATCTTGGCCAAGAGCCACCTTGGATCATGACAGACCTTGAAGAAACCCTGCTCTTTGGGCTGTCTAGATCCTCCCTCCTTGTACCTGGGATGACCCTCTCAATCTTTGCTGTACAACATGACCCTTAAAACAACAAAAGATCTCACCTTCTTCCCCACTGACACATCCAATCCCTTCCACCTTGCAGCTCATCTTCCAGGTGACCCCCCTGAGCTGGCCGCAGTGGGTGGTTGTAATGAAGATCTCCCTGCCCGTGATCCTGCTGGATGAAGGACTCAAGTACCTCTCCCGCAACCACCTGGATGGTGAGCATGGTCTGCAGCACCCTGGGCTAGGGTGGCTCTGTGCTGCTTTGCTTGGAGTTTCTGGTGGCTCTGTGGACACCCCACTCCCCTCCTCTGCTCGTGTGATGTCTGCACCTGCACGTTCACCCACCTTTGCTGTGGAAAAGGGGCTTTGCCTCCTACCCCCTTCCTTCCTGGTGCCTGGCAGAGCAGTTGGTACTTATATCTGCCTGAAATTCTCCCTTTGGAGCTGGAGCACAGGATAAATCTGCCACAGATTATTTACCCAAGTCTTCTTGAACCTCCAGGAACTGGATCCCTTTACTTATAAAGCAAAACAAATTAATCACTGGTTTGTAACAGGAACCCTTTCTTTTTTCCTCTCAGTCTTCCACCCCTGTCTGTCCATCCTTATCTTGTGTTAGCTCTGTGCTAAGGTCAGTTGAGAGCTGAACACCTTATAGTCTGGTTTTAATGGGGTTACCCTTGGCCAGCACCTCTCAGGATCCAGCCCTCGGCTCAGCCGGAGGAAAAGCAGCTCCTGTGGCACCAAGGCAGCAGTTCCTGTGTGCTCCTGGGCTCTGTGCTGTAAATCCCAGCATGTCTTTGGGCAGCCCTCCAAAGAGATGATATCATCTTTTCTTCCATTTCTTGCAAAAGATGTTGCTGTGGGGGATATCTCAGTGCTGGGTTAACCCACAGGTTTTCCTGCTGGTGGTTGCAGCCCCAGGGCTGCTGAGCAGTGCTATGCCTGCCATGGGGGTAGCCCTCCAAAAACCAAGTTTTATTCATTTTTTGGGGTGTGCTTACCCTGATGGTGAGAGCAGGGAGAAGGGTAGGGAGGCACTGTCCTTGCTCAGGGAAGCTCTGGGGCAGATGAGCAGTCTGAGTGTGGGGACTGATGTCCTTCCAAAGCATCACCTTGCTCAAACCACTTTTTCACCCCTTAGGCAATCAGTGTCATAGCAAACCCCTTCTTTTCCCTTCTCCCTGTAATAACAACCCAGGAGATGTGTGCGAACCCACTCTTACCTTTCAGCTCTGTCAGGGAGGGATTTGGGACATTGTAACAGCTCTTTGGTTTCTCATGGAGCAGAACTGTGCAAAAAGCTGGAAATAAGAGATGGGAATTTATTGCCAGCAGGGAATGATCACAAACTGGCCTCTCTCCCCATCAGTGGGTCCCAGTGTGCAGGTGGTGCTCATATCAGCCTTTCTTTCTGCATTGAGCTTATGCATAAGCACAGTGGTTACTCAGGGAAACAGAGGTGCAGGGGCTCCTCTTTGTACAGACCAGGTAGAAATTGTTCCCAGCTTATTTTTATTGAATTGTTGCATCTCTCACCAGACACCCAGGTCTGTTTTATCCCACGATTACAAGCCTGTAGCAACAGTTTTACAGCACGGCACCAGGCTGGGGTGTAGGAGAGCTGGCTAATTCCTGCCTGTTGCATCCCATGCATGCCCTCAGTCTTCACTTCACCATCTGTGATCCGGGGCTGAGTCTGTCTTTCTCCCACACTTTGTATTTCTCTATAAAATCTCAGTGCTGTTGGAGGAAGGGCTTTTCTTTGGCTCTGCCTGCATGGCTCTGAGCACAGTGAGGTTTCTGGTAGGGACATGATCCTCTCAAGTGCCACCATACCAGCTCAGAGTGTTTTCTCCTCCCATGCCATGCTCCCAGTGTTCCAGATCCTCTGAACTTCCCTCCTCCCCACGGTCACAATGCTGCTGATGCTCATGGGTTGCTCTGTCTCGTCAATCCAGGGTTTCCCAGGCAGCTCTTCAATCATGGCTGTGGGGCAAAATCACACTTAAATCAGCACACTTGAATGAAGTAATTGAAACTCCTCATCTTCTGATTCCCCCAGGCTTTGAAAAGCAAAGAAAAAACCTCCCAAAGCCACTTTTATATGTGGTCTTGTGATTTTTTTACCAGGCATTCTCAGGACAGTAGGACCCAAGGGCAGCGAGGAGCACCCGTTGAATACCTGCAAGACTCCAGAGCAAGGGTTGGCTTTCCTGCTTGTCTCATCCCTGAATGCTGTGTCCCCAAGCTCCCTGCAGGGTCTTGCTCATGTGTGGTGGGGACACCTTGGAACCTGTCTGGTGAACGTGGCTTAGAAAACCAGGCAGTAACAGAGCCCAGGGACCTTGTACCCAGGCAGGATCTCCTTTCCCACAGTGGTCTCTGTGTTTTGTGTCAAAATAAGGTCCCAAAAGCCTGTGAAGTAGCTGTTTGATGTCAGTTTTGGCCAGGGGCCAGGCTACCACTTGGTCTCTGCAAGGCAGTGCTTGGGGATGGTCTCCAGCGTGGGACCTTCCGAGAGATGGCCTTGGGTGTTCAGCTGAGGAATGTGAATGTATAGCTCTGAGTTCTGCTGATTCAGGTTTTGCATGGAAAAGTTTCTCCTTTGATGAGATTTAGATAAGTTGTGTTTCCACTGTGCTGGATTTTCCTTGTCCTTGAAGTGGCAGAAGGCTGAGGCTTTTCAGTTCTCACTGTGGTCTCAGTGCTTTACATTCCTCTCCCCATCACCCTGGTCACATCCAGCCTTTCATCTCACATGCTTTGCATATCTGGCTGCCTTCATCCCTCCCTGGCCCCTTTGAGGTTTCTGCTGTCTCAGTTTTGGGAGGCAATGTGAATGTGAGAGCACAGGAATGTGCACAGCTGAGTTAGGTGTGAGCTGCAGATGTTCTGGTCAGGAGCACCGAGATGTTCTCAGGGCTCTGGCACACAGATGCACACTGGCAGGCTCACAAGGGCTGACCACCCTCAGGGATCTCTTGCTCTAGTATCTTTAATATTTTCCATGCTCTGTGCATTCAAGTGTTTGTTCTTTCTGAATCCTGTGGCATACAGGAGGAAGATTTCCAGGCATCTGTGCCAAGACCTTGCAGAAGTCTCTTTTCTGAGTGCTTCTCAAGAGGTACCAAATCTAGAGAGAACACTGAGATAACCCTGCTGTTCATGTTGTGGGCGCCCTGCCACCCTCCTGCACCATCCCTGGGCCTCCTCGTCTTCACCATCTCCAAGCAAACCCCTTGCAGGTGTTGGAGTTGCTGCTGTGGTTGTGCTCAGCCCTGTCTGGGTGCTGAGCATCACCATTTCTCACCTGGGGCAAATCACAAAGCAGGTGCTTTCTGCAACACAACTACACACCTGCCCTGACAGCAGAAGTGTCACTGAAGATCAGGAGTTTGGAGGCACAGGAACTGACCTGGTGTGTGTTGTGGCAGATTAGCATTTATGCAGCTGTTTGTCCTTGTTCCCAGTGAGTTCAGCAGCCCCTGGGGTGATTTTGCAGGAGCTGCAAGGTGGTGGCCACCCCACCCTGTAGCTGTCCCCACTGGGTCCCTGTCCCCTCCCAGGTGGGCAGCACAGTGCCCTGCAGCCTCCTTCTCTGCAGCTGCTGTGCAGGTGAGGTTGCACCCTTGGGTGAGCATCTCCATCACTGAGGGAGCTTTGGCCACTCCTCTGCAAGGCTGGCATCAGCTTTAGGCTTCAGCTTTAGGCTTCAGCATCCTCCCAAAGACTGGCAGAGGTGGCAGTGCAGTGACAAGTGCATCACACACTCTCTGCCGGGGCAGATGGAGCTCTGTGTATGGGACAGCCCAAAATCCGCAGGGACCAAGATCTGCGTGTCCCAAAAAACCTGCAGCATATAGCAAAGAGGAGCTGCTGACCCTCATTTTCCCCCGTGCACCTGGGGATGAGGGAACCCCCAGAGCTCCCCCAGGGGCTGCTGCAGCTGTTCCCTGAGGGGGAGGCAGGCATCCCTCTCCCTGGCGCGGCAGAGCCGGCAGCGAGCGCCTGCAGCCCTGGCCTGCCCTTGTAGGGTAATCTGTGTGTGGAGCTACCTTGGCTGGGTGCTGGCAGAGGAATGTGTCCCCATGGGCCAAGTCGTTCCCTGGAGCTGTGGGATGCTCTGCAGGAGAGCAGGGCTGCACCTTCCAGTGCTGGTATCTCCACATGGGATTTTACAGCTCTGCTGCCTCGCTTTTTGTCTTTATTTCCCCCCCTCTCCTGTTTTTTGTATGTGTCCATGTGTCATGCTTTAGAAACAGCAGAGCAGAGGGAAGCTGCCAGTGCTGCTGCCCTGGTATTGCAAAGGGGTGGGAGGAGGATTTCCCTTTTGGTTTCCTCCTCGGGTCGGGGCTCTCAGCTGAAGCTTGGGGTACCCTGGTGTGATGGGGCAGACAGGCACTTTCCAGAGCTACCAGAGCTGCAGCATTTCCCTATTTCCCTTGGTGAAGGAGGTGATCCAAGCTGGCAGTGGGAGCCTGCAGCCCTACAGCAGCACCTTTTACAGGAACCTATTAAGAGAAAAGTCAAAAGCAATAAGGAAAAGCCTCCCCAAAAGCCTCAGCTGTCCTGGGAGGGAGCAGAGCTTGGAGGAGCTGAGCTCAGGTTGTTTGGTTGCTGCTTTGCAAGTGCTGAAGGGCTGTGACACTCCTGGTGTGAGGCAGGATCCAGGTGGATTGTGACTGTCCCATCCTCCCTGCAAACAGGCCCTGCATCATCCCTGCTCCTGTCGTCAGTGTCAGGGGAGGACAGATGGACACCAGCATGCAGGGACCTGCATCCTCCTAAAGGCTGTGTGGGATTTGGACCCTTGGCTGGCTGCAGGGCTCATTGAAACCCCTGACTCACTCCATGCCAGGACTGTGTTACTTAGAGACCTGAGAGTAACATTTTGAAGAGCACCCACTGTGGTTAAACACTGCAGCCGTGTCCCCTTCCTGTCCCTGCCTGACACATGCCATGGCATCCTCTCTGTTTGCACAACCACGGGGTGATGTGTTCAGGGGAAGGGCCATGGCTGGCAAATAACCACTGGTGTGTCACCAGTGGGGACTCTTCAGCTGCTGGAGCTGCTGAAGAGACACCCCTACAATGGGGAGGAGATGAATTTTGATTATTGCCTTGAGATTTAATACAGTGCAGTCACCAGCATCCCTGCTTTGCACCAAAGTCTGCAGTGTGGTCGTGCAGAGGGATACTGCCATCACAGCAAACCATTTTATCCCAGGACACGAGGGCTGGGCTCTCCAGCCAGCACTGGAAAAAAATGTTGGCAGAAGTTGCAAAAAAGCTTTCTCCTTTTCTCTTCCCTGTTATTTATTAATTCCCCTGGAAGCTTGTCGGCACCAGGGCTGGCAGCAGGCGTGGAGTAACCCCGGGCAGGACCCCTATTTATCAAGAGCACAGGAACAGCGGTCCCCAGTGAGATGTGTTTGGTGATGTGTGCAGTGATGAAAGAGAGAGAAATACAGTCGAAAGATTCATGATAAGGGATTTTTCTAACTCTCCTTAGCAAGTGCTGCTTGTGGGTGTTTTTTTTTAAGGAAAAAAATCTGTTCTGGGCAGAGCGAGCTGCCCTGGGCTGGAGGGCAGCTGCTGCCTCAGGGGCTCAGGGACATTCCTGTCAACTGCTTGAAAATTGGGGATCTAGCTGATGTGAGTCAGGTTCTGGCAGGGATTTCGAGACTGCCAACATGGAGTTCAAGCTGAATAGTTGCTTTCCTACAGGCCATGTGCTGCCTGTTGCCTTCCATGTGCAACCCCATCCTTCTGCAGGGAGGGAGAAGGGCAGGCAGCCCTGGGACAGTGGCTGTGATGAGTAGGTTGGTTCTGGAGGTGCATGTGGGTGTGAGTCTATGTGTAGGGTGTGAGCCCATGGAGCAGTGTCCGTGTCTCTGCCTGCGGCAGGGCCGGGGCTCTGGGAGGGGGAGGAGGATGCAGTGAGCTTCCTCCACTGCTTTCCCCTGGGTGATGCCTCATCAGGAGCACTAAGGAGGGATCCTGCCTGCTCACCTTCCCACATAGCTGCCCCTCATCCCTTTTCCTAACTCCTGCAGGAGAGGAGGGCACTCCTTCCTCACCCGGGGACCAGCATCCTCCTCCTCCTCACGCAGCCTGAGCTGCCACCTCTGCAGTCAGGCCAGCTCTGTGCACACAGGATCCCAGGTTCCTTCTGGGATCCACCCAGGGAGCAGCCACTCCTGATGATAACTGTACTGGTTTGGAAACAATAAGGAAACAAACCAGTGGAGGAATTAACCCCACAGAAAAAATATTGCGAGATTCCAAGTCAGAAGTACAATTGAATAGGAGAAAATTAAAAGCAGTAATACAGAGAAACACCAGCCTGAACTGACAAGGTAACAATACAACCTGCTACCCTGTTTGGTCACGGCAGTGACAAGCAGTCCAATTGCGTAGTGGCTGCAGTTCTGCTGGAGTGAGAGATGTGCTTGTGGAGCTCCTCTCCTCTCGAGATCGGTGGAGATCGGTGTCTTGTGCTGTTTCCTCCACTCCTTTTATCTGGGTAGGATGTTCAGCTGCTTCTTTTAGGGCGGAGCGTATCACAATGGGATGATGTTATTTCATTGGTGGACAGAGTAGCTGCTGCTTCTTAGAAGATGTTATCAGGGCTGAGTCATTGATGTGAAGATAAAAGGCATCACCTGCCTCTTATCTCATGCCCAGCTTGCAGTCTAAGGACCCATCGTTAGCGACTCATCAAGAGGTGATGGAGATGGTGATAGAGTACATTCCTTTGGTTACACTTTTCATATAACCCAAGACAATAACAGCATGGATCTGGTTTGCTTTTGAACCCTCACCCATACTTTCCCTTCTCTTTGTTTGTTTCCTCTTCGTTTCAGGAGAAGAGGACAAGAAGTGAACGACACGAAGGCGACGCTCCGACCCAGAGGATCCCTAACCTGTAACTCGGACTGAAGCCTTGCATGACCATCGCTAAAGCCAGCAGGACATGCATGTGTCCCACTCCCAGAAATGCGGGTGAATCGTCGAAAAGAAAAACCCTGATTTTGTTTTGTTCTGTAGCTTTCTTCTTCCTGTACATACGAGTGCAATGACTGGACAGCTGGCGTAGGGTTTGGGGATGGAGCTGTGTGGATCTGAGTCGTTGTAACGTGGCTCCTTGGGGATTTGTTCCTGCCAAATCTGAGATCCTTTTTCCAGTTTTCACCCTGACTGGGTGAGCTCTCGAGCAAGGTGTCCTTCATGGGAGGTCAAGGGGGGAAGTCGGGATTTGAGGCTGCATCTCGCAGTGGGATGGGATGCACAAGGGCAGCTTCAGGGGCTGGGAAGGGCTTGGCAGTGGGTGAAGGCAGGAGAGAGGACAGGGGCCGTGTGTTGGGGGTGCTGAGCCTTGATGCTGTCCATGGTGTCGTGGGTGCATTGCTGCTGCTGTGCTCTGCTCCAGTGGCTGCAGCAGCTAGGAACAGCTTCAGAGGGTGTCCAGCAGTGGTGTGGATCTCACAGATGTGTGTTTATATGCCAAGGTTGGGTGCACGTGGTGGAAGGTGAAGTTCTCCCTGTTTATCACACTGTCCTGTTTGATCCCTGCGTTGTGGAAGGCCCAGCACCTTCTCAGGCTCAGCCAGCACCAAAACATGATGAAGTCTTGTCTGTTCCTCTCCATCTGGCATTTTGTTAGATCCCATCTGCACTGTACAAACTGCAGTCCTCCTCCTTGTAGGGGCAGCCATGCAAAGCAAAGCTTGGGGATGCCCACCTCTCATTCCTCATGTCCACCACTCCCTTCTGGTCACACTTGCTTTCCTCAGTGGATTTTTTTCTATTTCCCTGGCAGGAGTAGAGCTTAAGTGTTTAGGAGCACGTCCAGGACTTCACATCCTCTGCTTTGGAGAACATTGCTGTCTTGCACAGGGCATCCTTGCCAAGGGATCAGGATGGGAATGAATGTATGCTTGTACATAACTTCCTCTGTGAGTGGTGTTTGTTGTGGCATCCCTTCTTGTAAGGCACCAACTTTATTTTGCCCTCTTGGGGTTTTTCCACAGCAGGAGTGAGGCAGGCTGCAGTGAGAGTTTGTGGATCAGGAGTGGATTTTGGGATCCATTAGGTTGGTCGTTCTCCTTTGAGCTGCGTCAGCTGAGAAGCTGATAGTGGGTGGTTTCTTCTTCAGCTCTCCAAATCCTCTCTCCTGCTTTCCTCCTGGTCCCCTATGACCCATCCTGATGATATTTACTTAGCCAGAGCCTGTGTCTTTCCTTTCTCTTACATTCCAGCAGCAGCACTAGAGCAGGGTCTGGGATAGCACTTTGCTCCTTTGCTTTTGGGTTTTTTCTTCTACTTTTTGCCTCTTAAAAGCTTCCAGAGTTGTTCTGTTTCATCTGGGCAAGAGCTTCTCTTCTTCTGTACAGTAGGTGCCAAATACCATCCCTCCTTTCTTTTCTCCATCACCAGCATTGAAGATGAGCAGAGCCCCCAGACCAATGGGAATGTACAGAATTGTTATACTACTGAGCTGATTTATTGTACAGAAAACCTTGCATGAAATGTTGTTACTGTATTTAATATATAATGTATTCAAGGAATTTTAATATGGAGCTCTTTAAAAAGATCTTTATAGATACTCTGTGGTTAGAAGATTGTTGCTGATTTTTTTTAATCTATTATACTTTGTCTTGAAGAAGTTTTATTTTCAAATGTGTTCTGTCTAATTGATTTAATCAGTTGATCCCATGGGACAACCAATTCCTCTTCAAAGATTTTCACCATGGATGAGACCCACCCTGGTGCAGAGGACCAGGACATGACCCAGGTACTGCATAAGCCTTCAGAATAAGGCTTCAGTAAGACTAATGCTGTAGACATGTGATTTGCCCTTCCCTAAAAGGGTGGATTTCACCTTATTTTAGTACAGGTCATAGAATTAAAGAGTTGTTTAAGTTGGGAAAGACATCCAAGATGATGGAGTCCATCTCCATCGATCTGTGCAGAAAAACAACAGTGGGAATTTAATCCAGTACCAGCTCAGTGCCACCAGAGGAAACAGCTTCTGTGTTTCCCTGAGGCTGAAATCCAGTTTGGGAGAGGCTGGACTGGATTCAGAGGCCAGACTGGATTCAGAGCATCCCAGCCCTGTCCAGAGGGTCCAGCAGGGCTTGCAGCTGCCCCATGGCATCTCCCTGGGACGTGGTGGCCTTGGTCCCTTGTGCCTGGAGGAACCTGCTTGGTCCATCCACCACCTGAGTTACACCTGAGATTTCCCTGCCTGTAAGGTCTGGTGGAGGATTGTTAATTTTACCCAAATATGTGTGGTGTGGAGTTCCTTGTGTAAAAGCCCAGGCAGTGTCAGTCTGTTCATGCAGTTGCTGGGTCACAAGTGTGAGTTACCAAACCCTGAGCCATCGTGGGCAGGAAACCAGAGCTGTGTCCCAGCCTAAGGCTTGTTCTTTCCAGCAGCAGCAAATTGTGTTTGATTTCTACTGTGAGCCTTCAGATCTGCCTAGAAAATAGCCCAGGTAATCTGCACTAGGGCTGCCTTGCTAGGAGGGACACGTCCCCATTTCCCCTTCTGAATGGTTGACCACATTTCTGTCTTTCCCCCATCCTTTAATAACTTAGAGGTTTCATTCCATACTTTTTATTACAGAGGCTTATACTTCAAACATCTTAATGAAGTAGAAAATTATCCATAGATGTAATTATTTTTTTCCTTTATTCTTTAGTGAAGGATCAGGATAAATCACAGAGTAGTTATTTATTGCATGTGTGCCACCAGCAGCGTGCTGGGAACTTTCACAGGCTGGAACATGTTCTTGTGCAAACTTGGAGGTCCCGGAGCCAAGACCATCACTTTGGGATAGGCTCTTGTGTCGTACCAAGGCATCTGACTGTGCAATACAAGGGAAATGGACACTGGGTGGCTGTTTTGCCTGAGAGCTTGTTAAAAAAAGCAGCTTAGGGGCAAACCTCTGGGTTCCTTGCTTTTCTTGGCAACAGAGTTTAGGAATTATTTCCTTTTTAGTTTTATTTTGATGGTGCTGCCTGGCATATTCTAGGTTTATAAATAAAACTCAGGTCTTTCCAGCAAGACCTTTAGCATTGGTGGGCTGCTGTGACAGATCCTCCACGAGATGCAGGGGGTAGGACGTGCTGAGATGGCAGCAAGGGATTATCCATGAGCACTTTATTCTCCTTCCTCAGGGGCCAAGCACCATGCTGGGGTACAGCCAAGGTGGGAGGAGAAGGTCCTGTGTCCCTGGGGCGAGCGCCCAGGGGATCAGCTTTGGGCAGCAGCTGTGGAAAGTCTTTGGCACTGTTTTGGGATGTTGTGTCATTGTGGCCAGTTGCTGGATGAGCTCTTCCCCCTGTGGTGTGTGATCCCATGGGGAGGCACGTTGGAAAAGGAAAAAGAGCAAACACATCCTGTGTTTTATTTGTGTTGTGTGGCTCAGGGTCTGGGTGAGGTTGGTGTTTGTGTGTTTGGGGCTTTGGCACTGTGAACATTCCGTGTGTGTTTCTGCTGATGCTCTGCTCAGCCCAGGCTGGATGGCACCACCAGGCACTGGAGAGGGCAGGAGGAGGGACAGGCTCTGTGGAGGGGCTGAGGGACTTTGTTCCTGTGAGAGCATCAAATCTGGGATGGAACCAGGGTTCCTGCTCACGGTGTGGATGGCAGAAGGAGGAGCAATAGGAAAACTCAGCATTCAGTTTTGGTCCTTCTTTTGTACATCAGGTTGATCATGCTGCTTCCCAGTCAGGGTCCTGCTCCACCAAAACTCATCAAATAATGATTTGAGCTGTGCAGGGGCTCAGGCTGGGAGATGCTCATGAGGTTCAGCGATCTTGGCATCACACCACTCCTGAAATTCAAACACACCAGAGTCCCCACTAGCAACTCCTAAGATTTAATGTGATTTTTGGACCATACCTGGCATGGCCTCACCTTGTATAAACGATGCCAGAGATTCAGTCATCCCTATTCAGTCCCACCTGGGTTTTTTTTTTCCCCACTTCCACAGTGGCATTTTCTGTCGGGGGATAAAGCCTGGGGCTCAGGTTTTTGGGACCAAGGAGAGGGCTTCACCCCATGTGGGGCTGGCATGGTGCAGTTGGGGTTAGGGTCTGCAGGGCTGCAGTGAGGAGGGGGACACACAGGGTAAATTGTGCTCCCTGGACCTGTTCTCCTGGTGCCATTCAGCTTTTGGTGTGAGTGGGGCATTAAATGAGCCAAAATCTGTGTGTGCCTGCAGTGATGGGCACTTGGGACCAAGAAGAGGGCGACCACCAAGCTGCCAGTGGGTGCCCTCAGTGGCTTCGGGCTGGGAATAAGCTGATTTTTTTTACATGAGATGCCTGAAAATCTAGAAATCTCTGAGTTTGTGCCTCATAGCAAAAGGTAAATCGTTATATCTTGGGGGGGTGGGAGGGTGTTGTCTGAGGGATAGAACTGAAAGAAATGAGGTTTCCTATTTTATTATATGAGAGATATTTTTCCACTAAATTACCACTTCCTAAACCGTGTCCTTTGTCTGACTGTAAATAGCCAGGTGTGCCGGGAAGGCGTGGGAAGGCTCCTTGTGGTCACATCCATACAATCCACTCTGTTCACACAATATTGGGCTGATTTGTTTTATACTTAGAAAATTACAAAAATAAAAGCGATTTTACTGGATGACTCTGGGAATTTTTTTTATTTTTTGTCTATTTTGTTGTTGTTTTACTATTTTTTTTTTTTTTGCTTTTCTTGTCCCATTTGTGGCCGATTTGGGGGACATTTGGGAGCCCATGGAGCCATACAGGAGTGCCTGAGGGCATTCTTCAGCCGTAAAAGGAGTTGTGCTCACCAGATCAGGATTTCTTGTGGGTTTTCAGAGGAGCCAAACTAGAAATGGAGCTGAGCTTGTGCCTGGCATGGGATGACAAAGGCAAAATGAATGGAGTGGCATGATGTGACTGTTGGGAATTTTTTAATTCGCTCTTGGGGCACAAGAATACAAATAACAGTGCTAATTTTGACTGTATCCAGAATAGTCATCACCTTATCTCCCCCAGCTGGGAGGGGAGGTTTAAATAAGCCCTGCAATAACCTCCCCAAGAAACAATTATGAAATAAATAATAATTAAATAACTTGGCCTCCTCTGAGGGGATGGCACAGGGCTTGGGGCCGTGCATTTCCATCTCTGCATCACCCAGAGCTCTGCCCATGGTGATGTTTTGAGCACAAAATCCTGATGCAGCTGTGGGTCGTGTTTTGGAGCAAATCCGTGTTCATGGCAACGTCTGCCCTTGGTGCTTTTGGCTGGGATGTGGCCCCATATGCCCCTTCCCAATGCTACAAGGAGAAAGGTGATGCACAGGGTAAACCAAAAGCTTTGTAACCCACAGGGGGTTCCAGAGAGGGACAGGGGATACCCTGGCAAATGCTGGATTTGGGAAAGGGCCAGTGCTTGGCCTCCTCTTTCCATGTGCAGACCAACATCAGTGCGTGAGGAGCACCACTGCCATGGCTGGAGGTCACCCTCAAGCTGGTCCCCTGTACCAGTCACCTGGAGGGTGCAGTGCTGTCTCAGCACACAGCAGGGAAGGCAAAACCACCCCAAATTCCCCACCTGACGTTGTGTCAGTCCTTGGGGACCATCACCTGGGGCTGTGCTTGTCTCTTGAAGGCATAATTCAGAAAATGAGTATTACTCTCCAAAAAAACCCCAAGGGCCCCTGTATCCCATGGCACGTGTCCAGTGACCCAATGGGGCGTGGATCCACACTTCCACAATGGCCACAGGGCCACTGGCACCTTTTGGTACCCACAGCATCTCAGGTTTGTGTTTGCTTTGGCATCAGCTAAGCCATTGCTGAAGGATTTCCAGGGAGCTGTGTTGTCACAGCAGCTGGGGATGGCAGTGCCACTCCTGAGGGGTGAGTGCCACCAGAACCTTTCCTTGTGCCGGGGCGCCGCAGCACGGGGTGAGCCCAGAGCTGAGCCAGCCCTGCTGGGAAGGAGCGAAGAGAGGTCAAGGACAAGTTAAAATTGGAAAGAAAACTGAACATGCCGTTTTGCAGGACCTTGCCTGCTCTCTTCTGCCAATTTTTTTTCCACCCTCGCCATTGCCAGCGGGGCAGCGTGAGCACCTCCTGTGCCTGGTGAGGGCAAGGGGGGCCGTGGAAGCCAGAATTGCTGGGCAGAGCCACCAGCTCTCAGGGGCTTTTCTTGGCACCCTCGGCCCCAGCAGGTCCCCCCTGCACCCACCATCATATTTCAAATCTTGCCTCCCTGTTACCCCTCCCTATCCACAGATCTGCAGCGTGCCGCACATTTTTGTGCTGAAATTCAGAGCTCCGTGCTGGATGCTGCCAAGCATGAGTCTGCGTTGTGTAATGAGCTTCATCTATTATTTTTATGTTTTCTTTTCCCCCCAGCAGTGTCTAAGAGCCTGGAAAGAGCTGGTAGCTTTTATGCCTTCCACAGCTTTGCTTTCCCGGGTGCAGGTGGGCTTGAGCCCCATGCACAGGTTTTCAGAACCCTCTTTGTGCTCCGGCAGTTTCTCCATCCTCTGTGTCCATGTCCAAGCTCAAAGCACGGATGCACTCACATTTTCAAATGTCTCCCTTAAAAATACCAGATTTTTGCATTTTTCCCTCAGCCCCAAGCACAGGCTGAGTGTGTTTTATGTGCAGGGGGAAGGAGTTGCTTTCACAGCCACGGATGGAGTCCTGTGCTAACCCTGCACAGCCCTGCCAGGGATACCCTTGGAGGGTCACCAGCCCTCGATGCCCTTGGCATCTGGCCCAGCTGGAGCTGGAGATGCTGGATGAGGCCAAGCCTGGCACTGGAGACCAGTCAATGGCAGCTGACCCAGGAGAGCATTTGGGAAATCTGGCCCTAGGGCTTTGCAATCCCAGACACAAACACAGGGGCTTCAGAACCTAATTTACTGTTGCAGTTTCCAGTTTCCCCTTATGTGGGCCACTGCCCACTTGTTGGGCTCATTTTCCTTATCCCTATCTGGTTTTAGAATCACAGAATGGTTTGGGTTGGAAGGGTCCTTAAAGACCTTCTTGTTCCAATCTCCTACTGTGGACAGGGACACTTTCCACTAGACCAGGTTACTCAAAGTCTCATCCAACCTGGCCTTGAACACTTCCAGTTTGATCCTCTGTGTCCCTGGTTTTTGTCCTGCTTGGTTTCTTGTTCTCACACTGCTCAGGTCAAGCCCAGTTCAGCGCTTTCTGTGCTCTGGGCAAACCCATCCTCAGTGCCCAGGACCTGCTGCAGAGGAACTCAAGCTGCCCCAGCTCCTCCAGCAGCATCCACAGCCTTTGCACCTCATCACTCCAGGCAGAGCCCTCCTGGGGCCCTCCTGCTTGGAAGTGGCCAAGAGATACAAGAATTATTCAGAGGAAATGACTGTGGGTGCATTGACAGCATCATACGAGTTTGTGTTTGTGGGAAGCCAAGACAAAACCATCCCCAAGGCCCCAGCTACGTGTGAGTGTCGGTGCAGAGGGTTGTGGGACACCCCCCAGGCTGCACCTGACACAGCAGATGATTAAAAACTCTTTCCCTCAATTCTCTTCTTATTTTTCCACTAATGCATTTGTTATCACAGCAAACACAAGTGCCAGCCTGGCCTCAGGACAGCCCAGTGCCCACAGAGCTGGAAGCATCACAGCCCCCTGACCTCAGCATCTCTGTGCCAGTCGCTGCCCTGCCTGGGCAGGCCATGTAACAACTCAGCAGCCCAAGCTGACCATTGTAGGACCATTGTAGGGCCACATGGCTGAGCAATGCCTGTGCAAACACACTAAATTCCTTGTTATAAAGCAATTTAAAGAGTGTCAATCCCAGGGATGGTGTGGACGTGGGAGAGGAGTGAGGGATGGTGACGTGTGAGCCCACAAGGGTTTAGGCTGTAGTTTTTTCAAACATTTGGATGCTGTGGCCAAGTGGGTGCCCATGTTGGGTGCTGATACAAGCCCAGGAAAAGACTCAGGTCCTGTTGGTGCTCCAGGCTGGGGTCACCTGCTCTCCACATCGCTCCAGACACATCCAGAGGGTCCAGTCCCACTCGCCAGTTGCAACGTAGCTCTGAGAGATTATAAAATGGCAGATGCATATTATCTCCCAATGGAAAATATTTTCACTAAATCCATGCTATAACCATTTTATTGACTCCAAGTACCAGAGAGGAGGTTAGAAATGACTCTTTTACAAGTCATTTTGCTGTTAAATTTAGCTGTCCTATTTTCATTATCCCCATGGCTTTGGCAAGGGTGAGCAGCCTTCCCTAAAAGGCCTCGTTTCATACAGTAAGTTATTTGCTTCTCTCCTGACAGATATCTAAGCTTATAAGGTTTGTCTGCTCCACTCAATAGCAGTATCAGCCTTCAATCTTGTATGATTAGCATCAGCATTTTGGCTCCCTGTCTGACAGCTTTCCATGTTGCTGGGGACTGGGGCATTGGGAACGCATCACGTCACTTGCAACATGGGATCATCTGATTTTGATTCCCAGGCTTCATGGTACACCCAAAAGATTTGGATAAATGGTTCAGTTGCTTTCCCCCCAGTTTTCCTTATTGCCCAGCAAAGATAATCGATTTGTTCCACTTGTTTTGGGATTGTCAGGTCTGTAATACACAGAGTCAAAAGGTCAATGTGACAGTGAGCAATGGGCAAGTGAACTTGAGAGGTGGTGATGCTGAAAAAAAATATTCCAGAAAAAGATTTATCAGGTTAAGCTCTTCCATGTTTCCAAAACTATTTCCTCCTGCAGAAAGGGCCCTCGTCCCAGGCTCAGTGGCTGAGGAGAACCAGTGTCTACTCTGAGGCAAAGGGAGGCAGCAGATGAACTGGGGCTCACAGGGTGGAGCCCAGCCCTTCAAGAAGTGCTGAAGCATCTCGGTTCTGGGATTTCCGGGGAAAATATCTCCTCTTTCCCCCAGAAAGAACCTTCCTCAGCCCCCGTGCTCCCCAGCAGAGAGCTGATCCCTGTGGGGCTGTGCCCTGCAGCTGCCTGCTGGGATGCAGCAGGGGCATGGGGTCCTCCATCCAAAGCCTCTGTGCTTCCCCAGCAATGAACCATCCCCCTGCAAAGCTTCCCATTGCCGCTGTTGCCCCCCAAGTTTCAGTCTGGCACGTTCAAATCCTGTCCCTTCCTCAGTGACATTTGCTTGAAGTGGTGCCTGCACCACCCTGCTGAGCATCCCTCGCAGTGACCCCGCCTTGCCCGGCCCCGCTCACGGCCGGGCCTTTCAGGAAATGCTGGAAATGCTTCGAAAAGCACCCAGCCCAGCCCAGTGCGAGTGCTGGGAACGAGCCAAGCCCCAGCTGTCCGGCCTCACCAGGGGAGGGGGCCAAGCCGGGAGCCCGTCTGCTCCACGGCTCGGCTCCGCATTGCTGAGCTGGGCTTGCTGTGCCCCCTCCTCTGGGGCAGCCTTTGGGCGACAGACTGGGACATGGGTTCGGGACACAAATGGGAAACACACAGCCTGAGGTGGCTGCTGCGGGACGAATGATGATACCCCAAATTCCTAAAATCCTAAAATTGTCTTCTGGAAGCCCCACCACCTCCTCCATCCCACTGTTGCGCCCAGCGATGCCTCGTGGTCCCTGCTCATCCCAAGCCGTGCCCGCAACCTCTCTGTCCCCAGGGAAGGCCCCTGCAGGGTGAGGGAGCATCCGTCCCGGGCAGCCGGCTCGGTGCCGGTGGCTGTGGGCCGGGCAGCGGGCGGGCCGGGCAGCGGGGTAGCCCTGCACCCTCCCGCACTCCGTCCCACCCCCGCGCCATGTAGGGCACCCGCTCTCCCAGCCCGGAGCTTATAGGAAGAGGAAGCCCCATCCCTGCACAGAGGAAACCCGACAGCCCAGATGTGCACAGAGCTACGCCGATAGCGTTCTTATTTTTGGTTTTTTTCCCCCGTCCTCTCTGCCAAGAGAGGAGCTGCGGGAGCGGCGGCGGGCACGGCCGGGAGGCTGCGGCACAGCCCTGGCGCAGCCATGGGGCAGAAGTGCATGGACAAGGTGTCCTCCTTCCTCTTCGAGTATGACACCCCTCGGATGGTGCTGGTGAGGAACAAGAAGGTGGGACTGACCTTCCGGCTGATCCAGCTCATCGTCCTGGCGTACATCATCGGGTAAGGCTCCCCGGCGCCCGCCTTCCCTCAAAGCAGTGCTTTGCCACTGAAAAGCAGCGGAGATGAAGGTGCCCCTGTATCACCCATATCCCAGTGCAGGGGGTTATTGCCGATGGCATCACATCCCTCTGACCGTGGCTGCTCGCATGCAGCCCAGTGTCCCACCATGGCTCTTTCAGATGGCTCCTCAGTCCCCGTGTCCTCCCCAGAAGCCGCTGTGTGTGCGGGCTGGAGGCTCATCCAGCCCTGCTCTGTGCACCGGGGCCCCGTCTTCTCACTGAAGAGAATCCAAATCCTGCTCCAGCTGCTGGACGGTGGCCTGAGAATCTGTTGATATTTTTATTTTCATTTATATTAAATAAGAGGCATCTGGGGCCAGTGCTGTGATTTGTGAGACCCAAGCGGCTCAAGACAGGGCCATAAATTTCCCTGTCCACCGCTCTGACGCTGTGGCCGAGACGGAGCCCGGCTCCAAAATTCCTGGTCTGCTTTGCTTCTGGGAGGCAGCTCCAAGAGCCAACGCAGTGCAAGGGCAACTGCTTAAAAAAGGCAGAGAGTGGAACAGGCGGGATCAGAGCTGGGTGAGGATGTGTGTCCTCAGGTGCCCTGGGGCTGCTGCTCCTGCCGCAGTGACTTGGTCCCTGTCCCCTCGGTGTGGGATGATGCTCAGGGATGCAGTGTTGGGTCTTTGCTGTGGCCCCATGGCTGCTGTGGGCTCAGCCCTAGAGGGAGTCCAGCACCCTTTCATAAGAAAGGGCCCCAGGGCAGGAGGTCTGAAGGGAGAGGGGGTGTCTGGCCATGAATTGGAAAATCTGGGAATTTTTGAGGTGCAGAGTGTCTCATGCAAAGGAAAGGCAGTGGCTCCCAGGGCTCAGTGCAAGCAAGTCACTGTGGGGAGCAGAGGTGCCCATCCGTGCTTTTAGCACGTTCCCTGGAAAGGGGGAAAACCTTCCCAGGGGGTCACTGTGAGACCCCCACATCACTCTCACCCTGCTCATCACTGTTTTGGCTCCCAAGGATAATCCTCATCCCAAACAGCAGCCAAGGTCTCAAGGATGCTCTGTTGCAAAGGGGTTTGCACTGGCCCAGACTGGCGTTACTGGGAGCAGCTTTGTCTCCCCTGGATTGAGCCTGTGAAGCCCCAGGGCTCCAGCAAACGTGGCTGGGGCAGCTGCTGCTGCTGCAGATGGGGAACCGGCACAGATGGCTGTGCAGAGCAGCTAAGGAAACGTGGCTTAAGCAACCTGGCTAAACTGAGACACGCAGCCAGGAGGGAGCAGAGAGAACCAGCCTGGGGGTCACTGCCAGTGGCAGAGGGGAGGAGTCTGGCGTGAAGTTGCTGTAATTCCCAAGCTTTTCCTGGTTTGTTGAGGTTGGGCTCCTCTAGCAAGGGGCTGCCCACGGTCACACCAGCCACTGGCATCCCCCTCACTGCCCACAGCACTGCCCCAGCTCCCTGCCACACCGAGCCACAGTGCCTGAGACTTCCTCTCCTTTGAAAGCCACGTTGGCAGCCAAATATGTATTTATTTACCTTTCTCCCAGCTTTGGTCCCCCGTTGGCAGCAGGCATGGGATGCTCGTGGGAATGTGTGCCGATGCATGACTGTGCTGGAAGGACGTGGCAGTGCCACCAGGGCACAGAAGTGGGGCCAACCCCGCTGAGAGACCCCGAGTGACCCCAGGGGAGCAGCTCTTCTTTCCTCTGATGGCTGTGATAAGATGGTATCGCTGCTGGCCAGGAGATGCCCGGTGCTTTCTGGGTTTTGCTTCCTGAAATCTCGTGTGCACGGAGCTGTGGGCTGAGCCACAGGATGGGGCCGGCAAGGGAAGAGGGTTCAGTGACCCTGCCACACCGGAGAGTGACACCAGGGGACTTTTACCACCTGGGCAGGGCTCACAGCAGCGTTTACAGCCTCGTGGGGAAGTGCTGGGGTTTTTGCCATGACTTGGCTTTGCAACCACTGCTGTCAGGGAGGGATGAGGTGACAGCAGCAGAGTCTGTGCTGGAGGCAGATCTAGGGAAACACTCTGCCCTGGTGCTGCCCAGCTCACCACCTCCTGCAGCCCTGAGGGCATTGGGGAAGATGCCCACTGTAACAGTATAACCCAGTCTGGTGTTTTGCCTTGGAGGACGATGTTGGAGCTGGATGTCCCAGCTGAATTTCTGCTCCCATCCCCAGCCACTGGGGCAGACACCATCTCTGAGGTGCCCTTGCCCTCGGTCCCAGGATGCCAATGGGGCTGCAAACCAAAAAGCTCCTTCCCTTAGAGGTCCCCGTAAGGTCCAGCACCCAAAGGGCAAAGCTCTGGGCAGCACCTGGGCTTCCCCATTTCCCCCCCCATCAGCCAGGTGTCAGAGGCCAGGCTGACAGGCCAGGCTGGTGTCACAGGCTGTCCCACGGGCAGTGTGCTGCCTCTGTCACAGCCAGCGGGCCCAATGCCCATGGCACTGGGGACAAAATCCAGATCGCTCCTTTTTTAGTGCCGGGAATGCTGCGCGCCGCCGGGAACCCGGAATGGTTGCTCGCCCGTGTTTACAGTGTCCCTGAGTCAGAGTTAATCCAGCAGCAGCTTGTTTATGCCCTAGGTTAAATAGTGTCAGGAGCCTGCCCTAATGACTCTGTGATGGGCTGGGAAAGGCAGGGAGAGCCCTGTTCCGGCCACAGCAGTGTCCCTGACCCTGCTCCTGCAGCCCCCTTGCACACGGGGCCATGGCTCCACATTCCCTTTGCTGGATGGGGAACAGTGGCTCTGGATGTGAGCCATGTCCAGACTCTGTGTTGGCCTTGGAGGCACTGAATTTTGTAGAGTTCCTATGCAGTGATCAGGAGTGTCCGGGTGGGTCACTGAGCCCAGCAAGCTGCAAACTTGCTGTAGGGTTTAATCCCAAATGACCAATGGTCACCCTGCTCCACCTGCCTTGATGCACCCTCAGCCACAAAATATGTCCCAGTCTCCAAAACACACCATCCCAGAGTGAAAGTTGGTTTCTGCAGATACCACATGCCTCAGGCAAAGGGTAGGAAAGTCCAGCAACATGTCCCTCATCCAGTTGGAGGAAACTTTGCAAATGATCCCCCAGGTGAGACTTGGTAGAAAAATCCCAAGCCCACAGGGCTGTGCTGGGAATTGGGTTCCAGTGGAGGAGTGCTGGTGGCCGTGCTCACCCTGCTACCTTTCCCTGTCCAGGTGGGTGTTCCTCTACGAGAAGGGCTACCAGTCCCAGGACAGCATTGTCAGCTCGGTCTCGGTGAAGTTGAAGGGGCTGACTCTGACCAACGAGAGTGTCCTGGGCCCTCACATCTGGGATGTGGTGGACTACGTTTTCCCACCCCAGGTAAGGAGGCAGGGTGGGTGCATTAGGGATTTGCTTTTGTCCCAAAGCAAAGTGATGTATTTCCTCATGCCCTGGGGTACAGATGGGTCCTCATGGGGCTAACCATGACAGGGTGTCCCTGTGGTGGAAAGGAGGTTGCTCCTGTCACAAACCTCTGCCCAAGTGCTCCCTGGGGAGCATTCGGTGCTTGGGACCTACTGTGGTTGATGAGGCACATTTGAGGCTGCCTCCAAAAGGACCAAGGCTCCTCCAGTGCCTCCAGAGCAGCATCTCACGTAGCAAGTGGGTTACTCCACTGTTCCTGGAGCTGGTGGCCACAGGGACAGCTCCAGCTTCCTGAGATGCAGCAGAGAAGGGTGGAGAAGCCAAAGTTAGGGAGAGAGTCAGAGTTAATCCAGCAGCAGCTTGTTTATGCCCTAGGTTAAATAGTGTCAGGAGCCTGCCCTAATGACTCTGTGATGGGCTGGGAAAGGCAGGGAGAGCCCTGTTCCGGCCACAGCAGTGTCCCTGACGCTGCTCCTGCAGGTTCACCTAACCCTGCTCATCTGCCTGGATGTGTCCCAGTGGTTTGGGTGCCCTACACCTCGCCCCAGGGACAGGTTCCTCACAGAGGAGACCCTGTGCTGACTGTGAACTTTTGTCTGTTTCTCCACAGGGGGACAACTCATTTGTGGTGATGACCAACTTCATTGTGACTCCTGGACAGAAACAAGGAACCTGCCCAGAGGTAAATGAACCAGTCACAGCCCACATTGCTTCAGTGGGCTCAGATTCTGTAATTCAGGGGGGTTGTGATGGTGGCACTGGGGAAAGACTTTTCCTGACATTGGAAGGTTTAGTAAAAGCCTGAACCTGGCCCCATATTATTGTTCCTGACTCATGTGTGCTGTGTGAAGGCTTTTTTTCTGCTGAAAAACAGGCAGCATCCATCAAGGTTTAATTACCTTTGAGATGATCACACAGAGCAGACTTGATAGTTAAATAAAAGCATTTGCCTGGAGTAAAAAAAATAAATTCCTCCCATTTTGCCTGCTTAATCTGGACAACCTTGGCTGGGAAGCAGTGTATGGACAAGACTGTGGCTGCAGTTGAGCAGCGCATCCCTCAAGGAAAACGCTGCCTGGTGAGGCAGGAGGGACAGAGGGCCTGAAGCTGCAGGGTGGGATGCTGAGAGGTGGCTGCTTTCTCCACACAGCTGCCAGATGCCGGGCTGTGCACACGGGACAGCGACTGCAGCAAGGGGAAGTACAGCCGGCAGGGACAAGGTACGGCACGCAGAGCAGCGCGTTCGGGGGGAGACACACTGAGAACACCGGGCTGGGGAGTCATCTGCCCAGGGCACCTGCTTTGGACAGGGACTGGGGAGTCATCTGCCCGGGGCCCCTGCTTTGGACAAGGCTTGGGGAGTCATCTGCCCGGGGCCCCTGCTTTGGACAGGGCTGGGGAGTCATCTGCCCAGGGCCTCTGCTTTGGACAGGGCTTGGAGAAAGTCTCTGACATGCTGGATGAAGTTCCCACCTGGGCTGCTCTGCCNGGCCCCTGCTTTGGACAAGGCTTGGGGAGTCATCTGCCCGGGGCCCCTGCTTTGGACAGGGCTGGGGAGTCATCTGCCCAGGGCCTCTGCTTTGGACAGGGCTTGGAGAAAGTCTCTGACATGCTGGATGAAGTTCCCACCTGGGCTGCTCTGCCTTTGCTCTTTTGAAACATACCTGAGCTGCAAAAAGCTCTGCCAACTAAAGGTTAATCAGGACCAAGCCATTTCCCCCGAACTGCTGTCCTCTATCATCTCAGTGTTTTCTTAGGTGTGTTTTAACAAGAAAAATCCCCAGCCACTCCCATGTACAGCAGCATAACAGAAACCACTGCCCTGAGCTGAGGCCACAATTAATTACCCTTTATATAATGGCACACCAAAGCCCTGAGCATTTTGTGCCTTGAATGCCTGTGGCAGAGCTGAAGGCCCAACCAGATCCCATCCATCCCTGTGTTAGGCTGAGATTTCATAGGATCCAGAGGTGTGAGCAGCTGTCTCCCTCACAGGGCTCATGACTGGCAAGTGTGTGCACTTCAACAGCACTGTGAAGACCTGTGAGATCTTTGGCTGGTGCCCTGTTGAAGTTGATTACCATGTTCCCAGGTAAGGAATGATGTTTTTGCCCTCTTTCCCACCCCAGCTGCACCAGCAGTACTTGGTGTGAAGCAGAGCAAGCCAAGGCTCTGTGGGATGCAGCCAGGACAGCCTGGGTCGTGAAAGACCAGAAAGAAAAGGGATGAAATCAACATTTTTCTGGGTCTGCTTGTCCCGGTTTGGATGAATCTCCACCAAATGGGGCTTGCTCTAGAGACTAGAGAGCTGAGTGATGCCCACATGTCAACACTTGTGTTTTTCAGCCCTGCCCTGCTGTCAGAAGCAGAGAAGTTCACGTTGTTCATCAAGAACAGCATCACCTTCCCCAAGTTCAAGGTGTCCAGGTAAGGGGAGGTTTGGGGGGATGGCTTCTGCTTGGTTCCTCCCGCTGTGTCCCTCAGAGGAAACCGTGGGTGTACCTGGGTGCTTGGTGTAGAGGACTGCATCCCTCATCAGTGATCCCAGGGCTCTCTGACTGCTGCACTGAACCCCAGATTAGCTCATAGGAACTGAGACTTTTCCCTCCCAAATCTGTTCTCTCTCAGCTAGTAGCTGTAGTTACTGGAAAGATTTCTGTAATTAATCTCTCCTGAGTTACCCTCACATCATACACATGAAAATAGTTTCTCTGATTCTTCATTTTTCTTCTCTGAAGACAACATTAAAATAATAGATGGCCAGGACAAACTTGGTGCCAAAAATGAGCAAAAGTCCCTCTTAACATCACAGCTCCCAGTTGTTTCAGCAAAGGGTTACAGGGTTGGCCCCTTTGAGGCAGCGCTGGGGGAAGTGCTGCTGGCTGGAGGCACACTCATAAGAGGATTTGTGATGGCACTGATTACATATCTGATTTGGAACAAGTGAACAGAAGCTCTTTGTGCTGAAGACGGTGGATTCTTCCCTCTAAGCTGGTGGTGTCTCCACGCTGCAGCCAAGGTGAAGTGTCCTGGCAGCTGGCATGCTTGGCAAAGTGTTGGGCTGATCTCCTGCTGCCCCCCAAGAGGTGGCTGGGAGAGGGGATTCCCCCCACAGCAGGGAGAGGCACCCTGAGCGAGGGCAGGCTGGAGGGGACATGGAGAAGGGAGCAGGGCCTGGCAGGGGGGTGTGCCAGACCCAGCTGGGCTGTGGGGAAACTTCCTGCCCTCCATCACTGCTGGCAGTTAACTGCTGAGCATCAGGGATGGGATGAACTGAGCAAGGCACAAGCCTTAGAAACCATAGGCTGCACAAAGAGGCTGTTTTCAGGAAAAAGAGCAAAGTGGGATGGAAGGCAAGAGACTGTCCTTTCCTTTTCACCCTTGCTGGATGAAATAGCAAACTCCAGCTAAATGTAAAAGTGTGGGATAAACTCGCTATCCATGAGGTGTCCCAGATAAGAACTGTTGGTGCACGGAGCATTGCCTGGCAGAGCCCATGGCCAGGCTGGCATGTGAATGGGGGAGAGACTGCCACAGGTCCTTTCCCACCCACATTATTGTGTTACTGAGACTCTCTCACTCTCTTCTCATGCACAGGCGCAACCTGGTTGAGAGCGTGACCAAGCAGCACCTGAAGAAATGCACCTATCACAAAGTCACTGATTCCTTGTGCCCTGTGTTTGAACTGGGATACATAGTGAAGGAATCGGGTCAGAATTTTACCTTCCTGGCTGTTAAGGTATTTCAGTTTCAAGTGATGTTCCTTGCTGTTTGTGGGAGAGGGACAGTGGCAGTGCAATCACTCCCAGTCATTGAGATGATTTTCCATTTTCTCAAGAACTCTTGAGAAAACAGAGGTGTCAAAATTAGCTCATAAAGATTATGAATCTCCTTGGACATGGCCTAATATTTACTCCTTTCTTGGAAATTCTTGAGAAGATTTGACCCAGGGTTCAGATTGTTTTAATTTGGGCAATGAATAACTAGAGCTGTGTGGCCAAATCCCATCTGACTGAGCTTGGAAATCCCAGCTGGATGGTCAAATATTGGTCATTGCACAGTGCAAACTGTGGCCTTTCCCCAGGCTCCAAAATGCAGCTTTGCCCAGCATTTCTCAGGCTGATGTGTGGGAGTATCTGCTATCTCTGCACTGCAGAATCTTTTGATAACTTTGCCAGGCATTGAATGACATCAGAATGACATCTTGTATATATGAAGATATATTGCATGTATGGGATGAGACGGCCCAGAGAAGCTGTGGGTGCCCCATTCCTGGCCAGGCTTGATGGGACTTGAAGCAACCTGGTCTAGTGGGAGGTGTCCCTGCCCATGGCAGGGGGTCAGAACAAGATGGTCTTTAATGTCCCTTCCAACCCAAACCATTCTATGATTTTATATATTTAAGGTGCAAAACTCCAAGCCTCTGGGGCACAGCTATTTACAACTGGAGTAAGCTCAGGAAGGACTCCTGCATTTCCTGGGCAATCTCTTGGGCAAAATCAGGCAAGGGCAGGCTGCCCCACAAGGGCCAGGAGGAATCTGTGGTTGAGCACTGTTTCTCATGCCTTGAGCACCAGGAATGAGAGGGCATGAATTTATTTGTGCATCCAGCACTCAGGGCAGAAACAAGTACCTCTGCAAGGGGTTATGTACAGGGCACAAAGCCAAGGCTGCCCAGAGCAGGCAGTGGGCTCCATGTATCTGAAGAGCCAGGACATCTCATGGCATTGAGACAGGACATGTGTGAGGAGGGCAAACATTTTGTGTGGGCCAGGTCTAAGGAGGGGCAGCCTCATAAATCCCCTCTGTGCTGCAGGGTGGAGTGGTGGGCATCACCATAGACTGGAACTGTGACCTCGACTGGCCCCTCCGCTACTGCAAACCCATTTACCAGTTCCACGGCCTCTACAACGACGACAGTAACGTTTCACCAGGGTTCAACTTCAGGTGAGAAAACGCCTGTTCATTCTCCAGGCATAATTCAGAGGTGACAGCTTTCAGGTTCCCACAGCACTCAAGGGATGGTGGAAGGTCAGGGTCTGTTCTCCAAAATACTCGCTACTTTGCAGGGCCAGCCAGCAGTACCAATGCTCTTTTTAAAGTAGCGTGAAAAAACTGATCATGCACCCCTTAGCCTCAAAATTACCCCATTTCCTCCATCTCCTCCCCCCTTGCAGACTCTCCTGCTTGGCTGAGCTCTTGGGAAGCTCCTTGAAAGCTGGAGATGGTGCAATGTGATCTCCCGTGTTCCCACACTCTCTATCCCTGCTCTGTGATGCTGTCACTGGTGCTGCACCAATACCTGCTGCACACAGCACTCGGGCACATCAGATCAAACAGCACAAGCTGGAACTCCAACCTGCAGGCAGGGAAACTGAGGCACAGAGAGGAGAGCTGCCAACAGCCCAGCTCCTTCAGGGGGTTTAAGGAGAAGGTCAGGAGCAGCCCTGTGAGAGCACATTCCCAGACCTTTGTCCCACCAAGATCCCCATGCTGTGGGGTTGCAGGGGCTGTCAGACACCCTGGCAGGCCATTAACACTCACCATCCAATCGGACAGATACGCCAAATACTACAAAGAAGATGGGATGGAGAAAAGGACACTCTACAAGGTGTTTGGGATCCGGCTCGACATCTTGGTCAATGGCAAGGTAAGGGTGGCCAGGCTCTGGGATCAGCCCTGGATCCCCAGGACAGCAGTGCCGTGTTCCTGGGGAGGTACCAGCTCTGTAACGCAGCACCAGGGTCCTGTGGGATCAGGAAAACCAGTGTGAGTGCTTTCCTTGGGTACTGGCCCACTCACAGGAACCCTTGGGAAGCACTGGGAAAGAGAACATAGAGGGAAAACATGTTTTATAAGTCACATCTATCAGCTGCAGCTTGGTCAGTGGTTTTGTCTAAAAACCATCATGATGAGAGTGGGGGGGAACTGTGGAAAGTCAGAATCTTTTACTGACATTTCCAAAAGCTGAACATTTGCACTTTTCTATTTTGTCTTTTTCTTTTCAGTGGGAGAGAAGGCTTTCCTCATTGTGCTCCCACTGGGAATATTTAAAGGATACACTTTTGGTTGGTTGGTTGTTTTTTGTTTTTTTTTTTTTCAATTAAAAATACAGGAAGAAAAGTTACTTCAATTTCTTTCAGCCTAAAACCAACCTACAATATTTTTCTGTTTGACCAGCTCTTTCCCAGCTCCTGTTTCTCTCTGTGCTGTGGTTGTGGTTTGGGTTGCTGCAAGGCACTTTTGCTGAGCCCCACCTACAGCTACAACACCATTTTTTTTTCCCCTGGGCTGACTGTAACTTATCACCTATTTTCTCTTACTTTATCCAGGCAGGCAAATTTGACATCATCCCGACCATGACCACAATTGGCTCTGGAATTGGTATTTTTGGAGTGGTAAGTTCAGATATTTCCAGCCTCTATATGGAGACTCTCAAATTATTCTTCTTGCCTGTGACATCCGTGGGAAGTGTCCTTGAGCTGCAGTGAAATACTGGCTACTGCTCAGAGAACCAGGGGATGGGCAAAAGGGGGAAAGGAATTGTTCTCCTGCCTTGCTAGCTCAGGAAAACAGATTCCTGCTGGCCACTGACTGATGTGAATTCTGCCCTGCTGGTGAAGGGAAGGCTGGCTTTCATGGCAGGTCTCAGTATCCTGATAGTTTCAAGTTAGAGCTGGCATTGAGGGGGATTTGGAGGTGACAGGCAATATTTCCTGCAGTACAGAAACCCAGCATCCTATTTGGTTAAGGTTGTTAAAGACTTGGGCATGACCCAAAGGGTGTTGTGCTCTGCACTTACCTGAAGTGGGAACTCTTCATTTCTTTTGACTTCAATCACCCAGTACTGAGCACAGCACACTCCACTTCTGTCCTAAATGGACATTTGGGGGGTTTAGCAACTGCCAGGTTCTGGGATGAAGCAGAAGTGACCCTAAATTGTGGGGCAAACTGGGACAAGCTAGAAGTACATGGTGGTCCAGCTGAGCTTGGAGGGCAGCTCCAACACTAACTGCACTTTGATTTAAGGCCTCTGTCCTCTGCGACCTCCTCCTGCTGCATTTCCTCCAAGGACGAGACTATTACAAGCAGAAGAAATTCAAATATGCAGAACAGGGGCCTGTAAGTAACAGCGAGTGCCTGCCCTGTGGAGGCTCCTGTGGGGGTGTGTGTGGATGTGTGCATGAGTGATGATGCTGTAACACAACCATCCATGTTGAGGGGCAAGCAGGCGCCTTCCTGAGCCCTTGGGACGGTTGGAGACTGGGATCCATGAATCTCCTCTCCAAAATTACTGAGATCTCCTGTGTGACTCACTGTTAATAGCTTTATTCTCTCCTGTTAACCCCAGATATTCCAATAGCTGGTAACACTTGCATTGCTTTAAGGGAAGGAGGGGCAGACCAGTGCTTCAGCAAACTGGAAAATGTCCCCTTTTCTGCTCTTTGAGAACATCTCCATGACTGTGGAATGTTTCGTGGCCTCTAACAGGACACAAAAACAGTTCCCCTCAAGTTCATCTGAAAATATGCTTATACATTGGGGGTTAAGATTTGCTGCCCAATCACATTTTTCCCTGGCATTAGCAAGGAGCAAGTCTGTGAAAAAATCCTTGTTTTCTCTCATTTAACTCCAGCCAAAGTCACATAAGAAGGAAAAGGAGGCAGACAACGCACAGTGAGAGGTGAGTGGTGTTTCCTCAGCCCTGCTGGCAGGCATGAGGGCTGCAGGTCTTGGGGCTATCCCAAGGGCCCTGGAAAGGCAGGAGGGTTCCAGGAAGGCAGCAGGGCTCCAGGAAAGGCTTGGTGAAGATCTGAGCTGTGGGCTAATGTGGGGTCACAGCACAGAACATTGCATGGGGCAGCAGTGGATGCAGGATGTGGGACTGGCATCACATCTTTGACAGCTGCACTGCTTGAAGAGGGGCAGTGGGGGACAAGACACCACATAACACTGTGCACCTCTCTCTCTTAGCAGAATCCACACTGACTGACAAACCTGCACCCTCTTCCTCCTCCTCTTCTCCTAAAACTGGGTCACCATCCCCCGTCACCACCCTGGGCCAGCCCCGAGGCCAGCAGGAGCAGTGTCCAACAGCAGCTCAGGGGAGCGTGGTGCCCTGCAGCCAGGGCAGGGGATGGCCGGCCCAGCACCCAGTCTCTGGTGGGACACGCCACGATGTTGTGGGTGGGTCAAACTAAGGGATCCTGGGACCCTCTGCCAGCCCTGCTGCACTGGGGCTGCTGCCATTGCAGACCTTCTGAAGGGCTCCCACTGCACCCTCGGCCAGGGCTGTGCCAGCTCACCCTGCACCTGAAGTCCCTGGGGAGAGCACCGCTGCCTCTTCCTCCCTGGCCAACCTTGGACAGCTGCAAATCGAGGAGAAGGGGAGGGAAGCAGAGCTGGCAGGAACCATGCCCAGTCCCTCTGCATGGGAGAAAAAGGGTTATTTTGTAAGGATGTATTTTATTAAATAAAACAAACCTTTAGTTTTTCTACTACATCCCTTTGTGGCGCCTATGCTTGCCCTGGAGCTGTGCTTTTCTGTACCGTGGGGTTGTGCACACAAAGCCATCCCCTCGGTGATGGCTTCCCCAGACTCTGCCCCCCCAGGCAGGGCCCCTGGGCCTCTGGCCACAAGCAGGGGCTGTGATCAGCGTTGTCACTTGGGTTTCCTCCTCAGCCGGGCTGGCTGGCGGGGAGCGCTGGTGCACTGCCGGCCATCGCCATCCGCTGTGCTGTGCCAGCTCTGCCTCTGCTGCCCACACTGGGCAGTGTTGGCTGGTCAGAGCAGATCTTCTTGGCAGTAGCCTCCCAATCCATCTCTTTGCACCCAGGAATTAAACATTTCCTCTTTGTGAGATGATTTGCACTACTCAGCATGGGCAGCTGGACATCACGGACTGCGCTCAGACCCCACATCCCTGCGAGCAGATCCTCTGGCTCTGTTCTGTTCTCCAGGACACTTCAGCACTGATTTTTTGCACAGTCCCTCTGAATGTCATTTTGTACTTCCCGGGGAAAATTTTGCCTTGGTCGCTTCCAAAGCAGATCCCAGGTGCCAGGGGAAAGCCAGTAGAGAAGCTGTAGGGATGGCTCTGCCTCAGGCTGTAATGCTGCCGAGGGGAGAGGCAGCCAGAGCCTGCAGGATAGATGCTGCTCCAGGCTCATAGGGACAGAGGCGTGTCCCACAAACAGATGTAGGTGATATTTGGTCATAAGATCAACAAATATTTCAAGCCATAGCTTCCCCAGAGGGAGATCATCAGCAGGATGCCTCAGCTTTCACAAGCAGGGTGGGGTTTTGTATCCTTGGTTAACTTTTTCACCCTTTCCTGTGCTGCCATCCTGGGTCAGAGAAGTGCCCGGTGCTTATACTAAGGATGCAGGGAGGGGAAGGGAGAGTTCCCTGGTCTCTGGAGCAGTCGGTGCCTGTTCAGCCAGAGCTGGGGGTCTCCCATGGAGGCCAAGCACGGCACGGTCCCGTCTGGAGCCAGGGTGCAGCTCCCCAGCAAGCTGCCACCAGCAGAGGGGACTGCGAGACCATCGCACGCAGCATTGCCCGAGGAAAATCCGGTTTCCAGAGACAGTGAAGCGAAAGTGTTCAGGTAACCTTTCGCACCCACTTACACTGGGTCAATCTCAGGTCAAAACTCAAAATAACAAAAGCCAGGCTGCAAGTAGAGCTGCAGGGTGTTTCTGCCTGCTTAATCTTTCAAGCTGCTGGTAATGCAAAGCTCCTATTCTTTCCTAGGAAGAATTAAAAGGAATAGGAAATCAGGAAAAATGCAGCTTGTAAATTATCCCCTCTAGTTGCTATTCTAAATTTCTGAGCCGGGATCCCTAAAAGTCCCAAGGCTGCTTTAAAAATCATGCAAGGATTTATTTTCATCTCTTTAACTTGTTTTTAAAATGCACAGTCTTTGGGGATGCTTTTCGTTGCTTTTCATTCACCATTTCTGCAACTAGCAGTATGAGATATTGCATATTTAATTCCTTCCCCTAAAAAAGCTCCTCCTCAAAGCCAGGGCACCCAGGCCCCGTGGCTCCCAGGTGGGTGCCAAACAGAGCGATGGCTGTGTGGAGGAAACTGAGCAAGTGTCAGATTGAACATCCTCTGGTCCCCTCTGCTGTATGAGAAGGCAGGGAAAGCCCATGGCTCTTGTTTTGGTCCTTCTTTTAGCCAGAGGGGCTGAAGCTGGTGGTCAGGGGTGGGAGAGCAAGCAGGAGGGACTGCTCTGTTCAGCCTGATGGGGAGCCTTCCTTGGCATAGATGCTCTACTTCAGCATTCCAGCTCCCAGCACCCTCCCAGTGACTTCCAGTTTGCCAAAACTCACTCAGAGTTACTGAACACTGGATAGGACACAATAGTTAAAAGCTAGAGCTTCACAAATGGAAATGCTGACAGGTTAAGACACCTGGTGTTGCAATCCCAGCAGGGAAGCGTGGATGACCAACAGAATCATATTCCTGTCCTCTTGGTTTGACCTGATCTTGCTCTGAGGGTCAGGGGAGAATTTATTGTTCTCAGACAGAAGAATTTCTTGGTGTTGTGGCCAGAAAACAATGGCATCTGAAGCTGCTAAGATGTGGCCAGTGTGTCCTGCTGCTCTCTGACCTCTGAGCAGCAAGATGAGGTGTTACAGAATCCCAAAGAGATTTGGTCATTGCGTCAAAACCCCTTCAGTGACAGCTCGGTGTGTTGCTTCCCATTTATTTTATGGCCAATTGGATTGTTTGTGGGGGTTTTAGAACTTGTTTAACTGCATTTTGATTTTTACACAATTATTTATTAATAGAAAAATACTAACAGAAAAGGAACTTTCAGTAATTCAAACACTGCCCCAGAAAACAAACAAGAATATCTCTTATCCAGCTGCTCCTAATCTTTACAATCAGCACTAACAAGCCCTTGTATGTGATGGTGTCAGTGCTCCAAGGGTCTAACAGAGGACTCTTGCCTCGATCATGGGTGTTGGATGACAAAAGCAAGCTGTGAGTGCAGTGTGACTATTCCTGTTTTACAGAAAGGGAAACCAAGATACAAGCAAATAACTTTTGAACATGGATTTAAATGTAGTGAGAATTTTCTGCCTCTGACCACTTATTGTTGTCTGTGAAGGTTACCAGGTTGCACCTGTAATGTTTTCACTCTCTCAGGCATGGTTATTTTGAAAAAAAAAATCAAGTAGCACAGATATTCCAGAAGAGCAATTACAGAAAAACTTATTTGCCAATAATTATGCTGGTTAGTGATGCTGCGGAGACAAAGAATTATATTTCAACCTCTGCAGAGCTGGCAACATTTAATCATTATGTTTGTGCCCAATTCCCAGCACAATGAGGCTCTGACTTCCACCTGGTGCTTTCAGACACTGTAACAAGGCAAATTAGAATGAGTAACACTCAAGAAGGCAATAGCTCCTTCCCTGTGTAACCTCTCCTATCTTTTAAGCCCACTCGTTCTTTCCCTGGCACAGCAGATTCCCTGTTATTTTTAACCCCGTTCTCCACTTAGGACATTCTTGGATTTTCCCTAAAAAAGCACCTGCCTTTCTGGTTCCACTGTTTCCCTTTCTCTTTTGTTGTGGGAGCATGTTTTCAGTTGGATGAATCCTCTGGCTGACACACAGTGGAGGACTGGCAGGAACATGCATATCCTCCCAGCTCTGAAGGATGCTTTTATTTCCTCCCATCCCAAAGTTGGGCACTCTCAGGCCAGACTGTGCTGGGTGGCAGAAGGAGCTCCTTGACCATTTGAGCACTCAACATCTGGAGTTCAACCCTCCCAGAGACAGTGCAGTTGTTACAGCCCCTTTCTGCTGCTGCCAGCTCTGTATTAATTATGCCTCACTATATTCTTTGGCTTTCTTTGGTGAAGTGCTCTCTCCTTCTGTTATCTATTTCTAATTGCTTTATTGCCTTATTTTAGAAAGCATAAAATTCAAAACTGTCCAAGTGGGTTCTGAATACAGCAACAGTTCAGTCCCCCCATGGGCTCTTCAGCAGGGGTGGATCAGGATCACTCCAGTTAACAGGGTTCTGCCTACCAGTACCAAGCACAGATCCTGCTCAGCTTTATGGCACCACAAAGAGACTTCCTAAAAAAAAATGATGGCTTCAAAACTTTTTTTATCTAAACACACTAGTGGCATGCCTGGGGAAATGTAAGCTCTCCTCCTCGTGTAGCTAAAGGACAGGTTAAATAAACACATTACCAGTCTTTGCACCCAAAAACCACATGCAAAATCAGTTACCAACCAACTACACCCAATGACTATGGAACAGAATACCAAAGTCTTAATTTAACACTGTTAGAGCCATCATGGTCTAAGCATCAGAGACATAGTCTGGGACTCCCTTTCCACTGGCCATGACTGCTCTGCAGTGTAATTACGTGTGTGTTATGAAAAGGGAAACGGAGGCACATGATTTGCTTTGGTTTGGTTTAGTTTTCTGGAAGAAACAGCAGGTTCTGACTGAGCCAAGCTAAGCAGGTTATTTCACTAGGTCAGGTGCTCACAGTCTTTGCCAGAGGTGATGGTTTCAAACATTGATGTTGGTGCTGAACTGTGCTTCAGACACCGCTGGTGATTTAAACTGCCTGGTGCTAAAGGAGGCAGATCTTAGGGGACAAAAATCAGCACTTTCCAAACAGCCAGCATCTCCTAGGCATCTCAAAGCCAAACATGAATCAGCCCAAATGACTTCTGAAATCCTTGCAAAACCTCCTCAGCAGCAGTTAAGGCAAGAGGAGCAGGAGGCTGAGAAGTTTGCTCACTGCTCAGGAGAAGGTGAGTTGGCCCTGCATGAGCAAGGCCCTGCTTGTTTGAATTAAAAGCCCCTGTGAAACAGGTCAGTGTTTTGGCTTATGTGTTATGGTCTTACAGAACATCTCTCATGCCCTGGAGCCACAGGGCACAGCCACATTTCCTGGGTCCTGGGCATGCACTCCCAGGCACTCAAGGAGGTTGCTGGGGCTTGCACTGTGTGGAGCTGGGAGGAGGCTTTACTTTTGCTCATGGACTTGTTCTGCTTTTCCTGAGAGTCCACCACGGCAGACAGACAGCTCAGGAGCTCAGGCTGGTGGCTGCCTTGAGATGATATGTAATCAGTGCCACTAGCTAATATCCAGAGCTGCTGGAGGACAACAGCAGCTTTGGAAGTGTGAATTCAAGGTCAATTCTCTGTCCTGTTACAATCTGGTAACAGATTCTGCTGTCCTGTTAGAATCATAGGATCATTTTGGTTGGAAAAGACCTCTCAGATCATCAAGTCCAACCATAAGCCTAAAACTGACACTAAACCGTATCCCTAAGTGCCACATCTACATGTCTTAGGTCACCCCAGAATACAACATGCTCTGCCATCCTCCCTCTGGTTATCACACTGCTGCTCACCTGCTCCAAGAGCCCTTCTCTGCCCCCGTGCTTCCTGTTCACAGATCTCCACTGGATTTTCTTATGTGATGAGCTGAAAGAACAACCCTTTGTAGCTTTCTAACAAGGATCATTTCACTGACCGTAGCAACTCTTTATTAGTCAAGCTTTGAACCACACAACATTTTAATTCCGAGTGGTTTTGACTGAAAATTGGCTAAGAGAATGCACAAATATTCTAGATGGGAGTAAAAAGGCACTAGCCCTGAATAAATCTGTTCATCCGTAGAGAGTTGCTCAGCTGCCTGTGACCAGCCAGGGTGACAAAGCACATTTCTGCAGGAAAAGTAAGACTTGGAGGCACATAACAAATAGCAGCAGGGTATGTCTGACTATAATAAACATACCCACAGAATGAGTAAATTAAAAAAATCACGGTCTTTACTAAGCTTACAAGATGACTTTGCTGTTTTAATGATTAGTGTCTCAATTACAATTTGATACTTCTCTCAACACAGTGACAACAGGGGAAGGTTTTTTTGAGATGGGAAACAAAGTTGCTGCATTATTAATGTGTTGAGTTATTTAGAGTTATAAAACCCATGGTAAGAAATTAATTTGTTTCCACAGCAGAGGATTATTTGAGACCCACTGGAAGGAGGCACGGGCATTTCTATCTGCTTGTTATCACAGCGGGAAGGAGCGGCAGTCTGCAGCGGGTTGAGTCAGGATGTGGATTTAATCCAACTCTTGCTCTCTGGCTAAATCCAAGATTCCTGGTGGGGACCCTGACTGGGAGTGGAGTCAGAGCAGAGCCCAGTGAGCCCTCCACAAGTCACTTGTCAGAAAACCAACATCTTAATGAACCCTGCTGGAGACACACTTCACTGCTGGGTACAGTGGGAACCCCGTGACCCAGGGCTATGGTCAACGATGAGTCAAGAAGGTAAAAGAGTAGGAGGGAAAAATATAGCCAAAGTATGAGTCATAAACCAAAGAGGGCATCTGCTTGTAGGAATTCCTTGAGGAACAGCAGTGGAATTAGTTGACGTGCAGCACTTCTCCTCATTGCTGTACGACTTCAGAAAATGCATATGGTCAGGGTTGGGTGTTACTACTCCAGAGACAGAGCTTGTTTGAGGGGACACTCGTGTGCCAGGACGTGTGCTCCCACCTTCACCTCCTTGGATCCAGGGGGGAGCACGGGCACCGGGGAGAGCTCCCCACGCACAGCCCGGTCGTCCGTGAGGCAGGGAGGGCCGGGTGTGGCCGCCTGTCCCCGCACCGCGCTGTGTCCCTCTGCCTGCGACAGCCACCCCGGGGCCGGCGGGCCCGCCTCTCCCGCCCGGTCAGCGCCACCTTCCCTGATTATACAGGGAATATTTAGGGAGAATTTCTTCGCGGAAAGGCTGATTCGGCGTCGGAACGGGCTGCGCGGGGAGGTGGGGGAGCCACTGTCCCCGGACGCGGCACTCAGCGCCATGCTCTGGCTGACGAGGGGGCCATCGGTCCCAGGTAGAACTCGGCGATCTCAGAGGTCTTTTCCAACCTAACTGATTCTGCGGTTAGCAAAGAGCCCCGTGTTTTCACCCAAGACCCCGCACATCTGCGCCTGTGGCCGGGACACCAAAGACGGCCGAAAAAGTGATTTTAAAATTTTTTTTTTGCCTTTTTGCCCCAAACCCGGTGTCTGCTCTGCCCCCCGTGCCCCCCCC
>VZRZ01003041.1:672975-772460 GCA_013398175.1 Climacteris rufus
AAGCGGCGCTCGGCGGGGACAGCCCGCGGGGACAGCCCACGGGGATAACCCGTTGGCAGCGTCCCGGCGGCGGAGGGGGCGCGGGTGGGAGCCGGGTGGGCGGCGCGGGTCGGACTCGGGCAGCCGCCGCATCCCCCGGGCTGCGGGAGCCGCCGCCGCCGCCGCGCGGTCGGGAATGCGCCCGGCAGCTGCGGCTCCGGAGGTGATGATTTTCCCGAGCTCAGAAATACACGGGAAAAAATTAAAATCCTTCTGAAAGCGGGGATTTTGAGCAGTGTGTCCATCACGCCGGCCATCTCTCGCCCTTTTTTTGAGGGGATAGAGGAGAAGGTCAGAAGTGCGGTGAGCTCCGTGCAGGTTTGACACTGCTTCCTGAGCCTCCTTGCTGCCCTTGGGATCAGCCTGAGCTCCTCAAAGTTTGGGTTTTCCCGTGGGTCAGTGCCTTGGCCTGAGCTGTCCGGCCCTGCCCGTGTCCCGGAGCGCACACCTGGCAGCCAGGCTGCCTAAGAGGGGCTTATCCTCCTCTCTGCTTACCTGGGCTCTGAGGGACGATAACCTGCAGCTCCCAAAGGCCTGTGAGCTGTGAACAAGCAAATCTGATCCTGCAGAGATATCACTTTCTTCAGCTGCTCTGATGAAGATAAAATTACCGTTCTGTTGTAGTTGTAACTTAATGGAAAAGGTTTTGTTTAACAGGAAACTGTTGCTTTTCTATTTGCAATGGTCTGGGATTCCACATTACGCTTCCCATCATGTGCTAACTTCCTCCCTGTGAGGCATCTCTGGCAGCTTCAGTTTGTTCTGGGGTTTGACATGGGATGGCTTTGAAGTGTTGCTTTTGAAACTGGATAAGGCAAGCAGAGAGCTGCTATCTCAGTTGCTGGAAGAGAAAAACCAAAGCCAGGGTGCTGGGGCTGTGCTCCAGCGTGTCCCTGTGCATGGCTTGCTCTGCTCAGCCCTGTGCTTGGGCTGGGCTGCCTGGTGTGAATGGGATTAAACTCCAGGCAGAGCAATAAATTTGCTTTCCTGGGCTTATTCCCTTGGCTTTTGCCTGGAGAAGGGCAGATCTTAGCAACCAGGAGTATAAGCACCAGGCTCTTAGCATTCCAGCGAGGAGTTCAGGCATGTCATGGTTTGATACGGTCTGAAGATTGGGCTTTAAGTCACAGTGGGTGCTGGGCCACTGGGTCCTGATAGTTTTCTTTTCTTGAGGTAAGCTGTGTTCAGTGGCATGAAGTGCCTTCAGTCTGGAGCTGTCTCCAGCTGTTTCTCCTTGGGTTTGGGATGGGGCTTGTGGGTTGGAGCAGGGTATGTGTGAGTGTTCCCTGGCTCAGAGAGGACAGCAAGATGGCCAGAGCTGCTCATCCAGGTGTTTCTGGAGCAGAGCTTCAAAGGGACCTCACCTGTCCTGGCATTGTCCCAGAGAGCAGTGAGGTGCCCCATCACTGCACACAGCCTCTTGGTGCTGTACTCCTGCCATGGCTTTCAACACTCGTGCTGCTGTCCTGTGCTCCCTAATTAATGTGTTCGTTAAGCCCTAAATGTCTTTGCCGGATACAATTAATTGTCCTTGCACTAATTAGACTTTCAAGGCCCAGCTTTTCTTTTGCTGGGAAGGGGTTGTGGGATTTCTCTTCTCTTATGGGTACTTGTGGGGTGGCTGCAGTGGGAATGTCCTCAGCCTGCAGCAGAGGGGATGTCTGGAAGGGCAGTGTCACAGTGTTCTGTTTGCTGGAGGAAGAAGCACTTTTTAGGCAGTGATCACCACACAAACATCTGTGGTTTAGACTTTGGCTGGGTGTGAAGAGGTGGCACTATGCTGTGTCACTGTGCTTCAGCCAAGGCTCTGCTTGCCAGAGTCCAGCATCTCCTTTTGCTGATATTTGTTCCCTGAAGTTACTGAAGAGTGTATTAACTCTGTATTTGTGCCACCTTCTCACGAACTGTGGAAACAACAGTTCTGTCTGAAAGCCAAATCTTCTGTTCAGTGTCAATACTGACCTTAGAGAAGCCTTTATAGGCTACCTGGGGGCAGAGGAAGGAAAAACTTCTTTTATAAAAGGCTTCAGGAAAAGGCTGAGGGTGCTGGAAAGCTTCTAGCAGGGTGGTTTGGGTCTCCACATGAGGTATCTGCCTGGCTGAGGGGCAGAGAGGATAAATCTAGAGCAAATCCAGGCGTGCCAAGCAGTGCAGAAGGGATGTGTGTTGGTGGGGGGCTCGGTGTGAGGATTTTGTCGGTGCTGGAGCTGTGGAAGGCAGTTTGGTAGCAGCTGAAATCAGCACGTGGAAGATGCCTGGAGAGAGGATCCCTGGGGCTGCCCCAAAGCACAGGCAGTGTCCATGGGTCTGTTCAGCTGCTCAAAGCACTGGCAAACGCTGGCTGTAGGGGCAGGCAGGTTCTGCCTACGTGGGAGATCTCCCGTGGCTCCAGGGCCCTGTGGGGAGCTGAGTTAAGCATCACAAGTGGGCAAAGGGTGGGAGGAACACGCTGTGTGTGAGGTCAGCAGCAGAGCCCAGCTTGGGGCAGCGTCAGGCTGTGGTAGGAGCTCTGCTGAGTGGGGAGGAGGGTGGGCAAACAGGGTTTCTGGGTGGGTTTTTACTTCTAACTTGGGCTGGGGGGAGATTTCTCCTGCAGAGCCTCTGGCAGATGCTTTCTGCTGCTCAGCCCTGCCACTGCTGCAGTTTGGCAGCTGGAGAGGGAGGGAAGCTGAGCCTGTCCCTTTGCTCAGAAACAGCGAGGAGGAAAGTTATCCCTTCATCCTTGGGGTGGGAGCAAGGCCTGAGCTGTCAGTATAAAAGCCAAGTAGAAAGTTGGTGTGAGATAAAATGTTATTGGCTCGTGTTTTAAACTCTAGCAAAGCAAACCCCTCTGAGGACAACTAGGTAGTCAGTAACCCTTATCAAAATTCTTCCTCTTATGTCTTTCTTTTCATGGTTTCTCCTCTGATTTTCAATCTTTTTTTGTCTTTTTTTTTCTTTTTTTTGGCACGAGATGTCACTTGCTTTGAGAAGCAAGCATCCAGCATGCAGGGAGGTGACCCAGTCACCAAAAGGACGTGGTTGAGAAGGAATGTGTGTGGCTGGCTGTGGGAATGACTGAAGTGTACAAAGCAGTTGTTGACATAATGCAGTCATCGAGGCCGATCTGAAGGTTGGTTAGGAATGTTTGTGTTGGATAAAGTATCAGGTACAGCAGGTGAATGAATGATACCAAATAATGTCATGTGGTCAAGCATGTTGTTTTAATTAAGACAGTGGTTAAGCATAGCGTGGTTGGAGAAAAGTGTCTGAAATCTTCTAAAGAGGAGAAATCCTGATAACTGGCAAATTGGAGTAGGATACTGATCTGAAAGATGAGGGTGGGAAGGAGCTACAGTGACTTTCATGGATGTGTGGGAGGGTGGCTGCTGCTTGGTGGTGGTGGGTGAGGTGTGAGTACGTGTTCCAGCTCCTCAGAACTCAGATGTTTCTCAGGCTTGTGTAGTTGGCCACAGGAGGTGACTTTATGGATTGAGTCCTTAATCAGAGAAAAACATTTTATAGACTTCATCATTAATGCTGAGCTGCAGTCAGGGACTGCAGGACTTGCAGTTCTGACTTGCTTAGGAATTTGCAGACTGGATTTGTTGGTCACTTTTTCCACTGGTTTAAGTTTTTAGAAAAATTTTTCTGTTTCATTGCAGTTTAAATTTTTCTTATACATTTTATATATTCATACATATTTTATATATTAGATATTCACTTTAGTTTATATTTTTGGCATAAGTGATATGGATAAAAACAGAGAGAGAAGCACAAATTTCAAGTGTGTCCAGTACCTGACACTGGAGAAATTTTGTTTGTTTTCCTGTGCTGATTTCCTGTCCCTTTGAGGACACAGCTTCTTGCTGGGCTGAGGCTGGCAGCTCGGAGGGAAGGCTGTCCCATGGCAGCTGGGATCTTTATATGCCACAAACCTGGTGGTTTAGGGAGTGAACCTGGCTGAGTATGAACCCTTGTGTTTTATTTCTCGATGGCACCCAGTGTGTGAGCTGAGTCATGCTTCGTGCACAAGGTGTGGTTGGTCGAGGACTTGTTTCTTTTGGGTTGCTGCCCTGAGCAGGAATTATTTTCGGGTGAGTGCTGCTGAAATAACTGTAGTTCTTTTTGCTAGAATCCATGTGGGTTTAATTTAGGCTGCTTGTGTCTGGGGTGCTTGCAGTGTTTCTGCAGAGTGGTGGCTGTGTTCGGGGAAGGCTGTGAAATGTTGTGATGAATCTTCAGTATTGTTCAGAGAGCTGATGGTGAAGTTGTTAGCTAGTTAACAGTGACTGCTCTAATTATTCTGGTGTGAGTGTAAACAGCAAGGCTGTGATGTGCCACTGTCTGCTGGAGCAGCACTTGAATATGTGTCTTTTTGAGATACAGACATCCTTCTTTTTTTCTGTTCCTGTGCTGTACTCTCTGCAGAGCAGCCGTGTGTGTGCCTTGGACAAGCAGGAAAGCCATGGAAGTCCAGCTTTCCTTTCTGCTGGCACTGGTGCTGAGTGGCCACTGCTCCCCTGAGGGCAGTGGAGCCAAATCCATGGCCTCACTTTTTCTTTTTTTTTTTTTTTTTTTTGCTACCTTCTGCAATTCCCTGTCTCCAGTATTTTCCACTCACTCACACCAATACAAGTGAGGACTATATCCCATCCTTTCCAGAGCCTGGGTTGGTGGGGGGAGTCCTTGCTGCAGAGCAGAGATGGGGCAGAGGGGTCTGTGTTAAGCACAGAGCTCTGTGCCAAGCTGGGAGAGAGCAGCTCCCCAAAGGCTGCAGTTCCTGTGCAAAACCCCATGAATGTTTTTGGGGTGTGCTGATTGTTTTTCTCAGCCAAGTGACACTGTGATTTTGTGATCTTGGGAGGACAGAGCATTAATGGCATATTTTGGATGCATGTTAGGTTCCTGTTTCCATGAGGAAACTTCAGGGCAAGACTTCTGACTTTGCACAGCTGTGCAGATAACATTTTCTTCAACTTCAGAGGCAAAAAAAGTCTTAATTAACTCTGGCATTCGAACTTTACACAGATTTCTGGTGTGGCTGTTGAACTCTGAGCATGCTATGTAGAAGCAAGTCATACAGACCCATGAGACTTTCAACTGGAGCAGAAATTTAATGTGTAGGATGTTAAATTAAGACAAAGAAGACCTGTTCAGTTGTTGTCTCTGGCTACAGATTTCCTTGGTAAACTGGAGCTTCAATTCACAGCTAGACCCAACAACTGGGTGTTTAGCATGGATGTTAAACTAGGGGCTCAACTGGGGTGGGAAAAGGAGGAATTAAGTGCTGAGGAAGCCCTAAACAGCACCTTCTGAAGATGTGTCAGTGTTGTATTTGTGGCTGATGGGGACTGTGGGGAGGCTGTGATCAGTCCTGTCAGGGGCTGTGAGATCATCCTGTCCTGGTGAGCAGTGCCGTGGGTGACAGTTTGGTGCTGTGCTGGAGCAGGGCTCCCAGGTGGGTGCTGCTCTTCTCCTCCTGGTGTTCCTCAGCTGTGCCTCTGCTGCAGAGATTGGTCACAATTTTGTCTTGCAGCCTTGGAGCATCCACCTTGTAGTTTGCCTTGGTTTTGCTCTGCTTTTGCAGAGTGTACTTATTAACTCAAAGGCTGTTTTGCTGTCATGAGAGACTTTATCATGGGTGTCTGTCTCTTCCTCCCCTCATCTGCTCTAGGCAGTAGTTCAGGTTTCCATTCCACAGAAGTGAGTCCTAAAACCACAAAAGAGCTGGCGAGGATGAATTTGCTGTACACAAATAACATGGGCACAGCCCCCTGAAGCACACAGTTGCAGGCTGTCACATCTACAGTAGATAAAACTGAAGGAATTGGGCAGCAGTAGGATAAAAAATGAGCCAGCACAGCTTTGCAGAGCACTGTGTGCTTGTGTGTACTTACCTGAGGCTGGCTCTAATTATCCCAGCTCCCACGCTGTCCTGCTGCTGCTTCCAGCTCTGTGCAAGTTACTCTCAAGTGCCTCCTGCCTTTGTGCTTCCTCACCGTGTACTGGCACCACACAGGCAGGACCAGAGCTTTTCTCCTGCCCCTGGACCTCCTCATGTGCCAGATGCAGCTGCTGGGCTTACTCTGCTCTGCTGCTCTGATGTGGTATCTCAGAGAGAATTTGGGATGCTCAAAGGAACCCCTGCCAGAAGAGAGTCTGTAGCTGTTACTTCATGTTGGGTTTCTGCTACCAGAGCCTCCCTTCCCCTCAGCCCAGCCCAGTATGGATGTGATCTGAGGATGAGCCACAGCTCCATGGGGCAAGGAGGCTTCCTTCCTGCAGCGGGTGAAAAGTGATTGATGGGAGCATGAAAGAAAAGGGATGGATTTGCCTCTCAAGGAGTTGAGTGCTGCCTTGGAAAAGTGTATTCTGCTGCTTCAGAGCTTCCTTCCCTGCTTTTTATCAATGCTGACAGATCAGTGTGGAAAAACTGGGAGGGAAGGAGAGACAACTGGGTTTGGATGCTGGTGATATGCAGAAGGTGGTAGCTCTATGCCAAAGAAATCAGGATACTGGAAAGGCAGTAGGACCTGGTGCAGCGTTCCTGTGACAAATTATTACAGTACACAAGCCGACCACTTAAATGAGTCAAGTCTTACTTTTGACATTTCCTAACACCTGATTTTGGAAATGCTGTCTGGGTAGTGCTCTTCTGGGATATTACTGGTGCTGGAAGCGAGGGTTTGGGTCTGCTTGTGTTAATGGTGTGCCTGCTTCAAGTGGCAGTATGAGGACAGGAGATTCATCTGCTGACCTCTCACTGATGAGGTGCTTTGCTGCTGAAGTCTGGGTTGACCTTTCTGTAGCTGTCAGGCAGACTGACTGACACAGGTTAATGATATCTGAGGCTACCAGGCAGAGGGTAAAAGAGGGCTGAGATGAGTTTTTCAGCCCTTCTGTGTCAGCACCTCATCCCCAGGCTGAGAGATGAGGCTGGAAAAGTGAAAGGTGTCTGAATGCAGCCTGGCAGGCCAACCTTTGCTGAGTGCAGAGGTGACAGAAATGTGTTCCCTCAGGGCTGGGGTATGGGGTTACTGCATGAACAGGGGATGATTTGTTGTAACACTGAGAACAAAATCCTCTGCCTCAGCTTGTCCTGTGGTGGTGGGCATGAATTTCAGTGTTCTCACTGTGTTCATGTGCACTTCCAGGTTGGGGAGTCTCTAACCATCTCTTCCAGGATGCTTCCACACTCTCATCAGGCTTTTGCTTTTTCCTTTCCCATGCAGTTTGATGTGAGCAGTGCTTGTAATTTGCCTTGAAGCAATAGTAAAAAGGCATGCTTTATTCATGGCATTTGCTGGAAGTCCAGTCCTTAATGCCAGAACGATTGATTTAAGTCAGACTGCAGAATGGAACTGATATTTTTGGTTAATTTTCAGAGTTTGCTGTTTCCAAGGAGCTGAAAAGTGGCTATGCTCCACCTGAATGCCCCTGGATCTGTCTTCCTTCCAGAATGATTATCACAAATGCAAGAGGGCATTTTGAGATTGTCCCACGTGTGTGGGATTGGTTCTTCTGTGGCACATCCTGTCAGCCACTGCAGGAATGAATGAGCAAAACCAATGCAGCTTTCCTTGTGCTCATCCAAACATCTGCCTGCTTGCCTCATTGTTTATTGTGTTAAGAGCATCAGCTTCACAGCAGGGACCAGCATTTTCTCTGTGCAGCACCAGGCCCAGGTGATAAGAGTGTCTGAAGTGCCACAGCAATGGAAAATGAGCCTGCAGATCCAAGTCAAAAAATGGCAGCTGCTCTGGGGATGCAATGAGCAGTTTGTTATCTAAAATGATGTCCTATTGGACTCCAAAAGCAGCATGCCTTTGGCTCAGTGCCTGCCCAGCATCCCTGGGGAAGCCTCCCCTCATCCCCAGAGAGGTCCCTGGCCTCGCTGCTCTCCCATACTTGCTCCATGCAGTGGGTGCACCAACCTCCTGCTGATGCTGTGTCTGCAGTGCCAGGATGTTTTGGAGTTTTTGCTGTGAGCTGGATAAAACCACCTGGATTCAGTGAGGATGTTTTGTGGTTACTGCAAAGTGCTGAGAGTCTCATTCCACTAAGGTCTTGTGGAGGAAATGAAACCCAGAGTCTTTAATATTCCATGCTCTTTAGGTATGAATAAATTTTTCCTTGCCCTGAAACCTTCTGCTGCTGTGAAATCCATTCCAATCTCTTTGTCTAAGACAATCAGTCTCCTTCCTTCCCTCTCTCCTCCCATGCCCCAGCTTTTATTAACCTAGAAATGTGCTGACACTTCACCATCAAACTGGTTAGGGAGCTCTGCAGTGTCTTTGCAAGTTGTCAGCATAGCTGCTTGCAAAAGAAGGGGAAGATGGCTCAGAGTTGTTCATCTCCTGGGGAACTTGATTTTCCTAGCTGATGGCTTTCTGCAAAAGTGTCTGACAGCCCTGTCTGTGTCGATCTGCTCCCCTCTAAAGGAAGGGTGTGGGGTTGGGGAGGCAATGAAGAAAGAGCATCATTGTGTTTTAATACATTTATTTTGGCAGAGCTCCCTCCTGTAGCAAATCCCTGTCCCACCATGCAGGTGTGCTGACTTGAGCCTCTCTGGAGCTGTCCCTTCCCCTGCCACATCCTGTGCATCACTCAGTGCCTCTGCAGTTCCTGTTCTACTGTCTTGGCAAGAAGCCTGTGCCTCACACTAAACTCCTTCCTGCTCCACTTCCCAGGAGGCTGAGCTGTCCAACAGAGAAGTTGTGTAGCTCATGTGTGGAATTTCTGCAGTAACCTGGTTTGGTGGCAGGTGTGGCTCCTGTGACTGAAGCCCTGTGGTTTCCAGGAGCAGGTACAGGTGACTGCCCTGCTTGGGGTGGGCTGAGCTGAAGCTTGTTTGGACCTGGAAGTTGATACCTTGAAGCAAAGTCATCCCAGCCACTCCTTACTTGCTGACATTGAGAAACACCATTTCCAGCTGCAACTTGGCTAATTCCAAAGCCCTTCACCTCCTCTGAACCTCTCTGAGGCCCAGGTATCTCGCAAGCTGAGCAGAGCAGGCAGTTGGGAAGTTTGAGCCCAATAACATCAGCTTTCCTAATGTCTTCCAGCCTAACAGTGCCTGGCTCAACAGTCCTGTGGAGATTCACCAGAGCCATAGGATTTGTGGGGATCTGCTGAGCAGCTCCTGGAGGCAGGCAGGAAGCCAAGAGCTGGAGCACAGGCTGGTGAGCAGGAGGGGGTGTGGGGAAGCCTGTCCAGAAGGGACTCTGAAGATCCTCTGAGGTTACTGTGCAGTCTGAACAGCCACAGCATCATTTGGTTGGCAACCTGACCTGCAAAACCTGGAGCCCTAAAGGGCGTGACAGAGAAAGGAGCAAAACACCCCTCTGTCATGCCCCTGGGCTCTGTGGCCTTGGGATTCCACACCCTCCTTGCCTTGCTCCTGTGCACACTGTTGGATGTCCCTGGGACCAGCTGAGGCTGGTTGAGGAGTAAGTGTGAACCAGCAAACTCTCAGCAGCAAAGCTGCTCCTTTCCTTTGGCTTCCTGTGCAAGCTGCACTGGGAGCACCTCCCTGGCGTTGGGGAGGGTGATGCTGATGCTGATGAGAGCAGATTCTCACATTAATACCAGATGGAATGCAGCTGCTCCTTCATGTGAGAGGCTGGGAGCCTTTGGGCTCCCCAAACTTCTCCCAGGTGCTGGGAAGCAGCTGCTCCTTCCGTGGTGCCAGGCAGGTCCTGTATCCAGCTCTGCAGGGTGTTGAACCAAACACGCTCTGCTGATTGGGGTGGGCAGAGTCTCCTGCAAATTGTTTGTTCTGGCTACAATTTTGTCTGCTTGGAAACTTGTCATTTTCTAGCCTTTCAAGACCACCTCTCAGAGAGCATGGGAATTGTAAGTATTTAGACACATAATAAGAATGATATAATTAAAATCCTTAATTTTATTTTTCTTGTTTGAGTTTAATTCCTTTGATTTAAAGGGTGGTAGTAGCTAATTGGATTCTGGGCCAGACTTTCACAGGCAGCCAGGGGGGAAGGGACTGCAAATGAGTCTAGCCAGGAAATTGCACATTTAAATATAGTTCTTGCTAGGGTCAGCAAAACACCCAAGGGACAAATTAAGAGTAAAATTTCTGCTGTAATGTGTTCATTTAGCTGCAGACATCATCTTAAGGGAAATGAAAGGGAAGCTTGGGAGTGAGAAGAGCAAATTTCAGGGTGGGTGTCCCTTCTGCAGTGCGTTTGTGTGCTGCTGCAGGTCTCTCACAGGCAAGTGCCTCCTTCTCCTGGCTCTGGGTTGTCTGGTGCATTGGCTGATTCCAGGAAAAAACTGCTGAAGGGATTTTTGTGTTTGGGGCTGTTAGTGGCTTCACTGGAGGATGGAAATCCATAATTCATGTGGTGCTGTGGGGCTGCTACTGCTGTTAGCAGCTTTGGCACAGCCCACCTGGATCACAGTGTTTGTGAGGTGGGAGATGGCACCAGCCACCACCTCACTGCACTGCTGGGGGCACTGGGGGGCAGCTTTCCCTGTGAGGCTGCTGCTTCCTTCCCAAAGGGATGATGCTTCCACTCCCATGGATACTGACCAGTTTCGCTGAACTGGTATTCAGAAAGGTAACTGGAGTCTGTGGCAGGAGGTGGATTCAGCCTGAATAAAAGGAGTTCAGGGAATTGAAGCACTGGGTTTGTCCCTGTGGAAATCTGCAGCCTTGTTTTTTTCCTGTTGGGACGTGTGAACCTTTCAGCAGAGGGACAAATCATTGTCCCTGCTGGGGACATGAGTGAGCAGAACAGTGTTTAAAGCAGCCAAAGCCCAGGATGCAGGACATGGAGCACATCTGGAGTCACCCCTGGCTGAAAGCCAGCACTGCTCTCAAGTTTGATGAATGGCATTAATTTTCCAGCCCTGTTTATCCCTTGATTTGGGCATAGCTGGGAACACTTGCAGCAGAGCTCACTGACTCCTTGGTGCTACTTCAAGAACAGTCTGAGTTAGTCCTTGGCAATTTTAATTTCCCCTGAAGGCTGAGATAAAGAAATGCTGCTGGTGATGGGAGGTGCAGAGGAGCAGCTTGTTTTGTGTTTCCCAGGACCTCAGACCCAGCCCCTGGAGCTCCCTCTTTCAGTTTGACAGTGTCCCCAGGGAAGGCCATGTGCTCAGGGAGGCAGAGCTTGTAGGGAATGAGGTCTGGTCCCACATCCCTGCCCTCTCTGGAGGGCTGCAGAGCTGCTGCCTCTTAGCCCCAGCAGGAATAAGATCCCACAAAAGCTGGGGAGCTCAGCATCCCACCTCCCCTGCAGTATATCAGCTGGAGGGAGAGCTCCCTGGCCATTGGTCTGCACACGTGAGCGATTGCATTATGCATCACTTGTTTTGTATAGTCTAATTAAATTATTATTAATTGTTTTCTCTTCTTATTCTATACTATTAAATTGTTTTTATCTGGACTCACAGATTTTACATTTCCTGCCCCTTCCCCAGTTCTATCCCCCATCCCTGGAGGGAGGGCTATGAGCAAGCAGCTGTGTGGTGTTTACCTGCCTGCCAGGTTAAACTACAACATTTAAACTCTATTTTTAAAGCCTGCTTTGATTCTAAGCTCTTTGAGTCAAAGCTTGCCTTTCTTACAGCATTAAGCACAGTGGGGCAGTGAGCTCTCTGTTAATTGATTCTGTTGCCAGGCTATTGAAAAGTTGTAATAATGTGGCCAAATTTTCAAGTGTGGTCTAGGCTTTCTGCCTGGATGTCAAAAAGGGAGAGCTAATTACAGTGTGAACCAAGGAGAACAGGCAGGCTGGAAGGAAATGTCATTACGGTTCTCCTCAGGTGCCAGGTCAGCCCGTGTCAAATCACAGCTGCCTCCAGCTCTAAATTTCTTCTTCTTTCTGTTAAATCACTACCAAGTGCTTCCTTGCAAGTGTAACCACCTTTTATAACAAGAGAATGGATACTGGCTGTTCTCTTTAAATACAAATAGAAGAGGCTGGGCTGGGGTTGCAGAAGGAGAGCAGAGGGCAGTTTGTTCCCTTGCCCTGTAGCCCTGTAGAGTGCCTGTGCTGGGGTCCTGGGGCAGTGGGGGGTGTGTGGAGTTTATCCTCTCTGACACCATGTGGGATGGGTGTTGGGATGTCTGCACTTCTCTGTGCATCCTGCAGCCATGGCACAAACTGCTTCCTGCTCAGAGCATCTTGTGCTGCAGAGCTCAATTCCCTACAGTGTTGTGCAAACTGAAAAACAGCTGCAAAATGGTTGTAGACAAATTCAGAGATGTTCGTTCAGGGCTCCCTGAGTGACTGGTTGAAGCCAGGAGGTGCTGTCAGGAGGCCAAACTCTAAACTTTTCCTCATTATCATTACTATTTTTAAGCTCTTAGTTTCTACAGCAGTTTCTCCTCCAAATATCCACTGCTGGCCAGTGTTAGAGACAGAAATCGGGGCAGGGTGGATACATGGCTTGACTCAGTGTGGCTTTTCCTATAAATGATATGCTGGCTTGTTTTCTAGAAGCTCTTGACCTAAATCTCAAAGTTGTGCTGGTTCAGGCAGGAACAGCAGTCACAGGTCCATAATGCACACGTGTGCAGAGTTTCATCTCTTGCAGCTCCTTCTCAACATGGAAAGTCTGGGGCCAGGTGGGACTAGAACTGTGTAAATCAGAGCTTTTTGTAAAAAATGCATTTATTTAATCTGCTTTCCTTCCGAAATGAGATCCTGTGTGACAGACAAGCCACGTACCTGCTCTGTGTGTGTCTGTCAGTCCTGTCTCTCACTCTGCCATCCATCAGCTTCTGGAGCCTTTGTCCTCTTGGACTCAAGTGTCTTGCCGTGGTTTGGGCTGCAAGGATTTGTTACAAGTTTTCAAGGAAATGGATGTCCAGGCAGAGGGGGAAGATGTTGTGGTGAGGGAAAAGTGGGGGGCTTCAGTTTTTGATTCTGCTCATACCAGGACAAGGTGACTTAAGGCTTCTCTCACCTGAAGTCTCTTTCCTGCCATCCTCCTGGTGCCATTCTTTCCCTTTTCCTGCCCATGGTGCTCAATCCTGGAGGACCCTTGTCCTGTGGCCTCTTCTGAGGCAGAGCAGGGACTGGGCTGCTGGGAGAGCAGTGCTGGCCAAAACTTGGGTTATTTTGGAGAATCAAGGGACAGTGATGGTGAGGTGTGTCAAGGCCAAGCCTGAGCTACTGCATGCTCTCTGTGGTGGAGCAGAGAGCCTTGGGGCATGTTGGAGGTCCAGGATGCAGTTAGGTTGCCAGGCCACAAATTATACAGAAACCTGAACCCTAAGGCAGCTGAGAACCCTTCACAGGACTGCCAGCCAGGCCCACTCACATGGTGCCACATGGCCAAGCCATTGCTACACCAGCTCAGTTGGTGTCACTTCTCATCCTCTAGGATGGTCCATCTTGGACTGTGATCCTGAGCTTTTCTGAGATCATGTTTTCCCTTTAAAAGTTCATGTGGGAGCTCCTCCAGGATACAGAATTTGTGGTGCTGTTTTTAACACTTCATCATCCTCCCACAGTGTTGAACCTTGTTGTCCAGAGGGAGGAAAATGCTGTGTTTAGAGGTGAGGGTGAGCTGAAGAGTGTCACATCAAGCTTACAAACCATTGAAGGAGTTGGTGGGGTGTTTGCATGTGGGTGTGGAGTGGGCAAGTGCAGTCTGACTTGAGTGCTGGCTAATAAAGAGTCTAGTACAGAAAATAAATCCTCAGAGGAGATTTAATAACTGGGAAGAATAATTGTAAAGTACTTCAGAATATTAACCAATGGCTGAATGCATCCAATTAACTTAATGAAGCTGGGTGGTTGGGTTATTTTTTAATCAAACAGATGGGCAAAACATCATGCACAAAAAATGAGATCTGAATACAATGAACACATTTAATTAACAAAAGACAGAGAAAGGGTTTGTTTTTCAACTTGAAAAGTGAGAGCTGCTTCTTCACCGAATACTCAAAAAAGAGCCTTAAATGTCATGGTTTCTTGAAAGTCTCAGATTGTTACAATTATTATTTGCAATGGTGTGGGTGTTTGGGCTGGGGGAGTCAGGCTGCACCTGCAGGCAGAGGCAGCAATGCATCACCAGCCCTGCAGTGCTGCAGAGCCATAGAGCAATGCAGCGCTGCTGGGCTGGGCTGCTCAGAAACAGCAACACTGCTCTACCCCTCTGCTCCAAAAGCTTTCACCTCCCTTGGGAAGGGATCCCCTGTGCTCTGCAGAGGAGGAAGGCAGTGCCCTGAGGTTCAGCAGGGTGTGAGGTCAGTGTTGAACCAGTGCTTGTGCCAGCCCTGTCTGCAGTGGCTGTGGTGCTGCTGGCCCCAGTGAGGGAGATGGATGGCACCACTGGTTTCCCTGGCCTTGCTGCAGTGCAGGCTGCAGTGCCTGCTGGTGCCCACTGCAGACACACTGCTCTGCTGCCTGTCTGACCAGTCTTGCTGGGCCATGGAAGGCTGGTGCAGGTTGGTGTGCACCTCCAGATGGGACACTCCTCTCCATACAAACCTCAAGTGCTTATGTAGGTGTGTAGTACAGAGCTGTAATATCACAGTCTTGCCAAGGCTGGGAGTGTTTGCTCCAGTCTAATAAGCTGAACAAGCCACTTTGATATTAAGCCTATAATAATAACACCTTGTAGCTAAAGAGTGTGTTTTTCCCCATTGGTGGATTACTCAGCCCTGTTCTTTTGAGGCAGTGTTTAACAAAAACAGAGACTTTCCCAGACTTTGTTTAATTAAACACAGCTCAGCGATCACTTCCTCTTCATTTAAGTGCTGTGATGATGTTTCTCTGCAGCCTCATCTCTGGGGCAGTTGGAAATGGAGCTGGTGCTCTGCCAGGGCACAGGCTGGGCTGGTCACTGTCCCCTGCCCAGATGTGCCTGTCCAGATGTGCCCAGTGGTGTGGAAATCCCAGAGGGGTTCACATTTGTAGAGACCCACAGGTTCCAGCTGCTCTTGAAGCTGAGTGGGGCCTTGGCCTGAGCCGTGTGGCCCATGCAAGTGGCAGCTCAGCCAGCACACTTTACATCACAACTAACATCTGGGGTCTAACATTTGATTTCTGCCTGCTTCCATTTTTTGGTTGCTAATGTAGCTACTGGAGCATTTTGAGTATGATGACCTGGTTACCAACAATTAGATACAAAGTGAAGGCTTTAATGTGAAGGCTCCTCAGTTCTGCCTTAGGAGGTATCTGTGAGCAGATGGTGATATGCTCTGGTTTTGCTTATTCTTGCAGATTATTTGCCAGATAATTTTTCTGACTAATCCTTTGGCCCATAGACTGTTTATAAACCTGGAATCAGGTTTCTGTTAAAAACACTTGTGTTTGCAAATTTTAAAATCTGTTCCTGTGCTGGCTTGCTGATGTCACTGGGAGCAGGAGACTGTTCTGTGGGGGGCAGATGCCCTCTGCACCATGGCAGAGGGGCAGCTCCTAAACCAGAACCTCCTTCCAGTGACAGGATGGGAAGAATAACATTAATGCCTGGTTTGGGGGTTATTTTGTTTTAAAGCATGATATGGCTGAAGTGCTAACCCCAGCATCAGCACTATGATACTGACCTTCCCTGAGGTCACACTGCTGTTTCAGGTGTCAGGGTAAGGAGGCATTTCTGCTGCCATGGAGTTTGTGTCCAGTGCAGGTGATGCTGCACAACTTCACCTGTGCAGAGCAGAAGTGGGGGGATTTGTCACTATAGAGCTGGGCAGGACAGTGGTAGCAGTACTGGTGGGGCACTGCAGCCACTGGCACAGCTCTCCCAGAGCTGAAAGGCTGCTGTGATTATGATATTATTATTATTGTTGTTATTTATTTCCCCCTCATCTCTTGCCACCTCTACCTTTAAAAAAAATCAGCCTGTTGGAAGTCTCCGGAGAGCTGGCAATGGTAACTGCCTGACTGATTTATTCTGGTGTTTTAACATTTACTGGATTTACATAACAGCCAAACAATCTGTTTCAGGAGTTTAATATAAACCCAACTCTAGTGAGTCACATCCATGTTAGCAGTAATGCAAAGAGAGGCAGCTGGGGGAGGGAGGGGGTGACTTTTTCTGGGTTTCTGCATGGGAATATCTGGCTGCCTGAAATATCTCTGACACCTCATGGCTGGGTGATGCTGCCAGCTCTCCTCTGCCATCAGGGATTTGTTCTTAAACTTTGAACGAGCAATGGGTGCATCACATCAGTGCTCCCATTGCTGCTCCCAGCCGGGGCTGGGGGCTTCTGCAGAGCTCCCCAGGCAGGGCTGTGTGCCCTGGAGCTCCAGAGCCCCGTGCTGTGTAAAATACCTTTACATGTGCGTGCTTGAAGGAGGGAGTGTAGCTGTGGGAGTAGCAAGATGAAGCCTGTAGAGGTTTGCTGCTTGCTTTTTGAAAATCCACGTGGTTTTTGTTTGTGCCAGACTTTGTGGGCCAGGTCCCCAGGACGTGCAGATCAGCACAGCAGCAAGTGGGGTGCTCATGTGTGCCAGCATCTCCACCTGGGCTCTGGTGACCCATGTGCAGGTTTTGGGGACAGAGTTTGAGAGATGCTGGAGCTGTTGGGGACTCCCTGCCCAGGCAGAGCCAGGTGAGCAGGGCTTGTTCCTTGGGACAGTTGACAGCAGGGGTTTCCCAAAGCATGGTGTGTGACCTGCTACTCCAGGTCCTGTCCAGGCAGAGCAGCTTTGGGATTCCCTCAGTTGTCTCCTGCAGTTGTATGAACACAGCAAATCTCCAGAGCAGCTCTGCCCCTCCTGCTCCAGAGGCTCTGCCACCCCTGTACTGCTGGGGATGTAATGTGGTTGAGGAAAATGGGTCTCCAGCTTGAGCTGTCACTTACAAAAATCCCCAGCAAGATCCAGCAGGGCTGGAACAGCCTGGCTGGTGGTGCTGCCTGTGTTCCAGGTCAGCTTTTCTGCTAAGTGAGCGCTCCTCTTGCTGCAGCTTATTTGAATTCTTGTCTTCAGAATGGAAAATAAATGCTGGCTGATGAGATCTATTACAGCACTAATTTTAGAGCGTGCCAAACAGTAGGAAATTGTTTTCAATCTTCACTCTCATTTCTCCTTTATTTCACCCCTCCATTTGTGAAAATTGCCTTTGTCATTCTTCTAAGTGCCCTGTGATGTCCTGCTCACTGATATCTTCAGGCTTTCTCCTTCCAGCCCTGTTTTCTGATATTTCTTTGTTCAGCCACTTGACATTGCTGTTAGAAGAGCTCTCTCCAGGGCACAGGCAGCAGCGTTGGCACAATGCAGGCACTGAGTGCTCAGCCAGCTGGTGAGAGATGCCAGCAGAGCCCTCTGTGAGCCTGGGGCAGCAGGGAAGGCAGCACCACAGTGGAATTTCTTATCCTTGGGCACCTGGGGCTTTGTAAGTCTTTCCAGCCCCACCCCAGCCTGCTTTCTCGATGAGCAAGAGGGAAAATATGAATTTCCCTCTGGTCTGCTGAAGAGTTTAGGAAGCAGTCCCAAAGCTGCAGTGTTTGTCCTTGGCACTAATGAAAACCTGAGCTGTTGCTCAAGACGTTGGAGCAGGCAGCGAGTTAGGAGTCAAAGTGATCAGTGCTGGAGGGAACAGCAGTGCACAAAGTGTAGATTTTGAGGACATGATTCCTATTCATAGCTGGAGGGTCTCACTGGTTTGAGAAGAGCCTGGATGCTTAACTGGTGGTCTGATCTGAAACCTTCAGGGTGACTGCAGACACCAGTCCCTCCCTTAGCCCTGCTCCTGGCTCGCAGTGCTGACTGAGCTCCAGATTGAAGCTGGTGGCACAAGTCCAGTGGTTTCACCCTGTGAAATTCTCAGAGGCTCTCTGGAATAACATTTCATGGGTTTGGCACCCACATGTCCCTGACAGCAGCTGCTGTGACCACTGGCACAGAGACGTGGTGCCTGCCCTGGGGGGTGTTGAAAATCTTCCCTCTCCTGCCTGCAGCTCCCTCACCTCTCCTGCTCCCTCACCCTCCTCTCATCCCTTGGCTGGCAGCCGGCAGTGGCCTCATCCCTCAAAAGGAGCTGTCTCTTGCCCTGGCTTCTTGTGCTGGACACGGGTGAAAAACTCCCCACTCCTACCAATTACCATTCCATGCCTTTCCCGGGCGTGCTCCGAGCCCTGCGGCTGCTCGAGGTGTCAGTCCCCAGGAATTCAACCAGGGAATGTCTTCATAGCCTGCCCTGGTGAACATGGCCGAGATAAACCCTTTACTGAACTAAAAGTGGTAACAGCTAATCCCTTGGAAACAGTCACCTGGGCCCTGCACAGTGAAAAGAGGCTTTGCTGCTCTGGCTAACAGCACCGGCAAGAACGTTCACTCAGCGTTCTTTTTGGAAATGAAAAGCACCTCTCCAGGAGAGTTTAAGGGATTAGGTACAAGCTGGACTATTAAGGTAGGTTTTTTTGCACCTTTCTGATAAATTTGTAGCTTAAAAGCCTGGTCAGCCCTGCTGGGAGGGGTGATTATGGCTGAGTGTCCCTGGGCTGTGGAGGAGAGGAGGCTGAGGCCAGCGTGGGACTGGTGTCAGCCCAGGAGCCTCCCTGGGAGGAGGGCACTGGTGAGCAGCTTTTGGCCCCCACTGCCCAGGCTGGGGTGTCTTCCAGGCCTCTGGGGCTCAGGGTTGTGAATTAACCCCTGCCAGACTGGGCACTCCCCTCCAAAGGGCTGAAGTTCTTTTAAACCTTGCTAAGTGCCAAATGACACTGACCTTTTCCAGCCACTTCAAGCAAATGCCAAAGGCTGTGGAGAGCATTCCAGCTGTTTTGACAACTGCAGTTTCCTTTTTGGGGGGAGATTTGCACTGATTTCTTTATTATTATTTCTTAACACAACACTTGGTTTCAAAAGCCTGAACTAGAAATTCCATCTACATTAAAAGCAAAGCTCCTGTACTTCAGTGAACGTTGGTTGGGCTGTGTTTTTGAGGTCAGGATTTTATCTTGATGCTGATTTCCATGAGTCTGCATGGCCCAGCTCTGCCCTGGCAGAAGTGCAGCCTGACCACGGAGCATCACATGTGCCACTGGCTGAAGAGAGCTGTGGACCAGCAGCCCGACTGACTGAAGGGATTAAAACAGGTGTATAAACTTTGTCCACAAAATAATGTAAGATTGAGAAAAGTTTAAACACTTGCATCAAGTATTTGTTGTTCAGAGCAAATTTAAGTGCTCAAGCTACTTCCAAAACTCTGTTACCTTTCAATCTGTTTTTCTCCTATAGAATTTTCTATTTTAAGTAAATAGCATAGAGTTAGCTCAGAAGAGGAAAGATACAAGTGTCATGGTTCAAAGTGTGCTTTACTGTTAGATATTTATGGGAGACATTCAGGAAATGAGCAAACACTTGAAAGTATATGTATTATTTATTATTGTAGCTGGTTAATTACCACTTGAAACCTTTTGGTTGGTGTTATGGCTCTCTGTAGTCTTCACCAAGAAATGCTTCAGCAGAGTTTAACATGGCATTTGTTCCAGTTAAACACTGCAGGAGATGCAAGTGCTGCAGTTGATTTATGGATCATGGAGGTTTGAGCAGTGCAAGGTGCCAGTGTGGTATTTGTGCAAGCACCAGTGACAGTGAATGGGATCTGCAAGTGAACAGGACCTGGGAGATGCTGAAGTGATGCCTCAGTTCTCCCAGCCCAGTCTGCTGGCCCCAGTTTGTGGAGAAGCAGCAAGGTGGGGTTAACGTGTCTGACTCTAATGAAGTGATGACAGTCAGGAGTTCAAACTTGGCTCCCAAGCACCGGGCTGCCAGCAGAGGCTTCTGCACTGCTTCTACATTGGTGATTCCTCCTCCAGGCTGGAAGAGAGAAGTGCATGAAAAAACAAAGTGATTCTTACCTGTCCCAGTCATTGCACTGGTTCTGAATCCACTGCAGCAACCTGCTGGCTCCACATGCTCCCTGGAGCCATCAGGAGATGTTGCTGTGTGGAAGACCATGCACCAACATCTCTATTCCTGCCCGGGTTCCTGAGCTGTGCCTGGAAAACATCTTGAATTCACATGAAACCCACTTGTGAGCACAGCACACACCCCATCCAGTGGTGCTTCCTGAAGCAATACATGCCCTGAAGCATTTGCTTAGCTTTAGCTTTAACAACACTTAAGCATGTGAAGCATGTGTTGAGATACTTGTTTAGTTCTAATCTGCACATCTTGAAGAACAATATGATAAAATCGCAGTGGAAGGGGTGGCAGCACTCCCTCTGCTTTCAGCAAAGTAGATGTGATGCTCAGCTGCAATGGGAGGAATCCCCTTCCCCTTGCTGTCACTGGTGGAACCAGAGGCCCTTTCCTCTGGCTCTGGCCATTCCCTGCAGGAATACGCTCATTTAACCCTTCTGCAAAAAAAGTTTGCAGAATGCTGCAATCCGAAAAGTTCCTTCATCAAGTGACTCCTCTGCAGGAGAGGAGTGAGTGGGCCTGGAGAGGAATGGAGGAGTCATAAGAGAAATGTATGAAAATGCTTTTTATGGAATGAATAATTTTTGGTGCAGAGGCGGCAGCGTCGTATTTAATTCTAATTTGGGGATTTTTGGGGAGCGCGTGATTGACGCCCAGCGAGGGGTGCAGGAGGCTGTTTCTCAGCAGGCTGTCATTCCCCTGCTCCATTTACCTGTCAGCCCTCCCGTGGAGACTTCTCCCTCTGGATGCCATTAACCCATTTCCCACAGCACGTCCCTGCAGCCTCTCCCGGAGCCGGCACACGAGGGGTCCCGCAGCTGCAGGAGCCACTCTGGGCTTGTGCTGTGCCTTGGTTCTCTTGGGCTTGTCTTGTGGCTTGTTTCACCTCTGCTGCAGTGGTGAGCAGGAGCCTGCCTGCCCCAAGTCCATCTGTAGCCGTGTCTGGCCTCCCCAGCCCTGAGCTGGACGATGCCCCATCCGCTCCAGGCTCAGTCCTGCCAACACAATGTGGTTTTCCTGGCTTCCCTCTCTCCCTGACATGGTTGTCATGTCCCTGCGAAGGACTGGCTCTTGCTGTACGTGGGTTGGGTTTGTGCCCTGGGTCAGGAAAAGTGATGCTGGTGCTGGGACTCTGTTCTCTCCCATACTGGTAGTCCTACCCTTACTAAAAGGGCCATTAAGAGTTTTGTTTTGCTGCACTATAAACTTCAGCTAACTCCTTCCCCTTGTCCCTGTCCCCGTAATTAAGAGTGTGTTTGTTAAATGCTGTGAGCCTGAGCAGAGTCTCACTGCAAAGTGAACGCGAGCATGGGACTTAGGCAGGTCTTTTGTTACTGCTGCACAGGGTTTATGCTAATAACAGCAGCAGAGATTGAACCCAATCCCTCATGAGCTTTCCAAGAGTCTCATTAATCTGTTTAACAATGGATCTGGGTTTTTGTTTTGATCTTTTTCACAGGAGTTAAATTTTTGTCGCTTTCAGAGTAGCTGTGGATCATGTAAGCACAGCAATTGTTTTCCTAATTGGCTTCAGGTTTATCTCTGTCTATTATGTTGAGGGCTTGCAAGGTACACCCGTCACCATGGCATCAAAATGCTTCCTATGCAGAAACACTCGATAAAAACGTACATATATGTGTGCACACATTTTTTTTTTTGGCTGTTGGAAAGTGCAGAGACATTCTGCTGGAAGATCATGTTTTTGCAAACAGTCAACATGCAAACCATACTTTTCTGTTCATGCTGGCTCTGGTGCATGTGCCTTTGGAGAGAGATGTCTTTCCAATGGGCTTTGGATCAGCCCCTGTAAAAGCAGAATTTTACATTTCTATTGTTGTAGTTCATCCTGGGGGATGGCACTGGTACTGTACAAAGACAGAACTGGGGATAGACCTGACTTAAACTTCGTGTCTAAAAGTCAAGATATAGCAAAGGGAGGAGAGAAGGGTGGGTAAGAAAGGGAAAGTACCAATTTTTAGCCAGACTAGTGTCTCCCCTGGGCAGACCACAAATGCTCTGGCTTGCTTTGACTTTCTGAGAAATAGAGCAGCAGTATGGGGAAGCAGAACATTTGAAGTGAAGATGCAGATGTTGAAGGTAACAGGATTTAAAGACTGCATGGCACAAAATACAAGAAATATTCCACTATTTATAGCAGAAGCTTCTTCCTCTCTTGATTTTACCTCTTCTTGAATGCACTCATTGATTGCTTTTCATGTGTGAATGCTTGTAAAAATGGCGCTCCCTAAACAGACGTGAAATGTTTATATGAGCTAATGACTTCAGAGAGCTCTGGTTGTTTCAAACAGAGTGGCAATGAAGTTGATGAAGTTGCCTGCTCTCAGTGCTCCTCCGTGGAGCAGATCTGGTGCCAGCAGTGGGACAGGATGGTGGTGGCTGCACAAGGATCCATCCTTGGGGAGCTCTCTTGTTACTGGCTTCACTAATGTGCTTATGGAGTGGGAAGGAGTCTGAGAAATCCACGTGAAGTGTGTAACCTCTCTGGGATTTGTGCAAAGTGAAACCCTTAGCCAGAAACCAGGGACTTGTAATGTGCGGTCTTTATAAAGACCATGAGTGATTTCCTGCTGCTTCTTTGTTCCCCACAGTCCCCTTTGAATTCAGCGGTCAGGCAAGAGCTGTGGTGTTGTGTTGCTGGTTACCTCAGGCACAGACCTGCCTTGTCCATGGGCTGGATGCAAGCAGCTGAGGGAGTGTTTCCAGAGGTGAGGCTGTCCTTATGACTCTAGAGAACTCCCAGAGAAAGGGATTAAGGAAAACAGTAAGCTCCTTCCTACCTGCCTCTCTCTTTCCCCAAGGTACAGCTGTTTGTCTGCTGAGAGAATCTATTTATCCTTGAATTCCCTTTTCACCAGTGCCAGAGACATCAGTTCAGAGTGCCATGGCACCATGCTGCTCTGTAATCCTCCAGCAGCCAGCGAGTGAGGGCCAGGGGAGCTGGAGGGTGCCTGTGAAGTCCTGCTGCCTCATCAAGTGCTTGGGGAAGTGGCTTGGCCAGAGACAGACACACGGAGCAGTTATCCCACCAGGGAGCAGACAGATCTCATGACATTGTAAGCATAGCTGAAGAGCTGGTAATTTTATTTTGAAGGATGCCTTTGGTGTGAGAGAGAGGGGATGTGTTTGCCTCAGTGTGAAGTGGATTTTTGTTGGAGCTGCTGTGCACTCTCCTGGAAGGCTGTTGGGTTTTCCTCTCTCCTGGAGACCCTGTTGGTGCATCTGCTCCGATCACCCTGGGGAGCAATAGATGATGATGTGCTGCTGGGGTCCCAGCTGCTCCCTTTACTCTGTGTGCACAGATGTCTGTGGAGGTGTGTGAGTGCCTGTGCCATCCTGGGAGCAGCTGGGCTGTGGTCACAGCTGAGCTGTCAGCCCAGGGACCTCCATCCCAGCCCTCTGGGGGTGAGTGTTGACCCACCTGCAGCTTCAGAGGTGTTTGTTGTAATGATGCTGTTTATCTTGTGTTCATCTTGTACCTGCACCTGCAGGCAGCTGTAAGGAGCCTTTGTGGAGGTTTTCAGCCTTTCATCCTTCCTCATCAATGCTGCTGCTGCTTCTGGTAACATCCAGGTCTTTCTGGGCTGTTTTCTTTGTGCAAAAGTCTCTTCATCCTCAGGCCAGCCTGTTATTTGGGCTTTCTTCCTTTCTGCTTCCAGAGGTTGGTAGTTTTCCCTGTTAGTAGATTATTTCAGTGGTGAACCTGAAGTTCTTGGAGGGAAGGGGGATGTAGAAAGATGGTCAGGAGCCACACTAACATTTCAGCCAAGGAAGATCACTGCCCCACCAGCACAACAGCTGTGGAGCCAAGGCTGACTGTGTTTGTGGGATTAAGTCCTGGTATTTGTCCTCAGTTTGTGACAGGTTGAGTTGTGGTCACTGGGTTTAGTGCAAAGGGATGCAAAGTTTTCCTCAGTGCCAAAGGGAATAATGAAGGCAGAGAGGACTCAGCTCCATGGAGGAAAGCAGGTGAGTGCTGGCAACTGTGAATGTATAGTCCAGCACAGGCAAATTGCAAATTCAGTCCCTGGTGAGAAAAGTTTATTCTTTTACTCTTGTTTATTTAAAGGCAGATGCTCACAGGGCTGGCCACTTAGCTGAAAACCCTGGCTGTATTCTCCTCTGAGTCTGTTGAAAGATTCAGAAAGCCTAAAACCTGTAGAAATGCAATACCAGGACACTGGTCGTAGTGTGATGCCAGTGGAATGGTGCAGGACAACTTAAATTAGTCCTTTGAAGCTGTTCCACTTACAAGTGTACTTTTTGTGCTGTGCTGATGGAACACAGAGGAATCAGCAGCCCTGCAGAAAGGCTGTGCACTGGGCTGTAAAAGGGGCTGAACAGACTCATCATTTCGGGGGGTGCCCAGGCTGTTTGCTGCAGCATCACTGCTACCTCGGGGCTGAGGTGTGAGGGGCCTCACCGAGGTCCTTGCCAAGATTTTAGGAAGAGGGCAGGGGGGCATCTTCCACAGATCTCCTGTTGGATCTTAAGCTGGCATTTCAAAGGCATCAGGGTATCTGTTGGGGTCTGTTAAGAAGGATTCATGGGGATTACATCTCTCCCCAGGCTGTTTCCCTGTGAACGTATCCCACAGGGTGTTTGTGAAGATGAGCAAATTTGCTTTGCGCGGTGCTCGTCTTCCTCCAGAACGGAGAGATGTTTAAGCACCATAAGAGGTTTAACTTAATGCTTTTGCAGCTTCCCATGAGAGCTTTTGTCAGGGTCACAGGAGGGTGTTGAAAGTGTTTGGCTGAGGTCCTGGCACCTGCCTGCACGGAGCCCCGCTGGCATCCTGCTGCCAGCAGCAGGGCTTGTGTTTGCCTTTGCAGGGCTGCTGGGCTGCACGAGGGGCTGGTGCCAGTGCAGCTTGTTACAAATGAGATGTAAGTTTAGGTGGGCTCTGCCTCTCTCAGATTTCTGGCAGTAGCTCTATTGAGGTGCCCTGCACCCCAAAACCACTTTATCTCTCTAGTTCTCTAATAATGTCTCAGGTCTAGTACAACATGGACTGTTTTATTGGATAGACACAAGAAAACAGATATATGACCAAGACTTGAACAAAACTACTTACTACACAGGACAAACAAAAGGGACTACTAGTAGACATATCCAGTGCACAATAACAGGTACCTATATTACAGCTAGCAAAGAAATAGTAGGATTAGGAGCCAATGTGACTTACCAATCAGATGAATGGTGCACAGAAGCCTCCTTTCACTCAACTTCTAGAAGAGCAGCAGCAGCAGACCGACGTCTTAGGTATCTGGAGAGAACCCTTTACACACTCCAAAGAGTGTATCAAAGATTGTCTGCTTTTTGGAACTTACAGGGGTCTTTTATAGTTGTAAAATGCTATTTGTCTGTCAGTGACAAGTTTCAGCTTATCTTGTACATGCTGCCTGCTTGGTAGAAGGTGTGTATTGGCAGCTGTGAATCTCAGTTCCGTGGCACCAAGAGATTTGTGCTGGCACCAGGAGACTGAGCTGTTAGGGGAATATGCACCCCAAAGTCATGCATCAGTTTAACAGGACAGCAGATAAGCTTTTTTGTGATGGAGGGGGGTAAATGGTCACACAGCTTAACTCAAGTGTTGGTTGGGGCTGGAGGCATCTCCACAGTTAACTCCCAGAGCACTGTAAATGCAGACTGGCCATGTGGTTTTGCTCTGCTGTTTCAGCACAGGGTTTCCTGGTGGTGCTCTGTCTATCTTGGCATGACAAAATCAGCAGCAGCAATTAACCTGGTGTTGGAAACAAGAGCCTCTTCCTGGCCTTGGAGTGCTGCTGCATTAATGTATAAAATGGATAAATAATTTAGGTAATGAAATGACTTGGGTATGGTCGTGGATTGAATAAGACTTCCAGAGCCAATGTGCTTACTCATCAGATGACTCACATCTTAGTCACTTTTAGAACAAGTGATTCTCTTTTGGGTGCTTCCAGAATGGGATGGGTGGAGATGAAATTAAAATTTCCACCCCTGCTGTTGATGATTTTTTTAATAGCATCTAGAACCTGATGGAGCGGTTGATCAGACAGAAGAGGAAACAGGTCTATCTTGTGAGTGCAGTGCATCCCAGGAGCTTTGCCTGAATTCCACAGCACTGTGAGACTTTAATTTTGCTGTTTGCTTCCTGGCGAGGCAGGAGATGTCAGGCTTCAAATCAGACTTCTCAAGCTCTGTTTTCAGCTTACTCTCCTGAGCCCCTGGTGTGGGTAGGTGCAAGTCTGAGCCTATTTTCAAACTCCTGTGCCACCAGCAGTGCGTAAAAGCATCCTTAGATGGAAGCTGCCCTCTGAAACACTCAACATTGCTATGCAAATAGAACCCCGTTCTCAACTTTTATTTTTATGTAATTCTATTTTTTGCCTTACCAAAATATTGATGAAGTTGACCTGTGATCGTTCAGAAGCATGCACATGTGTAAGCAAATGCACAGCATATCTGAGAGCCCAGGGAAATTCCTTTGTAATCCACTGGAAGCTTTAAAGGGCAAGTAAATCTGTTGGGCTTTTCTTTTCCTTTCTAATCTTTCGTCTTTCTGATCTCCCAGTCATCCTGCAACAAACATAATGTAGGCAATTCCTGATGTAATTCCTGATGAATGTGGGTTCCTGGTGGATCGGCTGAGCTCTGTGGCGCGGTGTGATCTCTGTGTCTTGACCCACATGGCTGGGCTGCAGCCAAAGTGGGAGAGCGCTGCAGGGAGTGCCTGGGGCTTTGCTGCTGGCTTAGGCATAGGCTTTGCTAAGCTGGAGGGGCTAAACTCTTGTCACTGCTTCAGGTGTTGGAAAGGGGGGTGCACTGACTGTCAGAACCGGGTCTGGAAGCTCGAGTCCAGTGCAGGTGTTTGGGTTTGTGTGAGGAATGTTGATGGAGTGTTGTTATAAAAAACCACGCTGGTGTAAGATCTGCTCTTACAAAGGTGTGTTCCATTATAGGAAAAGTACAAAGGCACATGGAATTGGCAGAGGTCAGGAATCAGAAATTTGGGGTTCTCTTACTGAGCACTGAGGTGGTGCCTGGCTGGCCCTGAGAAGTGTCTGTTCCTAACACCTCAGTGTGAGTGTGGGTTTGGCCCGTGGTGAACAGGCACTGTCTGTAAAACACAGGTAGGTCATGGCAGGTGACAGGCAGTATGGAAATGTGTTAGGCTAGGTTTTCTAGAAGGGAAGCTGAAGAATTGGGTTTTATAGTTAAACAGAACTAGTGAAAGGAAAGCTAAAAATAGTTTTCTTATGAGTGTCTTTTGTCAGGTTATAGAGAATAATTCACAGGCTTGTAGTTTTTCAGGTCTCTGCAGCTGTCTGTGCTGATCTCCTGGTTCACAGGCATGGAAGGTTTTACCAACAGTTCCTCTCAGAATTCAAGTCAAGAGGAATATATCACTTCCTCAAGAAGTTTTCAGGTTTGCTTTGTCTCTTAATTGCAGAAGAAGGGGTTGTTTTTTGTGTTCTGTTTTAAAATGTTTTTTAAATTCAAAACTAATTTAGAAATTGTTGCTAACCTCAAAGGCAAAAGAATGGTACTAATACATTATAATAATATAACAATGGCAAATGTTAGTGATTTGCTGCTGTCACTGCACAAAAAGCCCTTTCAGATGAGGTTAGGTCAAAAGCTGCCTCCAAGGGAGGCCGTGCAGTGGGACAGAGCTCTGTGTGCTGCAGTGTGCACAGGTGGAAGGATGGATGGAGCAGGACCCCACCTAAGAGGATGGGTGCAATGAGAATTATTTCTGATACTTCCTGCTAGCCAAAGAAAGAGCTGTAAATGCAAATGTGGAAGAAAATGTTTTTTCCTCCTGGGAAAGGAGCCCTGGGATGGCTCCAGAGTAACTGGGCAGCTCTCATTCAGGCACATGTGAAACACATTTACCCAGACACTCCTGTGAGCATTTGCACATTTTCGAGGCTGAGATTTTCTATGTTGTTCACACTTTGGCACATGTGTGATCATCCCTTCTGATGTCCTGAGACCACAGTTAAAGTTCAAGAATGTGTTTAAGTGTTTTGCTGGAGTGGAGCCAACATCTCCATCGCAGAGAGGAGCAGTGTGTTGGGAAGCTCAGTGGCTGCACACAGACTAATTGTTCTGGGATACAACCTGGAAGGTGCTGAGCACCCTGGCTGGCAGCCAGCAAGGCTTTTAAACACATGCTTTGCTTAGTTTTTTCTCATTGTTACCAGTCTTGTTCTTTGATTTCTTTCCCCATGGCAACTCGAGAAGGATATCTGAGTAGCCTGAGCAGTGCAATCCTTTTGCCAGTGACACCCCAACCTGTAGCACAGGGATGTCTGGCAGGACATGGGGATGCAGCTGTTGGGAGCAGGTATTGCTACCATGCCCAAGTCAATTGGCTTCAGAGTTTTCCTTCTTTGATCTCTTTTTGGGCACTGGGGAGGCCAGGCTGCATGAGCGATGCTCACACTGCAGCTGTAAACCACATCCCATCTTTCCACGTGTCTTTGTTTGATATTAAACTGCACAGATCATATTTCCTTACCCCCCCTTTCCTCCTAGACTGTGTTTGCCTTTCCCTTGCCTTGACAATTTTAGCAGCAAACAGCCAGATTCAAGTTTTGTTTGGATGTAGTGTCAACTGCAGTGGAGCCCAGGGCAGGGAAGAGAGGAGCCCAAAATTCCTGTGGAGGTTGGTGATTTCTAGCAGCTCTGTGGTTTTCAAGGCATTGTTTTTATCTTTGCCTGCTGTGAGTGGGGGGAAGGTGCAGCAGCCCAGGGCAGGGGCTGGGAAGGAGCTTTGGTCCTGCAGAGAGATGGCCCCGTGTGTGCTGCCATCACTACTGGCTGTGTCCCTTCTGTCCCTGTGTCTTCACCTGGGGCAGCTCCTCCCGTAGCTCTGTGTGCCTCCCTGGGCCATGTGAAGCAGGACTAAACCCTGGGTTGACAAAAACTGTCAGGACACCTCCTCTGCCAGCAGATTTACTCCTTGTTCTGCTCCTGCACCTGCAGGCGTGGTGAGCAGAAACCTGCCTTTGTCCACTGCTCCCGTGGCTTTGCAGAACTGACATGGATTTGCATCACTTCTAATGCTTCAGAAAGGGCTTGGCTGGTCCAGGACAATGCACAGAACTTGTCCTGAGGCCCAAGAGCAGGGGGTTCCTTTGGTGTCCCAGGGCAGCCTGGGTTCACTGGGGTGAAATTAGAGTGCCCCAGGGTGGCATTTTCACACTTGTTTTTTAACTAAAGCTGCACCTGGGAACTTTTATTGGCTCTTTGGTGCTGTAAAGCCTTTTTTGCTCTGACAAATGCTGAGTTTTCATCAGCCTAAATTTCAGGGATAGCATTGCAGTGACTCAAAAGAACAGCTTTCTCCCCAGCAGCCTTGGCCTGGATAATCTCCAGTCATTGACCTCGGGGCTTTGAAAGTGCATTTTGGCTTAAAGAGCTAAAGCTTAGGGCTTCAAAGGGAGTGGGAAGCCTGCTGCCCTTTACATTTCCAAGCAGTGTGTGCTGTGTGTGCAGGGACAAGGGTAATTGTCGGGGTGTACCTGGTTCTGACTCCTGTGGGATCTGTTGCTCATCCCCTGGAGCCTGTTCCCTCTGTGCAGAGCCTCTCTGCCTTTGATATGTGCAGGTTATCTGAGGACATGTTTTCAAGTCCTGGGGTTTCTAAAGATGTGAGGATTACCAGAAGATGGAAGTTATCCATGTGGAAATAGAACAGACACTTTGAGCTCAGAATTTGAAGTCCATTTGTCTTGTCTTACAGAGTTCACTGCTTTTTGCCTCGCCCTGTGCAGTTCTGTGCTTTGCCCTTTGCTCGGGGCTATGCAGAATGGCAGAGTTGATGAAGACTTTCAGCCCATGGACACTCAGAGATGGATGCTGGGGTAATTTCACTGGTTAAAACTCTTTGCACAGATCACCTTGAATAGAAATCTCTATTTCTGCTGGGAAGAAGAAAGAAGAAAGCCTGCAGTGTTCTGTGCTTACACTTTTGTTGTAGATTTGCAATCCTGGAACAGGTGGAAATTAATGTTTTTAAAATGCTGAAAAGACTTTTCACTGCAGCTGGCTTACAGAACTAAGCAACTCGATATATCCTCTGAAATACCTCCAGATCTCTCAAAGGCAGCTGAAAGCTTTCTCCTTATCTGGGAGGAAGATAAACCTCTGAGACCTGACATGTATGAATGCGAACTTGTTCTGCCTGATGGCTTGTTCAGTTTGTTGTAAATGCTTTTTAAAGAATTGCTTGAACAGTGCTGGTCTGTGCTGTGAGATCTGAGCCTGGCAAAGGTGTTTGATGCTGAATTCTTTTGCTGTGTTGATGTGTGTCCTTTCCCAGATCCCATTGTGCTGCTCCTGAACGGAACAACGGGTGTTGGTCTGCAGTGATTTGCTTTCTGTCATTGAATTCTTATAAACTGTGCAGCAACAGGAAAGCTGGGAGCACCTGGAAAGCAGAGTCAGCCCTGGCAGCCGGTGTGGGAGGTGTCAGTGGGTGCAGGGAGGAGGCAGGCAGGGCTGAGAGATGCTGGTGAAATGGATAAATTGGGGAGGAGGAAGGAGAGGGCCTGTCTGCTGGGTGCTGCTGTGCAGCTGGGGCTGAGACTGCTGCTGCAGCCTGTCTGCACAATTCCAGGTGGCTGCTTCCCTCCTCCTCCTTAATTGCTTTAATTACTGGTGTACATCCCGGGCTCCGCTGTGGGAGCAGGATGCGGTCCCACAAGATCAGCTGTTGTGTGCACTTGGTTTCTGCTCCTCAGGGTGACAGATTGGTGTGTGTGAGAGCTGGCTTGCCTGGCTGCCAGGCTCCTTGCTGCAGGCTGGGCTTACCAGCCTTCAAAACCAGACCTTACACTAAAACCAGAGGGCAGGTGCCTTGTGCTGTGTCTGTTCACACAAATCTGTGGACGGGCTCATTGCTGTGAGTTCTGTTTTTGGTTCTGTTTCTCTTATGTTCCCTTTTCTTCCTCTCTGTGACACACAAGTGCTTCTGGTGCCCTGGTTCTGTTGTGCAGCAAAGTCACTGGGTCACTGCAGGGGCTTAGGGAAAGGTTTGATTTGAGTGCCCAGTTCTGTTTCTGTGGGATCAGTAAGGATATGGTCATTGTGGAATATTAGGCTGCTGAGGTCCTCTTGATTTATTAATTTTTGGTTTGTTCATCACAACAAACAGGGATACACGTGTCTGTATCATCTTCTGTGGCAATTTTGAGGTATCATTACAGGTTGCAGCAGAAGATGGCTCACCTGAGATGAATCCCTTCCCCTCAGAGCAACTGAAAACCTTCTTTTTCTTTAACCTGCCATTTACCTTGCCATGGTACAGACATTTGGAAAGCCATTATTGCAATGAAGGCCTTAAATATTAAATCTTCCCTCATTCTGAGACAGTTATTTTGCTCATTAAACAACAGAGTCTTGCTATTGCCTTACTTGTTAGTATTTTACAAATAATCTAAGCCTTTCAACTTTTGTATAATCTGACATTCTCAGTTACTTTTTGAAGCACCCCCTCACCGACTGTTCAAATCCACCTCCAGCAAGCTGTGCTCCCTGCCACTGCTGCCTCCTCTCCTGGGAGTCACGCTGCCTCCCAGCCCAGCAACCATGACACTTCTTCCTCTTCTTCCTCCTCCTCCTCTTCCCTGCTCAGGTCCAGCCCCAGGAGTCTGTTCCCCCACAGCACAGACCCTGCATGGGTCCTCTCTCTGTGAGCTGCTGTGTCTGTGCCCACCTGAGCACCCTCAAGCTGTAGCTCTGTGTGCTCTTACAGGTGCTGGTTGGGAGGCTGCTTTTCCATTGGATTTATGGAGTTCAGCTTTCCCTGTGCACTGTGCAAGTTGTGCTTGGGACATTTCCTGCACTCTTGATGGAGAATAGAAGAGGGGTTGGGGCAGGCAGGCTCTGAGCTCTGAGTTGGTGTCAGCTGAGAGTGGCTTTGGAAATGTTCTCCTGAGCTTTTGCTCCCCTCTGACATCAAAGTGAGCAGTGGTTCCAATGCTGCCCAGGCTGTGTGTGCACATTAACCTGCCCAGTTCCTTCACACTGCTTTCCCTGGGGTCACTTGGAGGTGAGGCAAGCCACCCAGTAAGGTCACACAGCATGGCTGGGCTGGGGCTCTGCCCACACCAACCCCCTCCACCCTCCCATGCTCACAGTGCCAGGAGCTGGGATCAGGCTGGCACGGTGGCAGGGTCCTTCCCCCATAGGGCTTTTGTGTCCCTTGTCACAAGGGCAGATGGGATTTGTTATAATCTGAGCTCAGGTTGTCAGCGGAGTTGGATGCTGGGATGTGCTGGTTTGTGGTCACTCTGGGCTTTTGCAGAGATGGTGAGTCACAGCACTTGGCATCACTACAACCAAAAACTGTGGGTTATGTGGGCTGAGTGCCTCTCACTGCCCGTTCCTCGTGCTTTCCCAGCTGTAATTTGCAAAATAAAAGCTGTTCTGCTGCTCATACACTGATAAAAAGCTTTAAAAGATTAAAGCAGAGGCGAACATAGTCCAGCACCAGGATCTGATGCCCACAAGTCTTGCTGAACCTCTACCATAAAACCCAGCAGCCAAACCTGTCATACCAAAGTCCTTTGTAGCCAGGGATTGAGTACAAAGGAGCACAACTGCAATTCATTGGTGTTGTCCCCACCAAAGACACAGTTCAAATGTGCCAACAGAGCTGTATCCAGTCAGATAATGCTCTGTCAGGGCTGCTGTTTCACCAGCATTATCTGCAGTGTTTAATGCTAATATCACTCTTGCTTAGATAGACTTGGCATTCCTCGGTGTTTTCTTGTTACAGGAATTTCCTTAAGTAGAAACTTTTTCTTCAGAGTAATTTTTGGTTGATTATTGCTTATATATGCAATTAGTGTAATTGCATCTGATTATGCAAATGTATTTAACCATATAATTAGAACACGGAGGATGAAATATAATGTGGTTGGGAAATCTTTTGTAAAACTTTCTGGGCTTGGGATGCTGTGCAAAGTGGTTGTTATCTCTTGAGTTGTAGGTTGATAGGCTGGAGATCTGGGTTCAGCATCCTGGCTAGTTTCAAAACATACTTAAAATATGCTGTTAATTGCTCTTAAAAGTGGTTACAGGGCCTTCATGGTGTGTAACTTCTGCTTTTTACATGATAATAGCAGGAGATCGCTGCTGAGCTCAGCCTGTCTTACATGCACATCCATATTTTACACCCAGGGTCATGAAAGCATCAGTCCTACATCAGATCCAAAGCCCAGATCCTGTCTTCAGACAGGGTCTCTCATGGGGAAGAGAGGGAGGGCAGGACAAGCACGGAGTTGTGCACCTTGGGGTGCTTGTTGTCTGTAGCTCAGGGGCTGAACTGGCCCCAAAATCCCTTTGGAAAGAATCCTGCCTTGGAAAGGATGAAGAAGAGAAGGTAGAATGCTGCATTTTCCAGCCCGTGGTCTGGAGATGTTTGTTGTCATTTAAGAAGTCTGGCAGGAGCAGGGACCTGAGCCTGCTTTTCAAATTCCTCACTCAGTGCCTGAATTGCAAAAACTGCTGTTCTTTGTTGTTGCCTGGTTCCTGCTGAAGCTGTGTGGGGAGTTTCACACAGGGCATCAAAGCACCTCGCCTTAGATCTGATTTTCAGCTGTGGCACAACAGCCAGGCTCACTGCCAAGAGCTGTGCAGAGAAGAGGGACTGGATGATTACAGCAGGATCGAGTGATTTCTCGATTTCACAAGATGTGCTTGTCTGAAACAAGAGCTTCGTGAGCAGCAGGGCAAAGCAAACGTATGGAGTGTGTGCAAAAATCACCAACAGTATACTGTTATTATTTAGGTGCCGTTAATATCTTCTGCTTCTAGTCAGAAATTGGCACCTGAGTGATTACTGCCCCTTCCAGGGAGAGTACAGTCCAAATGGACAGTCTGGTGTACACCTGCCTCGATTATCTCTGCAAGGACTGCAGGGATTTGCTTTCTTCAGCTTCACAGGGCTGCAGCTTCTTGTTGTCCTTAGCCTCTTGGTTTGGGCTGCCTTTTTTGGGCCAGTGATCTCTGAAAGCGGTTTTCCCAGGTGCCAGGAAGCTCATTTGCTTTTCCAAGGTCTGATTCCTGGCAGCAGCAGTGAGTGGAGATGGGCAGGAGGCAGTCCCACTTCAGGTGCCCTGCTCGGTGTGCCAGGAGTGGGTAGAGCTGAAATGAAGGCCAACGTGCTCTAAATTGAATTACTGCAGGAAAAATGAACTCTCCCCTTGTTCCACCACCACAGCAGAGACCCATAAATGGCTGGTGCCTTATATGTGAGGGTCCATGAGTTGCAAACCATTCCTGGGGCTTGTGGCAGCTCAGATGTTGCTCCAGTGCAGGGCTGTGGGACCCAGTTCTCCTTAAGCTTCTCCAGACCAAGGGTGTTGGAGTGGGCTGGCTGGGCGTGGGGCAAGGGCCTCCCACACAAAGAAAAAGTTGATGAGGTCAGGGTGGAGTGGAATTATCTCCCTCCTATCAGGGTAGCAGTGCTTGGGGAAGCCCTGCAGAACAGGGAGCACAGGAGAGACTCCAGGATGGAAATACTCCCAGTCTGGATTGCTTGGTGTGGGGAGGCAGCTTGGGCTCTGAAGGGACTTGCTGACCTGATATTTCCAAAATGTCATTCGAGGAGCTGTCCAGGACTTGGCAGCCCAGCCCAGGCCGTGCTGCTTCTCTCCTTCAAGGGAGTTCCTGCTGCTGTTGACAGCAGTCAGAGCAGATTCTTCATCGTGGCCACGGTGCTGGGGGCAGTGGCTGAAGGAAACACACACAGGACAGGGCTGGGTGTGCTGCCAGCTCTGCCCCAGGCAGGAGGGAGTTCCTCAGGGGTCTCAGCTCAGCTGATGAATGCTGGTGGTGGGGATGAAATCCCTCTGCAGGCAGCCCATCCTGGGACATGGATCATGGCCCTGCTTGTAAGAGCTGTCCTGATGCCTGACCTTGCTGGTGTAGAGCAAAGCACAGAGTGAAGCTGCTGTGGCCTTTGGGACCCCTCTCTGTGACAGTGCCTGTGGGTCTTGTGTGGTCAAGAGGCACCTACTGGATGAGGCAGGATCTCAGTGTGACATCCCTGCTGGTCCCTGTGGGAGATGCCAGCTAAGAGCACTTGAAGTCTCTGAGCAGCAGCAGAATCGCTGCCTGAACCCTTTCCATTCAAATGCTCATTACAATTTCATTCTCTGTGATTATTTTACTGCTATGGCCCTTGTTGTCTCAGCACAGGGCAGATGTGTTCTCAGGGACACACAGTAGAAGTAGGATGAGGTGCACTGTGGGCAGCATCATTCCTCTGAACCTGGATATGCAACAAATGAAGCCACGAAGTCACTTTTCTACAGCCTGTAGCAAATTAGGGAAATGAGGCTGGATTTTCTGAGGTCCATGGCCTTTTAACCTCCCAATCTTTTCTGATAGGAATGTTTTTAGTTAGCCAAGAGGATGGACCAGGCAGAATATCAGATTTAAAATGTTTATTTTCTGAACAATGCTTTGGAATACTTTATTGAGCAGCAAAACTAATTGCATTTGCTCATCTCCCACTCCCACATAACATACAGAGAGATTTTCTCCAGGATCATATTCCTTTCAAAAGGGTTTTTTTTTTTTTGCACCATGCTTTGCTCAGTGCCAGTCTGGGAAACATGTGCAGACATTTGATAAATATATTGTGAAAATCATGGTTGAAGTGGCAGTGTGCCTGCAGCAGAGGAATAGCTACAGGGGAAAATGGTAAATAAGATATCTGTAAGTAAGTTAATTTTGCTCATATAAGCTTGTTTGCAGCTTTGGTTCGTGTCTGCAGCATAATCCTCTGCCCTACAGCAGGTGTTCAGTGTCGGGGGGGATCAGCAGGGACAGCACAGGGCCCAGAGCTGTGCAGGAGCTGGGACATGGTGCACGTGGAATTGCTGTTTTGCTGGGATTTCCCATCACTGCAAGGTGTGGTTGTGCCACAGCCTGAAAAACTGCAAGCCCACCATTGATTTTTGCCTTGCAGAAATTAATAATTCCCTTTTGTACTGAGTTTGTGAACAGTGAGACTGGTCTGTGCATAACTGATTTGCTCATTCAGAAGTTCTTTCTTTCTAACACAGTTTTGGAGGATTTATCAGTGAAAAGGAATCCTTCAAAACAGCAGAACCTGAAACAAAGATGAACAATTATTTTCTTGAAAGTCTTGTTGGATTTTTAGCCTGCTTGCTTTTAGCAGCACTGTATTATTTGCTGCTGTATGGGTCTGTTTGTTTTGATCGGATGAGCTGATTTATGGGGTTTATCTTCGGTTTATCTATTTAGGTTGCCAATTAGCTGATGATTTATTTTGCAGCCTGTGCTGTGGGTTAGAACTGAGCAAGTTTGCTTCAGCTTTTGAGGGGGAGACACCCCAGGGTGCCTGGTCTGGGTGGTGAGGAGCTGCACAGGCAGCTGGCACGAGCATCTTTGCTGAGCTGCTCTTCCTGGTGCTCCTGTCCATTCTTTTCCCTGCTGGCTGAGCAGCATGAAAGTCCCAAATGTTCAGTCCAGGTGGGTGGTTTGTGGGCTTTCACACCCAGCCACAAAGCAACATGGGCAGATTCTTCCTTCCCTTGCTCTCACACAGGGGGAACACCCAAGAAGGTGGAGGAGCTGCAGACTTCATTTGCAGGTTGATTTTCCTCTTGCTGCTGCTTAGGAGTGAGGTGAGCTGTGACTGTCCAGGAGCTACAGCTGCTGCAAGGAAATGCCTTGGGTTTCTTTCTCTGTAGGCAGAAGAAACAGCTTTTAACACAGGGTGGAATCAGAGGTTTCCTCTTATCCCTTGTGCGAGCTGGGTTAAACATGGAAGCATTTTTGCTCCCTCCTTCCCTTCATTTAGAATTATTTCCGTGGTGCACCAGCCTGCCAGGAGAGCTGCAGCCCAGCCCTGGCAGCAGCTGCTGACAGCAGGGACGTGGCTGAGCAGCCCTGGGAAGCCACTGACCCACAGGAAGGGCTGCACCCTGCTCTGTGCTTCCCTGGGGCTGAGGAGATGATCTTCCCCTGGAGCCAAGCATGCTGACATCCCCTGAGTGTCTCCCTGGGAACTGTGCTGCTCCCCGGGCTCTGGAGTGCAGGGAAAGCCTCTGCAGAGGGAATGGGGTGGCTGCAGCTTTGCAGTTGCCCTGACCTGATGCTCCCCGTTTAGCTCAGCAGCTTTCCAAACTTCACAAAAGCGTTTTGGAGACATTAAGTCCTCAGTGGGCTTCCTGCAAACCTGCTTGGAAGGATCATTGCTGGTTTGGCAACTGGCAGCCTGGGTTTGGGGGTTTGGGGGTTTGGGAGAGCAGGGAGGCCTGGCACAGGGGAGGCTCGTGCTGCTTTGCCCCTGGGTTTGTGGGATAAGGTGCAGCGTGTGCTGGACTGAACCCCACACCCCTTCCCTCGCTGCTGACAGCCACCCCCGGTGCCTGCACCCTCCTCCAAAGGGGATTTGTGCTTTGGGGTTGAAATGTTTAAATATAGTTTTAATAGAAGCTTTTAAAGCAGTTAAAGCTGTTTCGTTGCTGTTTTGAGTGAATGACACTTCTGTCAATTTGTTTCAAGCAAGCCTGCAGAAAAGACAGGAGAAAGGGAAAAGAGGTGAACAGTGGGATGTGGGGAGGAATATTTTAGATTTGGATATTCCCCTTCTGTGAGACTGAGTGCCCAGAGCGTATCCCTATAACTGGCACATGGCCTAGGGTTAAGCCTCCCATAAAGATCTTAATCTAATTTTCTTTTTGATATAAAAGGTTTCTTGAGCCTGACTGCCACGGGGGACTCAGGAGGTTGTCCCAGTGCAGCAGAGCTCACTGTGGTGTGTTTAACTGAGCATTGCTGGGCAGCTCTGAGCCCAGCTCGACCTGTGCTCCTTGGCAGGCGGTGTGTGTGTTCCCAGGCTGATGCTGGATGGGGCTCTTTGGACTTGCTCACCCCCACCCTGTCCTTATGTAAATGAAATGTAGATGCAAGTGTCACCTGGCTTGCAGGGCTTTTATGCACAACCTACTTTGCATACAGAGAACCAAAGGTTGCAATATTTCAGGGTTAAGCCTCCTCTGGAATTCACTGGATGCAGGCCAGGATGCCGTGAGTAAAGCCAAGTTCTCCCCCACTGCCCCCAGAAGCCGGGCAGAGGGATGAAATGATGCAGTGCTGCATCTTCAGAGGTGATTAAGTGTTGACAGCCATGTGCTGCAGAGGATCATTTCCTGCTCTGCACTGTGCTGGGAAGGCTGAAATCTGTTTTAAATTGAGACTGAAATTAGCATCCAGGAAACAGCGATTTTATGCAGCAGTTTTAGCTTTGTATTGCACTTTTATGTTCTGTAGGTCTTTTCCCAAGGAAAAGCTGATTCCCACATGCTGTAATCATTAAGCATTGTTGATCTGCAACTCACTGTAGCTTTTATATAGGGTGAGCAGCAAGATTAAGGTGTTTGCACGCAGACTGCAACTGTGTGGGGCCAGGGGCAACCCTGGAACCTCATTTGCTTTTAAATTCTGCTTTTGCTGGCTATGTTGCAAATAGCAGTGTGGCAGTCAGCAGGCTGGGCTGTTCTGTGGCACTCTCTAAGACCCCACAAGGCAGCAGAGAAACTACTGGGGAGCCCTAAATGGCTGTGGAGTTGTTGTTATGCCCGTTGGGTTTGAGTATATGCCAGAAGCTCTTGTATCCTATAAATAAGAATTCAAGAGGTTGAAAGTTTGACCCTTGGCCCTCTGCTGTTGGGAAGCTTCTCCCATCATTGTAAGCTCTGGTTGGCTGTCAGTCTTACTGCAGAAGAAGAAGTTCTCTTTAGCTGTGTCACTTGTTACACATCAGATACAATCTCATCTTTATCTCTTTCCTATCTAGCTCAGTGCTTGGGTTTGCCTTCCAGTCTGAGTGTTTGTACCTTGTTTGCAGCCTGCCACTGTTCTGCCTTCACTATCTTGGGTGCTGGAAGAAGCCAGAGATGGCTGTCTTGATTATGTTTGTGTTGAGTGAACATTATATTCTGTTTACCTGTTTGTGTTTCCTTTCAGGCATTTCATGGAGCCTTTGAGCACTAAGACTGCTGCTCTCTGTGTGACCATCTGAGACCAGACGAGCTGGACACAGCCATGGGGGACTCTCCAGCCAATGCCATGGATGGAGGCATGGACACACAGACTGAACTGGTGGAGAGGGTGGCAGCCATAGATGTGACTGTTGTCCCAGACAGAAGTGACCACAATGGTGAAGACAACCCTGAAGAGAATGACACAGTCTTTTCTGACAGTGTAAAGGACATCCAAAGAAATGGAGTCAGCAGTGACGTGGGAATCAGTGAGCTCCTGCCTTCCCAGCAGTCAGAAGATGCTCACTTGAGGCTTGTGCCCAAGAGACCTCTAACTAGACCAGGTCTATCGAGTAGGAAGTTGTCCCTTCAGGAAAAGTCATCAGGAGGTTATTTGGCTTCTAGTAACACCCCAGGCTGTGGGCCCTATGCCACAGGGCCATCGCCACGTATAATGCGGAGACCAACGATAGAGTCCCATCGGGTCTCCATTTCAGACTCTGAGGTAGGCATGTTCTCCCCTACAGCTGTGGTGTTGGGGTAAGGTAAGTCTTCCTCAGATGGCAATGGGAGCCTTCAGTCTTCCGGAGCAGTAGATCTGACAGCACTGTTATTTATAAGGAAAAAAAGTCCCTGGAACCAGAGATCATATTAGCTTGGAATGGCTCCATCCCCCAGAGCTCTGCTGGGTGTAGCCCTGGCTCTGGCATTTGGCTCCTTCAGCCCTCACCTGCCTGGGATAGCCTGTTAAGGGCCAGGACCCCTGTTGTGTCATGGTAGCAGACAGAAGGTCTTTGAGGTTGTTCAGAGAAAGGGCTGTGGCCAAACAGCTTTGCTCTCGTGTCCCTGCTGTACGTGCCCCTCCGGAATTCACCAGTCACAGCAGCTTTGCTGATGGTATTTTATGGATTTAAACTTCTGGAGATTATGTATCTGCTATTGTGCTTTGCCATAATTGAAGGCATGATTTAATTTTGTAAAGAGCTTAAATGCACTGGCTTCTGTCAGGGTTTTCCTTTGTTTTTAAAGCATTTGGAACAGCAGTGGTAATGGAGGGCTGTGACCCTCCTGTCCTTCAGAGGGGCATCTGGGTGGCTGTGGTTGTTCCTGCAGCTGCTCTGCTGGTCCCAGGGGTGTGACATTGTCAGTGGTCAAGTGTCTCGATGGCAGTAGCTGCTGGTTGCAATTGCCAGTGCTGGATGTGCTGTTGTGGGGAGGACAGGGAGCAGAGAGGGGCTGTTCAGACCACACTGCCCAGTGTCCTGATGAAGATGTTGAGCCTGCAGCAATGCAGGGACCCAAATCACTGGAGTTTAGGCTTTTGCCACTGTGGGTTCAAGGGACCTGGAGCTTAACCTCTGTGTGGCTTGGTGTTTCCCCCCTGAGAAGGGGGTGTTTTCGCCTTGCACATCTGAGAGGATGGTGCTGTGCACAAGCAAATCAGCTGTCATCCTCTGGGAAGCTGTGCAGGTCACATTAGCTGTGGGGTGGGTGGTGCACCCAGCTGATAAGAGGATACCTGCAGAAGGTGCACTGCAGAGACTGCAGCTCCTTTGACAGCAGCCATATGCTTTAGTAAGGGAGGCAGGGAGGGAAAGGAGCCAGTTCTTGGAAGCAGGACGTGACTTGAGTGCCAGCTCTCCCATCCTGCAGTGCTGTGACTGTGCCAGGAGTGAGGCTTTTCTGAAATCTTTCAATGTAACTGCAGTCAAGTGTGACTGGCACATTCCCATCTGCAAGCAAATTCAAAGTACTCCATCCTCTTCCACAGCATCTGCACCCTGGGGAGCAAGGGTTACTGCCTGGGGGTGGGAGATGCTTCATTTGAAATGCAGATTGGAGCCCTTGTGCCCCTGCTCCTGCAGCAGCTCCTTACACAGTGCTGCCTTTTTCATGGTCACTTTGATACCACTGTGAGAGCAGTGCTGTGGTGCAGCCCAGCTGCTCAGCAGAGCTGTTCTCTTTGGAAACCATCGTTCATATTAATGGGGAATGGCTGTGGAGGGAGTGGGAAGAGAGCCTGGGGAAGCTGGGAATATTCTGAAGTGGGTGCTTGCCCTCACAGAGGTGCTCTCAGGAGCTGTGCTGCTCATTCCCAACCTATAGGGACAGTATGTGTATCCTATAAGGAACAGCAAAAGGATTAGGAAGATGCATGCTTGGATACAGGGTGTGTGACAGCACAGTGAGTGTGCAGCCTGCACACAGCCCAGCTCCAGTGCCCAGCATGTCACCACCACTTCTGCCCAGTGGCTGTGGCAGGGTTGTTGCGTTGGTGGCTGGGAGAGGCACTGCCAGTGCAGATCTGAGCTGTCCAGCTGACAGACACAGCAGGGAACTCAGAAACAGACGGGGAGCAGCCTCCTGTTCTCTGTCAGGGGTGCCAAGAGTTTCCAGGAACTCAGTGAGGCTTTTGGCCCTTTTGGGGGTAAACTCAGCCTGTGATGAGAAATACACTCACAGTGCACTTAGCAGCAGCTGCTGGTGGGTGTCTGTTGGTCACTCTGATGCACAGACCCTCCTGGGTCACTCTGACAAGATCCAGCTCCCCAGTCCCAGCATTGCCTGGCCTGTGACACACCTTGTGCTAGGCAAGCTGCACCTTTGTATTCCAGTCAGTGCCTCTTACCTCCTTAAAGCCGTTTTGGAGTTGTTCTTTCTCTTTGCATTGGGTGTCTGGCATCATCAGTCAGTGCCTTTCAGGTGGCAGAACATCCCTTGCTCTGTCTCGTGGCCACTGCCTGGGTCAGTGCCAGTCTGCAGAGCTGGAGATGAAGTTCAGGAGCACCCCCGTGCAGGCAGTGTCTGTCAGGAGCAGGGATGGATGGCACAGCTGCCTGTCACAATTTCCTGTTGTGCTGATGGCCATCTCGGGCTGATCTGCTTCCCCCTGCAGCAGGCTGGCAGCTCAGTGCCTGGCTGTCAGAGATGCTGTATCCTGGAGTGATCTGGAGGAATAAAGGAGAAATGTGCAATGCAGAGACAAAATGTGGGGCTGCAGCAGAGGTGAATGCTCTGTTGTTCACTGATGAATTATGGAAGAATGTTGTGTTCTCTTAGAGAGACGCTGCTGAGCTTTTTGATGCTGGTTTAATACTTGTTCACAGGCTGAGAGGAAAACTTCTGTTCAGGGATCAAGAGGGCCAAGAGCTGAAGCTGAGCTTGTGAGGCTGAGGGAGGATTTACCCAGTGCCAGCAGTGGGCAATGACTCGGGGCTGTCCGGTCCCTGGGTCCTGTACCACAAACACCTGCCTTGTGAGCAAGGGATTTGGGTTTGTTATTTAGGCAGGTGGTGGCTCCTGGGCTGGCAGGGCTGCAGCAGGGCCAGGGCTGGTTGGCTTGCACAAAGGCTGTTCCCAGAGACACCAACCAGCCAACAAAGACAAACTCTTGGACAAAGAGTTGGCAGCTGCTGGTGTCTTGCAGGCACTGCTGACAAGTCTGCATCTGCAGTGTTCACTCTGCAAGAGCAGTAACCTGCTCTGCTCTCCCAACAGTGTTATTGTGTACTTAACTAACCTGATCTGTCATTTCTCTGCTAAAAACTGATCTGTAATTTTAAAAGTTTGCTCCTCTCCTGTCTTAGATTATTCATGGGCTATGGCCTGGAGGGTTCTGTCAGTGCCACCTTCTCTGGCAGGAGTGCCTGGTGGGATTTCTGCTGCCTTGCTGCCTCTCAGTGCTTTGCTCTAGCAAGGGAATGGCTTTGCCTTTAACTGTGGCACAGAAGTGATTAAGCTAAAACTATTAAGGGTACATAAAGCTTCAGAGCTGAGGAACAGGCCCCAGAGTTTAGGTTGCTGGCCCACTTTGCCCCTGTTGATGTGACATTCCCAGCTCCTGCTTGGTACTGGCAGCAAGGCAAAAGCAGAGGATTTTCCTGAGGCTGCTAAAAGCAGCTTCTGCTTTGCTGCCCAGATAATGCCCAGGGTGTTTATATGTACCAGGGAAAGACTCTCTGAAAATGTTTGTACATGGGTGTCTTGTCACTGTGTTTGACAGAGCTTGTCCCTTCTAAAGTGGCAGGTCTTGGATCTGTGAAAGGGGAGAGGTGCTGCTTGTTTTAAAGTGGCATTTGAAAGTGCAATGCTGGTGATTTGTGGGGTTTTTTTTATTCTGCTGTCTCAAACAAACCTTTTTAGGTAGCCAAGAAAAGTCTTGGAGAGTGGCTAGGAGAATAAAAGATGTCTTTTTCCAGGCTTTCTCCCCAGACCTGCCAGCACAGTCAACTGCTTTTTACAGTCTCTTCTCCAGTCTCTTCTGGATAAATTGTCCTTTCCCTTTCACATGTTCCCTTTCTCTCACTGCCTCCCCACACTCCCTGACATCCTGGCTCCTCTTGCCCTGGTGTCCATGTCCTCCCTCCTCCCTGTGGGATCAGTAGGAGGCTGTTCCAGCTCCCCCTGCCTGGATGTCCCTGCAGTTGTGGTGATCAGCTGGGGCTCCTGCTGCAGCAGGAGTGGAGAGGGTGAGTCAGGCCAGTGCCTTCTCCCTCCTTGGAGATGCTCCTGGATGCAGGGAGGAGGACGAGCTGACAAAGGGAATTTTCCTATGCTGGATATCCATGGTTTATTCCAGAGGCACGGAAAATAAATCACTTCTTTGTCCTTCCTTTCCTTGGCTTTCCCCATCTATATCATAGCCCCCTGCTGCTTTGGCCAACTGGTTTGAAGGAACTGGTGTCACGAGCTGAGAGGCAGTGCCTTGGTGCTGGGCTGATCCAGCCTCACACTCCTGCAGGCTCTGGGAGCTGCCTGGTTTCCTTCATAAAGTCATTTCCTTGCTGTGCAAAAAGGTGGAAGCAGGGCAAAGGCAGGGACTGAGCTCCTGCTCAGCACAGGCTTCCCCTTCCAGCCCCACGAGTCCCCCAGATAAATTTCTTCTAGAGGTCTTACTGTGGTGCTCAAACTAGAGCTCTCTTGAAAAGATTAAAGATACTTGGAAAACATTTCTTTGAAGAGGACTCCCCTCATAGGCATTGCTAATTTCTTTTCCTTGGATTAATTAACCTTTATTTAAAGTTGCATTTCCAGCTTGTCTAAGGGCAATGTTTGAGAGAAGGAGAAAGCCCAAAGCTGCAGCTGGAGAGGGGCTGGAAAGGGTCTGCCTTGGTCCCATGGGTACCAACCCCCTGTTTTAGCCCCTCAGTGAGATCCCAGGGATCCCAATGATATCCCATATCCCAGCAGGTGCCCAGGCTCCTGCATCAGCTCCAGGGTCTCAGGGGGGAGAGCCCCAGTCCTGTTCTCTCTGCCCAGCCATGGCCAGTGCAGTGCAGCAGTGCTGGGCTTTCATTCTGCACTTCTTTTTGGATGTTGTTTGAACATCTGTTTCTTTTTCTTACCTCTGTGGGGTCTGGGCTTCCTGTCTCTCCTTCTCTGTCTCTGAACAACTTTCTAACTTGAATTCATTGCTGCCCTTAATACCCATTTTCTGGCTTTTATTTTCATCAAGTCAGTTTTCAGAACTGCTTTTGTTTCCCCTTCCAGGCAGGAGGAGTTTAAACCAGCATTTTTCATTTTTCTCCCATGCTTCTCTTCAAAGTGTATCTCTGAATTGCTGAAAATTCTTTTCAGATTAGGGAATTTGGCTTCTTTTAGGGGGTAAAATTCTAGGCTGCACTGTGCTTTATGATTTTTGGCCAATTTTTGTTTTCTGTGGCATTGATTTCACCCCTTCCTCTCTTGACTAATACCTTGGTCATGTTAACAAATGGGGCATCTTGTTTTTTAAGGCAAAACAATTATTGCACACTTGGACTGGCTCAGTCTAATTTTGTGACAGCTTTTCATTAAAGGATCTCATTAAGGTTCTTGCTCTATTTGTATTTATCAGCAGTTGCAAATACACTGGCATGGTGAAATCAAGAGAACTGTACAATGTTATCTTAAAGAAACACTTGGCCCAGAGATAGGTGTTTCTCTCTGATAAAGGAATAGTACAATTATCCCACTTCCTGCAGGGGAATGAAATAACAGAATAACAACCCTGCCAGTCTGCACCAACACGTGGCAGGAGTCACTTGAGCTGTGAATTATGGCCTTTCAGCAAGAGGGAAAAAAAGCAGAAAGCACCTATAATCTGGTTTGATTTTTGCTGTGTTCAGCTCGAGTGCTGGAAGCACAGCAGAAGCTGAGGAGATGGTGCTTCCCACCAGGAATTACCTGAGTGGAGAGCAATGGGGGTGTGGTGAGAGAAAGTGTAAACTCTGGGAGGCTGTGCTCAGACCCTGCCTCTACCTGTCCCTTGGGCCCTCTCTGGGTGTTCCCTCCCAATGTTTACCCACCCATTGCAAAAAACTGTCTCCTAAGGATGGGTGGATGTCGTGGTGTTGTCACAAGCTCCATTTAGCAGCAGTGAAACACCAGGGAGATGCTTCTGGTGGGGGATAAGAATGCTAATTTCTGGCCAGAGATAAGAGGGATGGTGGGAAGGTGATGGTCAGAATAAACTGGTGGCTCAGATGTGGGGACAAGGCACAGTCCCTTCTCAGTTGCACTGAATGCTTTGTGAGGGGGTATGATGGATGGATGGATGGATGGATGGATGGACTGACTTCATCCTGCACAAAGGGCTCTGCTCCTTCTGGAGGGAGGGAAAAGGTTCCACCACGGCTTCCTTAACAGTGTGTGAGCAAGAAGAAGCAGCACTTGGTGCTTTGGAGATGCCACCTTGGCTTGAAACAAGGTGTTGAGTGCAGAGCAGAGACTCAGTGGCTACGTGTAAAAGGCTCTATCTCCTCCTGCAAGTAACCCCTGCTCAGGGGAGGAGGCCTGGCAACAAGACCTGGTCATTGCAAGCTTGCTGGTTTGAAGAGCAGGAAATGTGAGGTGCTTGGAGGCTTTCTTGGAGGAATGGCCACTTTTCCTGCCTGTCCCAGCTGCTCCCATGGGTGTTTCCCCTTCTGCAGCACTGCAGTTTTTACAGGGCCAGGCAAGGGGTACAAAGCTGAGCACAGGGAAACCAGGGCAGAAGACATCATCAGAAAACTGTTCCTGCTGAACTTGTGAAAATCACCACGATGGCCTCACACTGGGAAGTGAATGTGCTGGCAGGGCTTGCAGGGGAATTTGCCCTCCACGTGTCTGTAGCCAGGGTCCCTGCAAGCTGCCCCTCCTTTGGGGAGGGCAGTCCTTCCAGGGGCTCGTGCCTTACATCTTGGCTTTTGCTTGGGTCATGCTTTCTCCTCTCTTGGTGCTCCTAGTTCTGATGGATTGGTTTTTACCTTTGAAAGAGATGTGCTTTGCTAGCAGCAGAGTTCATACACTTCTATGGCTCCATTACTCACAGCTGGCTGCTCTTCCCTGTCAGGAAGGTGGAAAAACTTCCTGTCCTGGTAACAAGACCAAGATTTAAACCATTCCTTGAATTCCTGACAAGCCACTGCTTGTAGGCTTAAAAAGTCATCAGTTCCCCATTTCTTTACTCTTCACTGTAATGATCCCTTGTAGTAGGAGCATTTTGTGGTTGGTGATGGGGGAGAAGTCAAAGTGATGATCTCCCACACCCTGCTGGATCCTGAGAGGCACAGGAGTGTTGCTGTGGGTGGGAATGCTGCCTGGGGCAGGGACTCTTGCACCCCCTGCTCTTACAAATGGACTGGAGGCATCTGGCACTGCTTCTATGTCATGGTGCTGCTTCTGTAGATGGCTATTGTGAGGTTTACAGGAAGGCTACTCTACCTGTCTGTTTTCTATCAGCTTTCTTTCCCAAAGAGATGCAGAGGCTGGTTGTGAATTTCCAGCCTGCTTTAGATCTTGGCAGTCTTGGGGAGAAATGTTCAAAAATGCTGGCTGGGGAAGGGCATCCCGTCTAAGGCTCAACCCACACCATGTCCTAGGGTTGGAAATTCCTGTCTTCCCTCACCCCACCGAGTTTGGGGCTCTTCCCTCCCCTGCAATGCAGTTCAGTGCTGTGTGTTCAGTGAGGACCAAGGCAGAATCCACTGCAGCCCACTCTCCCTGCTGCCAGCACTGCAGAGATCCCAGCAAGAGCTCTCCCACCCTTTGCCAGGAGCTTGGCACTGCAGCAAGGTGCGTGCTGTGCTGTCCCCTCACAGTGCTGCTGCTGTGGAAGTGTTTTCCTTCAGGCAGGACAGTGCTAAAGGAAGGGTGAGTTTAACATCAGGTGGCTGCATGGCTCTTCTGTCCCACCTTGTTTTCCTCCCTGGTCTGTGGAGGAGTTCAGCACCCCATCACCACATCCCCACCCCTTGGGGTGTCAGTGCTGGATTCCTTGCCAGCAGAGATCAGACCTGCTCTGGGGTGATTTATTTTAGCAAATACTCTACCAGCTAAAGGAACCAATTGTTTGTGTTGCACAGCAGAGCAGCTTGGCTCCGTGTGCTCTGCTGGAAGAGCAGCCCAGGATCCAGGTGAGGGTTCCTCTGGCTGCAGCCACAGCCATCATGCACAGCCACAGAGGGTCCCTGTCTTTGCCAGGCTGATGGGAAGCTGCTGCTGGGAGCCCTGGGAAGCTGGGAATGTGGATTTTCCTGCCTGCCACTGAGCACAGTCCAGGAGAGAGGGTTAATGTAAACAGGCCAGGGGCTGCAGTCAGACTCCCCAGGCTGAACCTGGAGCAATCCTGGGGAATTGTGTTGGTTTTGCACCAGCACAACCAGAATCAGAATTCAGCCCATGATTGTTTTGTCCTGGGTTGTCGAAAAAAAAAAAAAAGAAGCAGTGTTTATAGTGTAACATACACCAGTTTAAGTAAGATTAAGTCTTTAATTATTTAGCACTCTGCCACTACTTGAACCTGATTCAAACTCAGTCATTTCCTTTAGCAATACTCTAATTATGTTCTCCTTTTGATCTGCAGGACTGTGTGCAATTAAACCAGTACAAGCTGCAGAGTGAAATAGGCAAGGTAAGTACTGGGGCTTGTGATGGTCACACCAGCCTGTGGCACACATGAGTAGGGGTGCAAAGGCTGTGCCAGCCCCAGGGACCTCACTGGCCAAGACTCCTTCCAAGTCGTGTTTGTTTTGGGTTATTTTTGTTTGGTTTTTTCCTTGCATTAGTTTGAGCAAGTTGTGTTCAAGGTCATGGTGGAGTTACTTCCTTTGAAATCTAAATTTATTTTTCCTCCCTCAGAAGGTGGTTAAGCTGGCTCCCTTCCAGGGTGTTTGCTTGCCAAATGTAACACTAAGAGCCTTTAATGCATTAATACAACACAACAAGGAAAATAAAAATAGACAAAAAGAAGATCAGGACAGATGTTTTGTCCCCACCAGGACTAGTTAAAGTTTTTGCATCATGTGAAATGCTCATTTAATTCTAGTCCACGTTTCAAAGCTGCAGAATGATTCAGAAGAGGTTCCTCTGAAGTTATTTCGAGGTCTGGGCTGGTGAGCAGCTCAGACACCTGCACATTTGGCCCTGTGCCACTGCTGCAGATGGGCCCACGAGTGGTGGTGCTGTCTGGGAGCTGTGTCTGCCTCTGCACTTGGAACATTGCAGTCAGAAGGGGCTGCACCCTGAGCTGCAGAGACTTTCACCAGAAGTTTGATTGGCCCAAACTCCCCTCCAAAACAAGAGGCCCCAGGCTGTGGGATGGCACCCCCACCCTCTGTGCCATGGGCTGGGCATTTGGCTGCTGACACACAGGGAGTGAGGCTGGAGGTACCAGTGCTGCCATCCCAAACTCACACACAGCTTCAGACCCACTTCTGACCTTTGTCATTGGCTTAAATGGGATTTAAGGAGAGTGTGAGACCTTCTCTGAGGTGGGTTTGTCCCTGCCTCCTTCCCTGTGGGTCACAGTGAGCAGATGGGCACTGTGAGGCTGGTGGAGGGTCTGCTGGACCTGCTGTGCTTCTGGGTCAGCCAGAGGGATTGTTGGTGTCCTCAGAGACCAGGACCTTATTTCAACTCTCAGTGAAGTCAAGAGAAATGTTTTGAAGGCTTCAGTGTTCATCCCACTCATTTTTTCAACAGGCATCTGTCAGGGATGATACCTTGTCATGGTGTCATGTCACTCTTGCATAAAATGAGTTTACATGGAACTGTGAAAAAAATGGTTTGGATGGAGCTTGGCTTCAGGCTGTCCCTGGAGCTCTGGATACAGCAGCAGTCCAGGTCTGCATCAGCCTGGGCAATATGTGGTTGGTGGAAGGCAGGTCATCACTGAAGGCCATTTGTTATCAAGAGTTGGAGAGGTTTTGTGCTGAAAATGCCCCTGTGCAGCAAAGGGCACACCTGAACACCAGCAAAGGTGTTCATGCAGAATTTCCAAATTTCCACCCAAAAAATTCTGCTTGAAAATTCTTCTCTCTGCTCCCCACCCATGTGTGAGCTCAGACAGACACAGTGGCTTTGGTTCAGGGCAGGAGGTGATGGGCTAACACTCACCTCCTCCAGACACTGATAATCCTCCAGTGCCCCATGGCTCCCACAGAGCTGCCAAAATGTACAGCTTCACTGTCACCTGTAGACTGCTCAGGGGGCCTTGCAGTTGTTTTGCTCTCAGTGTAAAGCTGTGGTGCACCAGCCTCGAGCAGCAAGAAGAGGAGGTGAAGCTGCTGAACTGACTGTGCAATTCCCGTTTATTTTTAGGGCTCCTACGGCGTTGTGAAACTGGCCTACAATGAGAACGACGACAAGTATTATGTAAGTGTGTCTCTCCTCTGCTCCTCTTTGCTGCTGTTCACCCCCTGAGAGCTGGGTCCTCTCCACCTTGCTGCTCTCAGCATGTGCACTCCTGGTTTGGGTGGCTTGCAGGGAGCTGAAGCTGCTGCTGGGCACGGAGCTGCTGCGCAGGAGGGGAGCGGGTGGGTGCCTTATGTAACAGGCAGGCTGCAGAAGCATGGTGCTGATTTGCCTTGGCATTTTCTAGCTATGAAGCAGGTCACCTGAAATTAGAGGCATGTGGGTGGTGGTATTCAGCACCTGCTGTGCATTGGAAGCCTGGCCTGGAAGGAACAGGCGTGTTTTGGAAGGAAATGGGGGCGTTTGTCACAAAAGTGCTGAACAGTGTGGTCTGGCTGGGCAGTGCCTGGCTGCCTGCATCTTACCCCCTTGGGGGCTGCCTTACTGAACAGGACCTCACTGTCAGGGCATGGGGTGTAGAGTCCATGGCAGAAAGCAAATCTTGGTTTTTAACTCCCTTGCTGAGCTGCAGCCAGATTTGGAAAGTTTCAGATTCAAAAAGGCTGCTTATGCTGAAGGCTCCTGCTCTCCCTCCTCTTTCAGAGGCAGGTGAATCCCAAACATCCCAGCTGGGATTCCTGTGAAGTCTGCCTGCAGATGTGCTCATGTCCCTGGGCTTGCCCTGGGACTCATTCTGTTCAGGCTGAGAGCAGGAGCTGGAAGGAATAAAAACTGCCTTGCTATGTGGGGCTGTGCCTGGAGGCTTCTGCAAAGAGCTTCCAGCAGTTTCTGATGGATCCCAGGGCAGGATCCCTGAGCAGAGCTGGGTGCTTGCACTGCTGTGAACTCTGCTGCTCCCCATACAGCTTGTGCCAGGGCTGCTGCTCCTCACTGCATTTGGTGAGGGGCTCCTGCGATGGAGTGGCCCCAAGGGGCCCCTTGGAGCACCCAGACAGTCCCTGTCCCTGCTGGCCTTGGCACAAAGGGGAATAAGAAAACGTTGTGGATGTAAAGTGTGCTCATTCCCCACTGACCCCAACTAGTTTTTCCTCCCTGACTCTTGGGTTTACAAGTGCCACACCAGGTTGAAAGGGTCAGGTGGGAATTGTATACCTGTGGGTATTCCTTAGCCTTTCCATGCTTCCAGCAGGCAGGAAGCTGCAGGAGGAATGTCTTCAAATGGAAGGATGGAAGAGATGAGACAAAAATCTGGACAAGGTGCCCTGGAGCTGGCCAAGGAAAGGAGCCACAGTTCTTTCCATCTCCTGTCCTTTCCAAGCTGACTCACTGCTGCACCAGAGCAGTTGCTGTTTCAATGGCTCCCTTTCTCTGCTGCCCTCCAAATCCTCCCTGCCAGGCCCTGCAGCAGGATGGTTGGTCCTGCAGAGAGGGATGGTGCCAGCCCTGGCTGCCCTGGTCCATCTGTCCCACCAGCACAGGCCAGGACCAGCAGCACAGAGGGGGAATGCATTGCATCCATAAATCAAGTTTATTTCCAGCTGAAAATATTTTTCCTTTGAAAATTGTAATCCTTACATTTTGGCACTGCCCCTTTGTTCAGGGAATCCCGTTGAGCTGCCCAGGGTGGGCAGGGCAGCTGTCACAGCTCGGCAGGGCAGAGCTGGGTTTAGGGTAGCATTGCCTGCTGTCCGTGTTTTGGATGCAGATTAACTCCATGGATGTAGATTTAGCTGGTCAAATCAAAACCAAAAGTGAAAGCCTGTGTGCAGGTTAGCCTGGTGTGTGCTAGTTAATCCCCTCTTAATCTTTGTTTCTAATCTCAGCAAACACCTTAAAGGTCCTGCAGCCCGGGAGGGGCTCCGTGCCTGGGGCTGCTTGATCCTCTCTGAGGCCGGGCAGGGTGTGCAGCCCCCTGGGTGCCAGCACTGCAGGGACCTGCTCTCTGCTTTGCTGGGTCCGAGGCAATCCCAGCTGCCACCCTGGGGCTCTGAAGGCAGTCCTGGAAGGGTGTGGAGGGATGGGAGCAGGGCAGTGCCTGCTGAGCGTGGTTGTGGGGCTGTGTGTGTAGCAGAGGAGGCTGCCCTGCTGGGAAGGGCTGAGCTCTGTGTCTCATGTCCCTGTTCCCCCCCTGGCTGGGGCAGTGGGGGCTGTCCCCTCCCCAGTGCAGTCACATCCTTGGCACCCCTCATCCTCCCAGCTGCCCGTGCTTGTGTTTTCCAGGAGGGTGAGCCCTGATGGAGACACCTCCGCTTTTCCAGGACATTAAACCAGCTCGGGAGCTGGCAGACTCTTCAAAGCTCCAGAGAAACAGTGCCAATTGCATAACTGGCTGATGGTTGCTTAGCTCCCCACCTGCCTGCTGTGCCTGACCCTCGTGCTCTCCCAGAGCTGAGACAACTTCCATCCTGCCCTGCTTGTCCTTCCCATCCCAAGCTGCTCCTCAGCAGTGCTCCCAGACCCCCAGGGGTACATAGTGCCTCTTACCAGCAGTTAATAGAAACAATTATGATTCTAATAGTTTTCTTATAGTTCTTTTCTGTGTGTTTATTTTTCCCAAATTCAGCTCTGGAGGACGTTTTTTGTCTCAGTGGTGAAAAGCAGTAACAGGTCATTGGAGAAAATCAGCCCCTGGTTGGCCATCAGTGAGCAAGGCTGGGTTGGATGGGGCTTTGAGCACTCTGGTATAGTGCAAGGTGTCCCTGCCCATGTCAGGGAGTTGGAACTGGGTGATGTTTAAGGTCTCTTCCTACCCAGACCATTCTATGCTTTGATGGTTCTATATCTGATTTACATTTGCAATGGTTTAGCATGAGACCAGGCTGTTGCTGCCTTCTGTATTGTCTTTAAGCCAGTGTGCTGCAATTAAAAGGACCAAAATTGTAAAGAAAGCAGAAAAAAAAAATTTTGGAGTATAATTCAGAGTGTGGCTCGTGATTCTTGCTGAGATGGGGGGCCCTTTGCTACCTCTCTTCAAAAAGGCAGAGTTTGTAGGTACCAGGGACTGAATACAGCTCCTGTTGAAGCAAAAGGAAAGATTGCTGCTGCTTTAATGAGTTTTGGATCTGGCCTAGAATTAGGAAAAACTCTCAGGAAAAAAATTCAATCACCACATTTGGGGAAAAAATGTAGATGGGCTGTGTTTACTTTGTGGGTTTTTTACCTTCCATTAAGCATGAGAGAGTGCTTCTGAGAGCTTTGCCCTTGGATTGCTGTGAGCACCCACAGTGCCTGGGAGGGCTCTAACAGTGTGCTGGCTCACACCAGGGAATGTGCTAGACCACAGAAACTGAAACTTCTGCACCAAATATGTGACCCAGTGCTCCCTCCAAGGAGGAGACCCCACTGCAAAGCAGAGCTGGCTGCCAGAGCAGAGGAGCCTGCAGCTCCTGGGGCACATGAAGCTGTTACAGCAGCTTTTGTGGGGCTCTGCCAAGGAACCCTTTATCCTGGAAAGGTTGCAGTGTCTCACTTTGGAGGAGATGCTTTGATGGTGACTAGGGGAAAAAAAACAAAGGCCAAGTTCTGTGAAAAAGCAGCAAGTAAAAAGCAAAGGCAAATGTGTCCAGGCAGAGATCTAGATTGGAGTCATTGTGCTGATGGAATTTGATTCTGTGATGCCTCAGGTCATGTCTCCCTCCTATTTTCAATCTCTAAATCAGCTTGCAAAGAAAAGTGGTTATGATGGGCATTTGTTATTCTACTGCTGGAATAAGGCAATAGCATTTAGGTTGTCAGTGGATTTTTCTTTTTTTTATCTTCCTTTTTAAATCTTGTTTCCTAAGAAACAAGATTTGTGTGATTGTGCTCTCTGCCTCTGTTTGTACCTAACAACCTTTGCATGGAGGGCTGTTTCCTACCAAGCCTCAGTGATGGGGAGAAATTCCTTCCAAGTTTGTAAAAGCAGTGGCTGAACAAAGGGCTGCTGCTTAGGAGGTGGCCAGCAGCAAGCCTGGGACTTTCTAGCCCCTGGAGAATCCACTTTGGTTGCCATCCAGGCAGGAAGGGAAGGCACAGCTCCTGTGTTTCTCATCCTCTTGCTCACATAACAGTGCCTGAGCACTGCCAGCTGCACTCCAGAGTGGTGAGGAGCAGGGAAGTGATCCCTGGCTTGCTCCAGCACCCTGTGCTGTTCAGCTGTGGGGTTGTGAGGGGCTGGCTCACCCAGGGTAAGAGCAGGAGCCTCGGGAGGCAGCCCTGCTGTGCTGGCACGGCTGGCTGGGGCACAGCCTGTGAAGGAATTCTGCCCAGGAGCAGGATTTTAGGGCCATGGCAGCTAAACCTGTCTGGTTTAGGATTTTCATCCTGTTCATAACACTCCTCTCTCCCAGCAGAGCTTCCCTCCCAGCCACTTTGTCTGAGGGATGTTGTTGTCAGGCAGAACAGGTGAGGAAGGGCTGGAAACGCTCTTTGGTCTGTTCAGCCTTCCCACTGTGTGCCCTCATGCACTAGCAGAGGATTTAGGTGACTAGCAGAGGATTTAGGTGACTAGCAGAGGATTTGGGTGGATAGCAGAGGATTTGGGTGGATAGTAGGGACATTTGAGCAGCATCCCACTCCCCTGGGAGCTGCAGGAGGGACTATGCACAGGCCTTCTGCCCTTGCAATACAAGTCTCTCCCTTAGCAAATAAACTGTCATTCTAAGTGCTGTGAGAGCATCACAAAGGACAGGTGATAAGTTCCCTTGGCTCAATCATTTTGTCACCCTTCCCTCCCAAAACTAATGTCCATTTTGCATTTGTCTTTACCCACAGTTTGTGATCTTGCTATTCTGAAAGCTGCTGTGTCCCAGGCATTCCTCCTCTCCATAAGCCTGGGATCTCCTTTCCCTCAGGCAGCTTCCCCGTGGCTTCCAGCTGCAAGGCTGATAGGAAGAGATCAGTAAACTTAGACAATAAACATACATCAGAGGAAAGCACACGGTTCCTGCTGCTTCTCAAAGGGAAATGTCAAGACCCCTGTCCACGAGTGAGTAGCTGGAAGGAGGATGTGTGGTGGAAATCTCCAGGCTCTCTCTTTTCCTGAGAAGGCTGAAGCAACACTTGCCTGTGCAAAGGGAAAATCCCTCAGCTTGGCTCTGAGCTGGTTCTTTATCAGAAAGGCATTATCTGGGTAATTAGCTCTGCCTGAGAGTACAAATGTCTTTGGCTCTGTCATGTGAGCCCAGAAGGAGAGCTTTGCTGAAGCATCCCTGAGATGCTCCCCTTGCAGCAGCCACAGTTCAGGAGGAAGCCTGGTCCTGCCAGCTCACTGTAATTAAAGTGAGGCTTCACAGCCACGTGCCCTCCTCTCTGCTCTTGTGGTAATTAAGTGGCTCTGGCCTGTTACATGATTAACTTTGCTTTTCGTCCCCATTTGTGTTTGCCAGCGCAGTGGGACAGGTCCTCTCTTCTGATCCAGCCCTGCTTGGTGCTTCAAAACTGCTATAAGCTTGTCCTGGTGCTTCTTCCCCAGCACAGTGCTGGCTGCCAACTCACCTGTGATGCAGCAACCCCCCACTGCCCCTCAAGCATCCTTCAAGGAGTTTGGGTGACAGCAGTAGCTCTTGTTCCCTCCATTTCTGTGCCTGGGAGCAATTCTTCTCTTATTGCACCTCTCTGTACCTTCCTGCTGCCTCCAGTTTCTCCTGGGAGGGACTGTCCTGATGTGGGCATGGCTGGTGGCAATGGTTCAGATCCTCAGGCTGAGGCCCCCAAGCACTGATGCAACTCGGGAGCTTTCAGCAGCAAATTGCATCTTCTATTTTTTCCTTTTTCTAAAGCTCCTTGCCAGAAGGCAGCAAGGACTCAAGATGGGATTGGAGCAAGGGGAGCCTTCTCCTTCTGGGCTGGCAATGGTTGAAAGAGAAATGGCTGTGCTGCTTCCTTTGATTTTTCTCATAAATGTTCATTATGGAGAGATAAAAGTGGGGAGCGTAGGAAGTCCTCCAGGCTTGGTCCTGGCCGTATTTGGAGGTGGTTGTGCACATCTTGGATCCTCTTTCAGCAGACCATGAGTCATTTGGCTGCCTGTATTGGGCACAGAGCTGTGCTAAGTCAAAGATAAGCACTTCTGAGTCTGTCTCTGAACATCATCATTTCCAACAGTTGGTTTGGAGCTGTCAGGCAGGATTGAGACACTGCACAGTGTCTCTTCTCAATTACATGGGTGAAAATCCAGAGGATTTCACTGGATCAGTACCAACAATAACAATCCTTTCAGTGAGCCATGAACCTGGCTGCACTGGGAGCAGGGAGGTGGGGATGCTGGGGCATGTGGTGCCATCATTTCCAGGAAAAACAGCTTGGGAAGGAGCTCACTGAAGTGGTTTTGGTGTTCCTGGTATACGTGTTAAAAACAGGTAATGTGCAGAGAGCCTGCCTCTGTGGTATTAATGCAAAATTCCTGGGCATGTGACTGTGTCCTGCAGGACTCCTTGGTTAGTTGTATTTTGTAGGGATCACTGCAGTGTGAATTACATATTGGGATGCTTCATTAGTAGGAGTAACTACTTAATCTAGGGGAAGGAGCAAGTGACCATCCCAGCTCCTGGAAGCACAGACTGTTTTCCTAAGCAAATTGTACCAGGAGCTGGTTTCTCATTAAATATTCATTTACTGAGCCACTTGGGGGGTTTGAGTGGCCCTCCAAAAGGTTATTAATGCACAGAGCAGATGGAGGCACAGAGACTGTTTATTAAATTCAGATTGCCTTTTGTGACTACGCTAATGCCAACTGGATGGCAGGAAAAAATTACCCTGACCCCTTCCCATGCCTCAGCTGCCTGGGTTCACAGTTTGCTTCCTATTCCCCCTTCAAAGCAAAACATAGGGTGAAGCAGCCTTCAAGTGTCTCTGCCTTGGGACATGGCTGTAACATCATCCAAAACAGCAGGTCAGCCAGAGGAATTCATCTCTTCCCTCAAGCTTCTGCCCCAAATGCAGAAATTTGGCTCCTTTCTCTTTGCCCAGTTGAAAATAAATCACAATTTTTTGTGGGGAGAAATGAATTGAACAAATGGTTAGCAGTGCTTTCAGGAAAGCCTGGGTCTGTGTCTGTTGTGGCCAGCTTTAACCAGGAGCCTTCTTTAGGCTGAGGAGCAGCCCTGAGCCAGTCCCTGATGCCCAGCATCCTCCCAGGTCACAGCAATCAGCTCTTTGGCTCTTGTTCAGTTTTAACACTGCTTTTTCTTCTTCCTCCAGGCTATGAAAGTTCTCTCCAAAAAGAAGCTCTTGAAGCAGTATGGATTTCCACGTGGGTATCTCACATTTAGAGCTCTGCCTGTTGTCCTTGGCCAGGAAAATCTCTGTGTCTGCCAGGACTGCAGTATTTGACCTCCTCTGAAAGCTGCCCATGTAGCTGAGGGTTGGTGAGGATGCAGTGGGTAGTGAGGGGGCAAGCACAGCCACAGGGAAATTCAATACACTCAGTAATTAGATTCCTGGTCCTGATTTTTGTGACTCTCTTTGAAGTGGTGACTCTTCATGTTCACCATCTATGAAGCCTCATTAAATGCTGGAAGTTAGACAGGGTAGTTTCTGTCCTCCCAGGGTCTCTTCTACCCCTGGGATGGCACCTGGCTCCAGTGGCTGGGCCATGGGACCCCCCAAAACCAGTCTGGGAAGGTGGGAGCAGCTGGTCTGAATGGGGCTTGGAAATCTCTGTTCCAGGTGGGGGACTGCAATGCTTTGGGATGAGAGCAAGGTGATGAGATCTTCCAGAGTAGCTGGAGGTATCTGCAGAGGGGCCAGTGGCTGGTCCTCCTGCATGCCAGGTGCTGCTGCCACATGAGCAGTTCCTCACTGTGCTGTCACACCTCCAGGTCGGCCTCCTCCCAGAGGGTCCAAAGCATCTTCTGGAGAGCAGCCCAAACCCATGGCACCCCTGGACAGAATCTACCAGGAAATAGCCATCCTAAAGAAGCTGGACCACGTCAATATTGTTAAGCTGATAGAGGTGAGCTGCTTCTCCACCCTAAGTTATGCTCAAACAAGTCTGGTTTGAATTGCAACAAGAGGATCTTTCTTCAACTGCTCCTGCATCAACCAGAATTTGTTTAAAATAGATGTTTAAAAATTTAGGCTGGTGATTCCAAGCAAGATCATACTGATTGTGTAGGACAAACTGACACACCCTGGGCTCTGGGCTGGTGCCCAGGAGAAGGCAGCTTGCTGTGCTGGTAGAAATAGCAGTGAGCTTTGATCACTGAAACTTGTGTGCAGACAAACCTGGGAAGGTGCACAAGTGCAAGGTTTGGTGCCATTTTCATTATTGACTGAGGTCAGGTTAAGACAAGCAGTGCCTTTATTGGCAGGCTGTTTCTCCAAATACAGGCAGGAGACCAGATTTTTCTGAAGACAGGAAAATCTGTGTCCTTCAAAACCCCACTCTCTGCAGGACTCTCTAAATATTAGCCTGAGATGTTCTCAGTGTTCTGCAGCTCAGCACAGTGTACAGGGAGTGTTACTTGATTAAAAATCTCTTTTTTCCTGCTGTTTTCTTACTTTTTCACCTTTCCCTTTATTTCTCTGTTATCTCTCAGGTCCTTGATGATCCTGCAGAGGACAACTTGTACATGGGTATGTGAGTCTCATATGCTAACAGAACCATCTGGGCTTAGACCTAGTGATGCAAGTGACACGTGCCAGGACTCGGGGTCAATACAGGAGGAAACTTGTTCCAACTTCAGCAGACTTATGTTTTTCTGCAAAGTTAAAACACCTGTAAGTGCAGCTGGGATGGAAAGGCCCCGTGCAGTAGGGTAAGGCAACCTTGTGTCAGTGCAGCTGTGCACATCTCTCTGCCATGGGGACAACAGAAAGACCTGGCAGCTGCTCTGCCCTCCCCTGTCTAAAGCTGATTCCAGTCCCAGAGCCAGGAGAGAAGAGAAGGGTGCAGGATGGTTTCTTGTCCTCTTGGTGTGAGACTACTGTAGGCTGTGGATAGTGCTATTGACTCCAGAGGCACTCCAGACTTGTCTGGGGGTGTTCCCTGTAACCCCTGCAGAGACACTGAGCACCCTGCCCAGCTCTGGGACTCCTAAGGGAGCAGCACTCCTGCCTTTGCTGGGGGCTCATGTGGGAGGCTGTGCCTGACTGGGTGTTTATGCAGAGGGCCAGGGATTTCCACCCATTTTTTCTTTCTCTACCCCAAACCCTGACAGTGCCAGCCACAGCCTAACCCCCATTTGGGCAAAATGTGGAGGGACAGGGCTGGGAGGCCCTGAGGTGCCCTCTGAAATGGGCCAGAGGAGGGGGTGGCTGTCCCTTCCACATCTCTGCTTCCCCATTTCCTGATGAGGCAAGTTCAAAGGCTGCTCCTCATGAAATAATTATGGGACACTTTTGAAGATGCTGTGAAGGAGAAGCCTGCCTGGAAAATGAAGCAATTTGCCTTTGAAAGGCCACTTTTCCCTTTGGGCTGAAGCCCAAGTGGCATCTGGCAGCATCTCAAAGTGATGGCACTTGTGGTGGGGAGGGTGGCTGAGGCTGTTTAGAGGCCTGAACTCCTGGGGATGAAGGGAAGAAGAGAAATAAAGTAGCAAGCTTTTTTTTTTGACTGAAAATAAATGCATGAGCAGGTTGAGAAAGCTGAAGAGTGAAAAAAAACCCCCAAACCTAAACCAAGCTCTCCCTGTGGAGTGAGAGTACAGTCCCAGCAATAACAGCAGAATGGGGGGGAATCTCTTGTCACCTCTGGGGACTGTGGGGAGCTTGTGCTTATCCCTGAGTGGCAAGCAGTGGCCCTGTCCCTGTTGTCCATGGTCCATCATCCCTTTCCTGTGCCTGGGATCCCATGAGTACTTCAGGCACATCAAGCTCCTGCCTCTGCAGTTCCCCCAGCAGAAGGGGAAGCTGTGGATGCTCAGCACTGCTCAGGGCTGAACCTCCTGCCAGTGGGTTTGCTCCCTCCTGCTGCTGACCCAGCTGATATAACTGCACCTTTCTTCTTCCCCCACTACAGAGCAGATCTAGAGGAAGTGGTGTTTGCTCTTTGCCTATGAGTGCTGGCACCAGGCACTGCTTGGTCATTGGGAAGGAGTCAGGAATGGGGGGTGTCCACAGGTTCTGAGCAGCCTGCAAAGGTACAGGGTGGCTGAATAATGAAATGCTGCCCCAAGCTGCAGCTCCTTCAGCCTGGAGGGCAGGATGAGCCAGCTCAGGTTGCCTTGTGTTTGTAACTTCAGAGCACCTCTGGTGCTTTGGGAAAGAGATCTGCTCAGATTTCTTGAGAAGTGCAAGAAATCCCCATGTAATTCATGAGGGAAGAGCTCTCCTACTCAAGGTAAAGGCAGATCCTTCTTCTGTTTGCAGAACAGGGCAGAGCAGGATCAGAAGGACACTTTCCCACTAACCCCCTAATCAGACACACAAACTCATGTGCTCTGCAGACCTCAGCTCACACCAGCAAATGCTCTGAAGTCACTCCCTGCAGAGGGAGTGTTTGCCTCTGACAGACCTGGAGCTGTGCTGCTGATTGACACAGCAGAAATGGAGCAGCATGTTCTTACAGCATCTCCTTCACTATCACCAGTTTAGCAGAAATATCTCACCAAACACCCTCCCTGAAGGTACTGAATACAACGGGGCTCAGATCAGCAAGGGCTGACACCAGGAGCAGCAGCAGCACTGTGGGTGATAAATTAGCACCTGCTGTCTCCCTGTATGGAGCTGGCAGGAGGGGGGATATTTGTCTGTGCTGAAGAGGTGAATATTTTCATTTTGCATCCTCTGATGTCCTTGTCATGGGTGAGGGAAGAGAAATGAGTGGAGATAAATTGATTTTGCAGGTATGGGAATGGATGCATTTTTGTAGGTGATAAATAACAAATAAGCCTGGTCTGCTCTTCTCATTCATTCATGGTTTATTTCCTTTTCTTGCAGTGTTTGACCTCATGAGGAAAGGGTAAGTAGCCCTCCTGGGATCGCTTTTGTTGAAATTTTTGGTGTTCATCATTAGCTCCCCATGTGAAATGGAGGTTTGATATGTCCAGTGGGGCAAACCCTGTCTGCAGGGGAGGCAAAACCCAGCTGTAGTTGCCTTTGCACTGCTACAGCCTGGAATGATGTGATGAATAGTAAAGGGCTGGGAGGACATGTCCTGCTGCCAGTCTCTCTTCTGGAAAACAGGTTTTATGCCAATTCTCATCAGGTCCCTGGAAGAAAAGGTTTGAATAAGAATATTCTGCTGGGTACCAGCCATATCATGGCTTTCTCTGGCACAAAGGGTGTGTGGTTGCATCAAGATTTGCTCACCACCCACTGCCTTGTTTTGTCCCCAGCACTGGCCTGTCGTGGCAGTCTGTTCTGTAGGCATTCTTTTTTTCCATGGTAGGAGAAGGGATAAGGTGGTGGGAGGCTCCTCACTGCTTCTTGCTACACCTGCACTGATTCTGCAGCTCTGCAGAGTCACAGTGAGGTCATGATTGCTGTGCCCAGGATGGAGGAGATTCCCAAGGGGTTTATTTTCCCCTCTGGTCCCATGAACAAGCTGCCAGCTCCCGTGGGTTGCTGGCAAGAGGCTCCCCAGTCTCCCTGGTGGTCAGGCTGATGCCCATCCTAGGAGAGGGAGCTCCTGTAAACAGCTGAGGCCAGGGAACCTGCAGCTCATCCAAGTGCAGCCTGCCTGACTCTGGCAGAAGGCAATTAGAGTCCATTAGTGGCTCTGCCAGTCCTGCACTCACATTATTTCTCCCTGGCTTCAGCAACAGAAAAATGTGCGTGAAGAGGGAGGGGAGGCAGTGGCAGGAAAATGCAAATGGGAGATGAAGGTCATCAATCAAATGGGCAGCAAGGGACAAGAGGGAAATGCTGCAGGAAGGGTTTGCTGCTGGGTGCTGAGGGGAAGAGCCTCAGAGCTTGGTTTTGGCAATGGGCTGTTCTCTGCCATGGTTTGGCTTGGCAGGGTGGTGTCCCGGGAGCACTCACTCAAATCCAGCTCCAGTCAGTGAGGGTGTGCCCAAATGCAAGGTCAAGCTGCTGAGCACAGCAGGATTAGCCCCCAGTGCAGTGAAGTCCTCAGCTCCTGCCATTCATCCATGGGGCACCAGCAGATTCTGACTAGCTCTTACAGCCTCTCTGCCCTCAGCTTTCAGCAGGCACAGGCAGAAGAGGGGCTCTTAGAGGAGACTGTGCATCCCTCAGCAGTGGCAGCACTCAAAGGCAAGGAGAGAAGCTGACCAGATAACCTTGGCTGTTCAGGGCTGAATGGCTGAGTGCTGGTGGTGGCTGAACCCTGAGCAGCTAAATAGGTTTTCAAAGCAGTTTAGCACAAAGCACTGAAAATATTCCCATTTAACCTTTGAGCCAGTGGTTCATGTCTAGCTTCTGCCTCAGTGTGGACCAGCTGCACACTGATACTGCATCAGAACTGAGCCCCAGCAGGCAGGACATCCAGTGCACAGCAATGGGCACTGTTCCCACTGATGCCTGGGATCTTGTGGGAGTGCTGGAAGGAAACCAGCAGGCTTAGCAGGAAACCAAAGGCCAGGTCCAGTTTTGTTCTTCTCCCATTAGGACTCTCACTGAATAGTGTTTGCCTTATTTTGTGCAGACATCAGCAGTTAATCCTCCTGATGATGAGGGCTCTGTGGCTCATGCTGGCTCAGGGACTGTGCAAAGCCACCCATTACTGGCCAAGCTCTAACCAAATCATCACCACATCCAGAAAGGATGGGCACACCTCCATCCTGTGTCACAGCACCCAGAACCTTTTGGGAGCCTGGCCCTCGGTGCTGGGGGTGACAGAGAACGTACTCCTCCAGCAAGGAGAGTTAGTGCCAGCCTGCAGAGCACTCAGCTGCTGCCCCTCTGCCCACAGGCCTGTCATGGAGGTGCCCAGCGAGCAGCCCTTCAGCGAGGAGCAGGCCCGGCTCTACTTCCGAGACATCGTCCTGGGCATCGAGTACTGTGAGTACCCCAGCCCTGGCACTGCTGGGGGTGCCTCGGCCCCCTGCACGCTGGGGAGGGCCATCTCCACTCTGGGGGACTCTTGGGTGAGCCAGAGACCTCCCCTTGGATTGTTGGAGGTGGCCCCATGCAGGTCAGGTTTACCCAGAAGTGTCACAGATCCCTTAGAAAGGGCGTCAGGAAAATAGTGTCTCTGTTTTGAATTCCATTTATCTCTTTTTGGAGACTGTCTTTGAAGGCAACAGCAGAGCCAGAAAATGGGTGTTTGCAGTGGCATGGACTGAGTAAGTCAGCCAGCTTCAGCTGGAGCATATTCCTGTCTCTAGCTTAGCAGGGCAAGCACTGGCCCTGGGCAGAGCTGGTGAGCAGCATGGGGAGGGTGTCTGTCCTTGGCTGCTCCCTTGGCATGATCCATCTGAGCGACTCCTGGTCACTCAGGGCTGTGGGGTGACGAGCCCAGCACTGCTGTGCCCTCCCAGGAAGCTGGTGTTCCCAGCTCAAGTGTGTTCCCAGGCTTTGCCCAGACATCAGAGCAGGGTTCCTCTTGGCAGGGTTCCTCTTGGACAATAATCCTATTGATTATTGTCACCTTTTTCAGTGACACTTTCTCCCAGCGTGGCTGAGGGCACACTCATTGCTGGGTGCTGAGTTCTGCAGAGTGTCAGGAGGCCACAGTAGGTCTGTCAATGACAGCAGGAGTTTTTCTGCTCCCCTTGGAGCTGACATGTCCCTGCTGGCATGAACCTGGCAGGGGTGGGAGAAGAGGGCTCCCTGAATTGAAGACAGGAGGTGGAGTGGTCTGTGCTGGCATCCTGAGAGCAGTTACTGCTTCTGTACTCAGAGTGCTGGTGAGCTGAGCCTGGCTCTGTGCCTGTTTGATCCTCCTGTCCTTGCAAACAGCCTCTGTGAGTTCAGTGATCTCACCTCTGACTGCTTCCTCTGCACACTGATACCCTAAAGATTTGCCCATGGTTAGTCTGGGGAGGAAGAGGCAGTGCAGCTTTTGCAGAGGCCATTCCCACCTTGCAGGTCTGTTTGTTTTCCAGAGCACACAGCAGATATGTAGATAAGGTGATCCTGTTATTACATTGTGTTTCGATTGCCAAACAGCTTTTGATTAGATCCATTAACAGTAGCTCATAAATAAGCTCCTAATTCTCTTTGGTTGGATGGGCTCTTGTGGATTAATAACTAGACAATCAGGAAAGTTGAAATACAGCTTTCCCAATGGAGAAAAGTCACTAGTACAGTTAAAAAGGAATCCACAATGTGGGCTGGGTTGTTCAATATATTCCTAAATGACCAGAAGAAGGGCAGAGGACAATAAGAGAGGCTGGTGATGGCACTGAGTTATCCAGGATGGTTGTTGTTGGAACTGACTGGGAAGACTGGCAGGAAAATGCCATGATAGCAAGTGATAGCTTGATAAAATGACAGATGAAAATTCCTGTTGCTGACTGCAGGGTAATGCATGAGGAGGAGAAACAACACTAAAAATACATACAATGTGATGGGCTCTAAATTATCTCTTCTCACTCAGCCTTTATTCTGGATAGTTCTCTTGAAAATGCCAGCCCATTACTTAGTGGCATTCAACAAAGCTAACAAGATTTGGGGAATTATTTGGAATGAAATAGAGAAGAAAGCAGAAAATGTTATTATGCAGTTATTTAGATCTCTGAGAGCTCTAGGTACAGACAAGGAGTATCCTGAATATTATGTGCAGCTTGGCTCAGCCTGTCTTAGAAACAGCTCCCTAGAAGTGAGGCCCAAGAAGGATGATCAGGATGGTCCTGGAACATCTTATGTACAGAGACATGACCAAAGCTCTTAAGACTGGAAAATTATCTTGGGGAGGGGTGATATGACAGAAACTTATAAAATCCTAAGTGTCAGGGCAGTGATGGACACAAAATGAATCTTCTGTCTCTACAAACACAAGAACTAAGGGACAGCAACCTAAATAATCAGGTAGCCAGTTTAAACCAGAAGGAATTATTCACCTGGCTTGAACCACCCAGAGAGAACAAGTCTGTGAGTGTGAGGGCCTTGCCAAGGCAGAGGAAGGTGGTTTGCAGGGTCCCAGTCCCTGTCCACACTGAAATGCAGCAGCACCTCATTTTTTGTCTAAAACTCCCTGGGAATAAAATCAGTGTTTGCAAGTCTGACAGCCCAGTAGCTTCCAGGTGCTGCCAAAATCAGTCAGGTCACCCCCAGAAAGTTGTTGGAGGTGTGTGTATGAATGGGAAGCTCAAGATTGTCTTTGAGTAGAGTTTGAAGGGTGAAGATGCAGCTTTTTATGTTCCCATTAGCATTCAGATTGCAGCAGAGCCTGTGTGAGCCTCAGCTGGGACATCCAAGCTTTGCTGTGCTGCTGCAGGAACAGTTCCTGCTCCGAGGAAACTTTGAGTTTAGAAGACAGAAAAAAAAAAAAAGAGCAAAGTGTGGGTAGTCCTAGGCAGAGGGAGTGAAATTCAGCAATAAATTATAGGATGCCCAAGCACTCCCAGCAACAGGAACAATAGGATGCTTTATTTTGGGCCATTGAGTAACCACTTATTTTATTAGCAAATGAAAGTTAAAAATGGTGTTCTCTCTGAACTGCTGGGTAAATGCATGGCAATTTTTGTATAATTAAGAGGAAAAGTGCACCATTTGTGCATGCTGAAGGAAAAGTGTTGCCAGGCAATCCAGAGATTGCAAGGTAATTTTAATGTAAGCACACATAATTGTTATGTAATTTGGGAGGCTCAATAACCATGCAGCTGCTTGAAGCTTGCAGTCATCACAGCAGCAAATGCATCATTGCTGGTTGGGCTTTATTAGGTTGGAATTTGCAAACTGGATTCCTGTTGGAGCCTGAAAGGTGTTCATGGTGAGCAGGACAGGGCTGCAGGAGCCAAACTGGTGGGAGATGTGGGCTGACCTGTTAAATCACTGGTGGTGGCACGTGGTCCATGAGCTCTGGGTGTCCCTGGGGACTGCACTCACTGGTTGTTCATGGAGTTTGCCTGGGGTGGAGGCCTCCTGCAAGAGGGCTGGCTGGGGGTGGAAGTTTGGAGGGAGGCAGAGGTCCAGGTGATGAGAGCTGGGGGGTAAGCCTGGCTTTGGCAGGTGGGAGGCAGGAGCTGTGCCCTGGAGAGAGCCAGGAGCTCCCTGACCCAGGCAGTGGCACAGTGCTGTCAGCTGCTTTTGGCTGGGTTTCTGGGTTTGGCATGTTTAATGCCAGGAGTGCACTTCGGTGCAAGCACAGTCCCAGCCTTGTTCACTGAGCAGTGATGAAACAGGTTCAAGGTCTGAGAGATGGGGAAAGCTGCCCATGGCAGTGTCACTTCCTCTGGCCCCTGAAGAGCTGGGAAGATATTTTGAGTTAAAGCATGATAATATTATTGATCCACATGTTTTAGTGCACCTGCCCTAGAGCTGGGCTCTGTGGTGTCAGGAGTTGGTTAAGCACATGCAAACTTCCCCTGGGATCCTGGTGCAATGGGCCCTGCTCAGGAAAGTGCTTTTGCTCCCACTTCCCAGACTTCCCCAGTACTGCTGGCCCTGCAAGCCCCTCGGGAACTGGGAATGCAGGCTGGCCCCTGTGTGTGTCGGTGCCACTGGAGTGGTAATTCCAGAGGGTGCTCGAGTGCTTTGGATGGGAAAGTTTGCTGGGTTGTTGTGTCATTAACTAAAGCATGTGCTTAAACGTCTCTGTCAATTAGGGATATGTGCAATTAGCTCCTTTTCCACTTGTAACTCCCCTCTAGTGGTGCTTGGCTGGGGTTATTTAAACTTCAGTCTCCCTTCTTGTGAGACAAACTCTGCTTTCCTAGAGGGACTCAGCAGAACTGGGTGTGCTGGATAGGAAATAATCACTGAGGGAGAAACGAGCTCCATCAAAACACATGAGGGATATGCCAGGCAAGTATCCCAGTCTGATTTGAGGACTGGGATACGAGTATCTTAATTTAGTAAGAGCCTGAGTAAGGAATAAGCAGACAAAAGGGCTGCCTAAGCAGGAGCCTGGCTGTGACACTGGCCAGGAGCAGGCACTCAGTGCAGAACACGCACGTGAGGGTGACCCAGGGGAAAACCCTGCTGACTTGCACAGTCCAGATGCAGCACAGGGACTGTCCCTGCTGCTCTGGAGCTGCAGGCTCAGTATTCGAGTCACGAGAAGCTAAAACATTTGCTGTCAGTGTGGCTGAAGAAATAAAAACATTATTTCCCGCATTCTCTGTAAAAGTCCTCAATTCCCCTCCCGTGACTGTGTCTAGGGCATCTAAGGGGGGCAGTTTTGGTCTCCCCTCTGCAGAGGAAAGTTTGTCTCCTCTGAGCTGTTGGGTTGAAGGGAGTTTAATGACATGCAGCTAAAGCCAGTGGAAATTACCTTTCCTGCAGCAGTTCTCTGCAGTGAGAACTGCAGTGTCCTGGAGCCATAACGAGGGTCTGGCTTTTCAAAGCTGGCTTTTCTGAGATAAGACTTAATCTACTTGGTCATCAATATGTGAGTATAATTTCCATTATCTCAAAAGGAAACTTAAGCAAATAAACCAACAACTTTGGAGCTCCTCAAGCAGAGCATGTTGAGGTGAGAGCTACAGCTGCAGGGTGCTGGGTGTTGTTATGACACCACCAGGAGAAGAGAGGCTGGCTTGTGTTTTATCACGTGCAGACAAGCTCTCCTTAGATGATAAAAACCAAACAAAAAACCCTTTCATGAGCTGCAAGTGTTGCTGATACTGATCGATAAGGACTTTGTACAAGAGTGAGGGTAATTAGCTGATGGAGCAGATCAGAGGGATGTGCTGGAGCTCTCAGGAAAGATCAGGCACTTTGTTGTTGTTGTTGTTTGATGCAGTTCTGTGACTGTGCTCGGGGTTAGGAGCAGCCCAGGGCACAGCCTGTGTTTTGTCAGCACCTGCTGCACATACCCTGCTCCCCTGGGTCCCTGTGGTCCCTTGGACACGGGTGTGTGTGTGTAGCCATGGCAGGGAGCCCTGTATGACCCCTGTGAGAAAAACTGTGCTCATGTGGGCTGGAGGACAGGTGCAGAAGGAAGCCTTTGGCAAGGTTGCTTCCCTCCCTTCCACCCTGCATCCTGCTTGCAGTATCCCACAGTCACTTCTGCCAGGAGCACAGTGCTCAGGCAGGTGCTGAAGATGGAGCACAAAGGGAAGCTGGGTAGTGCTGAGGCTGTGGGATCCCCCTTTGGGAGCTTGAGCAACATATCCAGCTGGCAGAGGCTTGATGGGTGCAGCAAGAGAGGAGCAAAACAGTGGAGAGAGCTGGGAATCCCCGAGCTGGGATCCTCACCCAGCCCCTGCAGTGAGCTGAGCATGGCAGGGAGGGTGTTCCCCTTGCTCAGCCCACAGCATCCCTGTCCCCCAGCCCTTTCTCACAGAGCACTGTGGGTGAGCACAGAGACTTGTTTCAAAGAGCAGCTGTCTGGTTTGAGCTCTGGGTGGTGGTGCAGCAGTTTCCTTGGGAGGGTGTTAAATCATTTCTTTGCTACAGGGGCGATGTGACAGTAATACTAAGCAGACTCTGCAGTTGCACCATATGGATTGGCTTTGCCCTTGAATGGGGTTGGGATTCTGGTTTTAATCAAGCAGAATTCAGCATTGGCCTCCATAAACAGCAGGATGTGTCAGTGCATTGCAAAGTTTTATATGTATAATTTTAAAATGAGCTCTTAGCAAGTTTGTATTAACCTGCTGGAGCTCCAAGGTTTTCAGAGGGGAATGCAGTGAAAACCAGGGGTTTTTTTAAAAAGACTGAGAACAATATCTCTTTCTAGCTGCTTCAACTTCTGTCTCTGCCCTCTCTGGGTTTTCACTCCCTGTTACGCAGTGGAGCTGTTGGCAGACAGTTCCCAGGTATTTGCCTCTGAGTGAAAGGGAAAGCCTGTTTAGTCTTGGAATAGGCTGTGGGATCTAGAAATGCGAAGTGTTTGTGAAATGACTGTTTTTGACTGAGGGCTGCTGAGGGACTGAACAGAAAGGAATGATGTGCTCAGCAGGGCTTTGCTAAGGAACAGTGATGGACCAGGGAGGCAGTGGCAAAACTGTGGAGACCCAGGTAGAAGTGCACAGACAGCAACCAGCTGGCCCAGCAGCAGAGATCCTTCCCTGAAATCGAGAGGGACAGAGGAAGATGGTCCTTTCCCAGCTATTGCTCACAGCCTGAGTACTCTAAATCCTTTGAGGTTGTATCTCCACCACATAGCCTCAGCCTTCAGCAGGCTGTTAGGCCACAGTGCTCCATGCCAAGTTCAGGAGTTAGACCAGACTTTTAGGCATCATTCCCTTGTTTCTGACCACCCTGGAGCTCCAGGTCCAAATCCAACTTCAAATGTCCCTGGTCAGGCTTTCTACCACAAGCTGTGAGAAAATAAACCACACAGGCCCTCACCTGCCCTGCCTGCTTTGTTTATGGATTAACATGAGGATTAACAAACAAATATTTCTAACACACTTTGAGATCTTTGCCTGGATGATGCTCTGGGAAGCCATGGGATGGTTATGCAGATGCAGATAGGCCTGAAATACTGCTACCTTTCCACTGAAGTGAAGAATGGGTGTAATAAAACCAAATTTAACGGGGTGCTGCATAATCAGACTTTGTCCTAAGGGCTGTGTGGTATCTTATGTGGTTTCATTTTCATTGTGAAGAAATACCAATCCATGCTCTGCATCAGGTCTGTCAGCACAGAAAGTGCAGGGTGTTTTGGAGCATGGGGAAGTCATTCCAGTGGGCTGCTGACCTCTGCTTGAAGAGCAAAACCCTTTCCAGGTAACAGCAACATGTGGAGCTGTTTTGTCAGTTTGCCAAAGCAGCTTCAGCAAAGTGCTCTGCTCTGGCAGCTCAGCATCGATTGTAACCTTGGGAGGGGTGCAGAGCAGTGCATTTGCATGGGAATGAGTGATTTTCAGGTGTTGGTGTCCCCCTTGTGCGTGGTCTGGGAGGGCAGCACGGATGGGATGGTCCTTCCCAAGGCTTCCTGCATCCAGCAGCCCTGTGGCTGGACTGAGGGCAGTCTCAGCAGGGCTGAGGTCTGCCTGCTCTGTGACTCTTTCTGTACTGTCACCAGCAAAAACCCCAGGGCCTTGCTGTGGCCAGCCTCTTTGAGCAGGACACAGAGTAGCTGGAAGTTCCCTCAAAGGCATGGACTCAGCTTTGGGGTCTCAGTTCCCCATGAAGGAAACAAAGGGGAAGTCATGAGTTGGTCTGAAAGAAGAAAAACCCCCAAACCCTCGTGGAGCAAGTTTAAGTACAGCAATACAGATCATTATTTTGGTTATGTTTGTTTAAAGCTTGTTCAGGGGTTTTAATCAGATGCTGAAAGTGCTTTAGCTTCTCTGCTGTGCCTGAGGCAGCCCTGCTCCTGTTTGTGTCACAACATGTCCTTAATTCCAGGGACAGGACAAGGGTTTTGTTTCTGGGACCTCTGGTCCTGGCTTTTAGTGAAGCAATCCTAACGATGGTGCCTTTCCTACCTGCTGCTCTCATATCTACAGAGAATGAAACTTGCTCCCAGGTGCTTCAGGATGGTGAAATGAGAGGGTTAAATTCTGCTGGTGATTGTGTTAGACTGACTGTGGCTGTCCCCTGCTCCCCTTGGGGTGGCTCTGTGGGTCCAGTGCTCCTTGTGCCTTGTCCCTTCTCTACTGTCATTAACAGTCTGGAGGGTGTCATTAGTGCTAGGCTTTTATTTCCAAGATGCTTAGCTCTCCCTCTGGAGTTCTGCAGGGATAACACCATCTTTTCCTCAGTGTGTTGTGCTGGAATGCAGATCATGCTGGTTTAATGAGTACCTTTCTCCCAAGACAGCTCTGTCCCCAGGCTCCCTTGGCAGTGTGAGGCAGTGGTGTGTGGCACTGCAGGCACATCCAGGCTGCCTTTGGCCAGCCCTGCTGAATTAATTCATCCCTGCCTTTCCCCTGCAGTGTGTATCTGCAGGAGGTCTGGACTTGCAGCAGAAGTTGGACGTTGGGAAGTTTTTCTGAGCTTGGTTGTGTTGGTGTCCTGCAGGTGAGCAGTCCTGCTTCCCTCCTGCAGCTCCCAAACAAGCCAGGTTCTGTCTGTTGCCTACCAGTGAACTTGGGAATAGTTTTGGGGGAATCTTTCACTCTGTATTGTGCTGAACTGTACCAGTGACAAGGCACAGCACAGGAGAGGGTAAGCCTGTGCATTTTGAAGCCTGAAACCTATTTGGTAAAGCTGTGCAGGAGAGGATGCCCACAGCAACTGGCAGGCTGGGACTTCAGGAATTGTGTTTCTTCAGAGCAGAGCAGGGATTTCACTTGCCTTCATCAGGTTAGCAGCTCCACAACAAATCATTCCTGGGCAGGTGTGAGCACGTGCTCCCTCAGTTTTTATGGCAATGATGTTCATGTGCCCCAGCTGGTGCTCAGTGCACAGCCCCTGTCCTTCTCCCTTCATGGCTATTGCCCCTGCACAAGGCAGCTGGCTGGGGAAGGGTGTTTGCAGAGAGCAGAAATGCTCTCAGCCAGCTGGATGAGACTGTCATTGCTGTCACCCACAGCAGCACAGAGTGGGTGGGACACTGCTCCCACTGCTCCCACTGCTGCTGCTCCAGACCTGCCCAGTCCCCTCCCCTCTGCATCTGTCCCCTTCCCATCCCAGTTGGGTATTATTCCAGCTGACTGTCAGGTGTTCAGAAGCACCTGGGATGTGGCATTCCAGAGGCCACACTCACTCCTGGGCTCCACTTTTGTGCTGCTTTTTCCCTCTGAGCACCTGAGCTCAGACTGTCACTGTCCCCAGTGCACGTGGATGCTGTGGTCAGGGAAACTCAGATATTCATTGGCCAAATGAGGCATTGCTCGATGGCTTTGACTTTTGCAAAAGGTGTGTTTCTAGTTTCTTTGTTCTTTGTTTCTGTGCCCAACAGCCAGCAGTGCTCAGACCTGCTGGAGACCAGCAGAGATGGGCACTGAACAAACACAGGGCAGCTGGAAAACTGCTCATGGTGTTCCCCTGCAGAGGCAGGGAGTGTGTTTTAAAAAACACATAGTTGTATGATAGAGAAAATGGTTTGTGGTTTTATTTTATTTGTGTTTTTTTTTACTTTCCTGTAGGGAAGAAATAACAAAAAGCCTGGAGTACCTGCTTGCCTTAATTTTCACAGACCAAGCTCCAGGGGATGAGCCGTGTTTGTTTTTGGTTGTTTTAGAGGCTTTGGGAATCTTAGCCTTGTGGTATGAGGCATGACACCAGACACCTGCCTGAAAGGCAGCTCATCATCTCTTGAAGGAAAACTTCACTCCCCTCTCCCTCTATTTTGCTCTGCCTACATTACCATAATGAAATGTCAGCTTGCCACCAGCTCTGCTGCTGAGCAGATGTCTCCTCCTAATTACTGTTGTTGCAGGGTTTCAGTGTTTATCCTGACTGTCTAGGCAGGCTGTTACAGCATTAACTGGCTCCCATCACAGCCTGGCCACGCAGTTGCTGCACATCTGGAAGAAGATGTAAGTGCTGGTGCTCTCCAGCAAGTTTTTGTCTTGTTTTTGTCTTCTGGGCCTCCAGAGCAACGTTTTAATATGTCAAGAACAGCATCCCCCAACAGTGCTTTAAATTAAAGAGAGAACCTTGCAGAAAAAAATATCTGCTAGTGTGATTTCCCCTCCCCAAGTGTGGTCGGCTGGAAAATTGGCTTGAAAAGAGCAGAAAGTTAAATGAAGTTTGTTCATTTTTGGTCCTAAAGCACAAACTGGGATGCTCCATAGGGCAGGCTGCCTTTGTGGCAGTGTGTTGGTCAGGTTTGTAAAGCAGGAAAGGATTAGACCAGCATTTTCCTCCACCCAGTGTGTATTTCCTAGCAGATATGAAAAGTGCTCATGGGGAGGTATAAAACAAACATGCTCTGTTTGCAAGAAGAAAATGTGGAAACAGTGGTTGGAGCCAGGGGAGGAGGGAGGCCAGGGGGTCCTGGTCCTCTGGGAAGGGCAGGATTAGAGAATTTCCTTCTCCTCTTTCAGTAAAGTCTCTTGGGTTTTATATAGCTCTGCTTTTTGGGGTCATTTTATATTCTGAAAGTTGGGGGTTTTTTTTATTTTTCAAGTTCTCCAGGCTCCTGAGAAATCAACCACTTTCCTACAACTCCCTGCTTCACTCAGTGGCCTGGAAATGTCTTTCAACTCCAGTATGGCACAAGAGAGCTTTTTTTGTTGGTTTTGTTGTTTTCAGTGCATCTCAGCCTTGGCTCTGGGTGCAGGAGCAGTGGGAATGGCTGGGAACTTTGTGCAATGATGGTGTTTTGGGGTGATGAAAACAAATTGAGGTTGTTTCTCTAGTTGTGGGCTCCATTGAGAAGCTTGCCTAGATAGAGAGTGCCTTTTTGTGGTGCTGGCACCAGCAAGGTTGGAGCTCCATTATTCCATCTTTTGAGCTGGAAATTCCCACTGATTTCTGAGATGTTGGCTGAACTTGGCACTCAGCTGCTTGTCATCTGTTTTATTCTATCTATGGTTCTGCCCTTTTTGATTAGCCTCCCAGCACTGCAGTTTCCAAATAAATAAATTAAAAATGAACCTTTTCATTTAAATCCCATAAACCTTTAATATAGCAAGTTGCCCAATCCCTCAGCTGGTCTGATGAGGCCAAGCAGATCTGCAGGATTTGAGTGTTTTCCCTCTCTGGCAGCTCTGCTTAGTCCCACTGGTTGGGCTTTCCCTGAGTTCATGTCTGTTCTTTGCATAATTCCTGGTGACAGATTTATTCCTGAGAGTTGTGTCCCCGTGAGCACCCAAAAGGAGCAGCTGTAGGAAATGGCCTTTCTGCTACATTATATTCCATCTCCAGCAGCAGCTTGGAGTGGGGTGCCTGAGCTTGCACCTTTATTTTCCTCCTCCTGGAAAGGTTTCCCCCGGGTGTGTTGGTGGACTGTGCTCCTGTTTTTGGGTTTATTTCAGTGCACTACCAGAAGATCGTCCACCGGGACATCAAGCCTTCCAACTTGCTCTTGGGAGATGATGGGCACGTCAAAATTGCTGATTTTGGTGTCAGCAACCAGTTTGAAGGGAATGATGCCCAGCTTTCCAGCACAGCAGGGACACCAGCCTTCATGGCACCAGAGGCCATCTCACAGACTGGCAAAAGTTTCAGTGGAAAGGTAGGTCTGTGCTCACAGCTGGTGTCTCCTGGGACCCCCAGGCATGGCACAAAGGGCAGCACCACACCTGCCTCCTCTGCATGGTGCCCACCCAGGGACTGTGGTGCAAATTAATGTTGTTATTTAGTAAAGTTGAAGCTCTAATTCTGTCCAGTCCAGCAAAACTCATGCTGGTGGTTCTGTGCAGTGGGCAGGTGCTTTGCTGTGGGTTCCTGCCTGTGCATAAGCCATGCTAGAGCCCTTTCCCTGCCCAAAGGGCAAGGAGGAAGCCCTTGATTCCCTTCCAAAATAATCAAGAGGCACAGGGGCTGCTGAGCACCAAGGTCGTATTTTGATTCCCTGAAAGTGAGAGGCACTGCTGAGGGTGCTGATGCAGACATGGGGATGGGGTCTGTGGGGATTCTCTGCCTGGGAGCCTTGAGGTTCAGCCCTGAATGGTGAATTTCTTGCTGGTCACAGCAGGACAAGGGGGCAGTGCCTGGCCCAGCACAGTGCTCATTCCTCAGGTGTGCCACAGGTGCCCTTAGGAGCCCAGCTCCAGAGAGGCCCTGCACAGTGACATAGAAAACGTTCAGTCTGTACAAATAATGTTCTCTGAATTGGTGAGAAGATGCAGCTCACTCAGATCATTTGTGTTGCACCTCCTTCACTGCCTGTACGTGCTCTCTTTCAGGCACTGGATGTGTGGGCCATGGGGATCACCCTGTACTGCTTTGTTTATGGGAAGGTAAGCTGGCTCTCAGCTGCTGCAGCCCTGCACTGCATGTCTGTCTGCCTGCCTTTTGACTCATTCCTTTCCGAATAAAGGCAAATATTAGAGACAAAGAGCCACCTTCTGCAAGCTCCCAAATCCCCCTGCAGATTAGAAGGAGCTGACACTGTGATCTGTGGAAAGGATCATTTCCAGTGTTGGTCCCTGGACAGCCATTGTCTGTGCTACAAACCCAGAGCACTATCAGTAGCACCAACAGTTTGGGGAGGAGGATTGTCTACATTGCCTGCATTTAAAAATGAGCCAAAGCACAGAGACAGGCATAGGATTGATCCTAAGCTGCTGCAGCACTTTAGCAAACCAGACTACAGAAAGCTCTGTCTGCCAAAGCTGAGTTAGGACTGATGGGGTCCAATTTGGCAGAGCCAGCTCTCCAGTGCTGCCTCCTGCCAACTCCATGTCATGGCTTTTCCCTCACCTGCAGCCAGAACCCCCTGTCCCAGCTGTGCTCTCCCAGGATGAGCAGGACAGCAGCTGTGTGCAGGCTCTGGGGGCAGGAACTTCACCTGAACCTCTGTCCAAACACAGATCCCAGCACACAGGCATGAGGCACCCAGCTCTGGGGTAAAAAGTGGCCAGGGAAGATGGCAGAGGCAGTTCATGGTCACCTGGCAGGCTGGATGAAGGGTATTCCAGTCCAGTTATATTCCCTAGATCTCTCTGCTGTTCTTCTGAATTTAGTTTTTAATAAGGAATGAATTATTGTGTGTGGGGAGATTTTATTTATTTCCATCTCTGTGTAAAATCAAGGGAGTGCAGAGGGTGTACTTGTGTTACATGAATGACAAATGCCTGAGTGGTGCCAGGATCCTGGACAACTGGAAAAACCTCTTGTTTGTTTTACAGTGCCCTTTTATAGATGAATATATTCTGGGTCTTCATAACAGGATCAAGACCAAGCCTGTGGAGTTCCCAGAAGAGTGAGTAAACTTAACTCTGCTACTGTAAAATAAAGTTCATTTTTCAGCATTGTTCTCTGTGTGGCACAAATGGCACTGGGTGACCTTGGATGGACAGACATGGGTGGGTGGGGTGCTCTGTGTTCTCCTGGGTCCTTCACATGAGTTTTGTGCTGGTGATGATGTTGAGGCATTACAAGTGCCTTTGCTCTTCCTCTGTCCTTGCTGTGCAAACTAAAGGGACTAAAGGAAATGGCTCCTGAAATATTGGGAAGTGAAGGGATTTCAGGGTCTGGGAAGTTCTGCCCCGGCTGCTTGACCCTGGAGATGCTGGATGCATGGGTTGGTTGGGATTTTGTTTCTCCCCATGCAGCAGCCACCAGAATGATTCAATGTGTTTCTTTTCAAAAGAAATGCTGATATAAGGCTTCAGTCTTAGTCTGAGTAAACACATCCCTCTCCTGTGGACTTCCCTTGGAGCTGTGGGAAGTGTCTGATGGAAGGATGTTTGTTCCAAGATGTGCAACCACAGCTCAGTGAATCCCACTCCTCCACACCAGGAAAGCATGGGTTTGTGCTTTGTGCTGGCAGAGAGGGCTAGCTATGAAAAAGACAGGAATTAACTTAGCTGTGTGCTGTTGAGGGGCTGCTCCCACCCTGCTTTGGTTGGTGAAGGAAACCCCCAGGGGCACAGTGGCAGTGCTGGCACGGTCAGGTGGGGTGTCTGGCTGGGCACAGCGTGTGCTCAGCAGTGCAGGGGCACAAGCCAAGGCCACTCACGTGGCATTTGAGCAGTGGGAAGTTCAGTACCAAGGTGATGAGTGCTTGTGGTGGTGTCAGAGGCTGAAAGGAGGTGATTACACTCCCAGTGTGCTCAGTGGTGGCTCAATGGTCACCATTCCTGTATCTTCAAGTGGTGGCCACTCCTTGGCATTTCTTCCATCTTCAGGCCTCTTGTGACTTTCTGTTGGTGATGAATTTGTTTCCCTGGTTGCTGTCAGATGAAGTAGCCAGAGCTGGCCTCCTTGTTTTCCTTCCCAAATCCACACAGTGGTCAGCCAAAGAATTCTTGACCCAATTGCTCATTCTAATAAAAATGCATAGAGAAAATGACTTGATTTAAAACAAACAGGAAGAAATTAAAACTCTAATGAAAGGCACATCTGGTATTAGAGAGGAAGGGAGGGATGTTGTCATCCCTGTGATATGTGCATATATCCAACATCTATGGCAAGACTTTTTTGTGAGATGCTCACTGAATTCTCACACTACAGTGAAGGGCTGGGCCTCTACCTCGGTGCTCCCAGAGTTCCTTGTGAGTCCACAGAAAGCGATGGATACTCAGGGTGCCCTGTTTGAGGCATCTGCCTCACTTGGGCTGGCTCAGCCCTGGCTCCTCAGGCTGCATTAGTTACCCCTGCACTGCTGAGGAGACACAGCCACCTCTGCTGGTGGAGCCACACAGGGCTCTGGAGCACTGCTCCAAGGACCAGGGGGTCAGACCCCTTGTAGTTGGCACACACAGAGCCCACTTGTGGCTATGGAACAGTTCTGGCAGGACCAGATGACCAGGCTGGAGGCTTTAGGAGCACAAGGGCTGGACATGCTCCACTGCCATGTTCCCAGTGGTTGCTCTGCAGTCAGGACAGGGCTTTACCTTGACAGCACTGCAGCCCAAAACAAACCAATTTATGTTCCCCTGGCAGTTTTCTCCCTTGCTCAGGGCTGGCAAAATGCCCACCCTCTCTCAGCCCCCATGTATTTGGGTTAGCAGGCAGCTTACAAGGGATCTGTTCCCATCTGCCTCTGCAGTAAGTTATTAACATTTAATGGGCTAACTGGGTTGTGCTAAGATCCTTTCCTTCATGCAGGCATTTCCTTCAGTGATAATTGGGCTGCATGATTTATGTGGATTCCTCAGTGACCTGCTCTCCCAGTTTAAAAAAAGCTGCACCCCTGATTAGGTTGTTGGAGGAGCTGAGGGTTACTGGGTGTTGACAGCTGTCCAAACCACATCTATTTGTTAGAGGCAGCAACAGAGACATGGAATGCACTGGAGTGATCCACCCTGACCTCCCACAGAATTAGCACCTCTCTATAGTTAGGAGTATTTTGATTTCAATTTATTTCACCATGGCTACAAAAGACACATTCCTGTTTGCAGACAGCCCAGGGAAACTCATTGCATGTTTCCTGACAAGCTTTAGGACAGAGGGAGCTGACTGTACCAGTGTCACCACCCTGTCCCTTCCCTTAGAGACACTGGGATAAATATTTATGGCACTGGAGTTCTCATTTGTGTCACTGACACGAAGTAAATGGGGTTAGCTCACACCCTGAGGATCCTGGCATGACTAAAAAGCAAGCTGAAATTTCTGTTCAAATGTGTTAAGAGAGTCAGAAGCTCTGCCTAGTCTCTCCTGGTGAAGTCCAGGACAATGTTCCCTGACCTGCAGGCACCTGGAAAGTGATCTGTGGTGTTGGCAGCCATCCTGAATGGACGCTGAGCTCTCTGTGCTTGGCATTTTCCTGAGAGCTCTTACAGGACTATGGCTGTGACAAATTCCAGACAGCACAGGCTTTTCAGATGAAAAATGCCATCAGGCCCAGCGTGCACACTGTGCTGGCAGAGTGGAGAGGAGGGAAACCAGAGACAGGGTGATGTCAGCTGTTACCTGGCCATAACCCACCTGACACTTGGTGATCCTGTGTACAGGGTTTTACCCTATGACTTTAATCCTGTGCTGCATAGAAATCAATCTGGTGCCCAGAAATATTAAATGATTGTGTATTCTATTGCTTGTATTTTAAATAAAGCTGTTGACACTTTGCCACAGAGCTGATGTTAAGTATTTTTAAAATGCCATCTCACCTGCATCAGTGTGGTGTCTGGGAGGAATCTGTTTATTCTGACTGCTAAATGCATTGGCACTGCCCATCACTGTTCCTCTGGAGCTCATCTCAAAGAGCAGCACCATTCTTTCCATTCCCACCTAAATTATCACCTGAGTCTCTGAGGACTCACCCTGTTGTTCCCCTTGTCTGGGCTGTATTGCCAGTGTACAGCAAACCCTTGGTGCAACTCTTTGTTCAGACTTTAAACTGAATCCACTTTCTGCCTCTGAATGAGCAATGTTTCCTTGTGGTTGTTTGTAAAGGTCTTATAACCAAAGTCCAAATAAAATCTTCATGAATTATTAAACAGCAGCTCTGTTTTCATCAGACTGAAATATCCCTTGCTGTGATGTGGTTTTCATTGTGATTTGTGATAGTTTATTCTCTTCTTTGCTTAAGGAGGGGGGTGCAGAGGAGGTGGGCACAGCACCTGGTGCTCACCAGTGCTTTCAGTCTCAAATCCAACCCTGCTGGGAAGTGACATTTTATGCTGCCAAGTTCCATCTCCATGCAGAAATGCAGTTCTTCAAGAGCCATTTGTGACACAGACTTTCAGCTACCTAATACAATTCTGTGCCATGCTGGCATTTTACTGCAGCAGCACTTTGATCATTCAGGTCTAGTGTGTTTTAAAGGCATCTCCTGCATCATTAACCACAGGAGTCATTTGCAGCCTTTGGGCTGCAGGACCAAGGGCTCCTTGGCAATAGAGTGGCTTCTGGGTTCAGGCACTCTCACATTTAGGTCTTGAAAATAGTATTAAAAAATTAAATATATTTCTGTTATTCACATCTGTTCGTTCCCTCCTTTTGTTACCCCAAGGCAGAGCTTTGCAGGTAGGAAATACTGAGTTGCAGGCTGGCTGCAATCAGTGTTCTGGAAGCAATTTAAATAGCACAACCTGGAAGCTTAGCTGGGAATTTGAATGTGGGATGGGGGAGTTTCATCCCCATGCAGTTGCTCATGATACAAGTTCAGCAAATCCAGTTGTGCCCTTCTTGATTTACAGAGTGCAATGCCACTTCTGCTCTCAGGAACACTTTGTTGTCCCAGAATCTCCCCTCAGAAATTCCCCTATGATGTGCTGTCTCTAAAAATGTCCTGAGGCCCATTCACCTGATCCCCCATCCTGCATTTTGAGTGTGTGCTGTTGTGTTCATGGGCAGAACAAGATACCCAAGCCCTGCAGCAGTGACTGTGGTGCCTGAAAAGGGACGAAGCCAACAAAACCTTCCTTTCTCAAGCCAGGTTTGCAGAGAAAATGTCTTCTGAGCAGAGCAGATTCTCCACCGAGTAACTGCAGTAAGAACTGTGCATTGTTGCCCTTACAATTCCCTTGTTAACTGTGTGCTGCTGTTTTCCTCACTCAGAGCACAGATAAGTGACGAGCTCAAGGAACTGATCCTGCGCATGCTCGATAAAAATCCAGAAACAAGGATAACAGTCCCTGAAATTAAGGTAAATTGGACCTTGGTGTTAGAGTTTTTAGTCACAGCTGATTTTGTGTTCCTGTGGTACCTTCTAATGAGGCAGAGCTGTTCCCAGTGTTTGTTTTGGGAACTCTCTCTGGCACCTCACCTCAGAAAGGGAGAGCGTTCATTTTGCAGCCACAGCTCTGCTGCTGCTTCTTGCTTGGGGAATATTGACAAAAGCTTTCATGTTTGCTTATTTAAATGAAAATTACTCAAAAGCTGGCTGATCTCAGTGAATCCCTGGGAGAATCACCACTGTCAGGGGAACTGCTAGCTGCAGAGCCTGTGCTGGCAGTGTGGGATGTGTGTTCAGGGGCTGGATGTGTGTTCCTCCTCTGGGCCTTGTGTGGTCAGTGGCCCCAAGGCAGCACATTTGTTTCTGTCACCACTACTTGGGAGATGCTTAATAATTGAAAGAATGAATATGCCTGGTAGAGCACAATGCTTCACAGGCTGTGGTTTCATTGTGGTTTTATGTGGGTTTGCTCCCCTTCGGGCACCCCTCACCAAGGCCTCAGACCTGCTGGAGGACCTCAGGATTTCCAAAGAGGTTCATCAGCATCATCTGCAGGGCACACAGCTCTGCTTTGCTTTGTCCTGGGCCAACAGCAGCACATTTGCCACCAAGGTGACAGTAGAAAGGTTGAACTTCAATAAAAGTTTGGGACATTCCTTCCCTCCATGCCCAGGAGGCCACAGCCAGCAGTGGTGGGAAGTGCTTTGGAGCTTTATTTGTGGGATTTCATTTGACAGCTCTTGCAGGCACCCTGTAAGACCCTGTGGGTGGAAGAGCAGAGCTGGGTGCCGGCTCTTGTCCCTGGCTGTGCACAGAACATGCTTGGGGTGGTTGGGGACTTGCCTTGGGTGCTGACAGAGGATGTGTCTCTGTGCTAGGATGGGCTCTGGGTTCAGCCCATGCCCTTGGGCAAGGCTTTGCTCCTATTCACAGCCAAGAAACCATCCCAGGAGAGGCAGCAGGAAAAGGGGCCTTTCCTCTGCTGCATGGGAGAGAAAGAGATGCAAATGCTCCAGATAACTCAGGTTTTTCAAAGCATTTCCAACTTGATCCAGAGGGTGCCAAGGTGCCGGTCGGAGGCAGCGGGTGTGGCAGCACGGGGCCAGATTTCCAAGGAAGCTAAAAACTGAGGAGGTTAAGTTTTATAAAAACTGTCTCTGGAAGGGGGAAGTGGAGCAGCACTGCGAGCTGCCCCTGCAGTGAGCCCTGTGCCCCCATTTCTGTCCCCCCCCCATTCCTGTGTGTGTCCCCACACAGGTGCACCCCTGGCTGAGCAGGGGCGGCGCGGAGCCGCTGCCGCTGGAGGAGGAGCACTGCTCCGTGGTGGAGGTCACCGAGGAGGAGGTGAAGAACTCTGTGAAGACCATCCCCAGCCTGCCAGCTGTGGTAAGTGTGACATGCACCACAGCTCTGAGCAGCCTGCTGTGCTCAGGGAGCTGGCAGGGCAGCTTTGGAGAGGGGACACGTGTGTGTTCCTGGCATGAAACCTTGGCCTTCTGAGCCAGGGTGAACTTGTGTCCGAGTCCTGCAGCAGCCTGGCTTCTCAAGCAGCTGTTCTGGGGGATCCTTTGCTTTGTAGTGCTGTTAAATGTCAGCTGAATTATTAAAGAAGCTGCTGTTACTCCTTTGAACTGGCTTCAAGGAGTCACTCCTGCTGTTCTCACTGCTCTGTTCTCTTCCCCAAAGATCCTGGTGAAGGCCATGCTAAGGAAACGCTCCTTTGGGAATCCCTTCGAGGTCCAGACCAGGAGGGAGGAGAGATCCATGTCTGCTCCAGGGAACCTGCTGATGTAGGTACCTACAGCCATTCCTGGCTCTGTGGCATGGGCAGGGCCAAGGTGTGGGGAGGGAGGGTGGAGGAAGCAGTTTGCCAATCTTTTCTGTAGCATTTAAAGGTAAAACTACCTTCTGCATCAAACACCGAAGTTAAAACCTACCTCAGGTCCTCTCAGATTAAAATACTTTGTATTAATGCAGCCTAAAAGCTCTTTTATAGATGCAGCTCTCTCTGTAAGATGGGTTTGGCCTAAACACAAGTAAGATGCTAAACTTGAGTCTGTTTTTTCACCTCTTAGTTTTTAATATGCAGTGATCAAACATCCATTAGAGACTGGTGAACTGAAATAAGTTTAATTAGGGTCTCATAATAGATATATATTGAAGCATTTAATTCTTCTCTCCTTCCTGTGGACAGCAGAAATGGTGCCAGATGAGCAGTTTGTGTGGTTTTTAAACTCAAAATGAGATGATGGATTGGCTGTGGTCTGGGGCCCAAGTCTGGGCAGAGACACCATGGACTGACTAAGGACAACACTTTGAAATTGCTTTTTCATTTGAGAACATATGCAGTATTTCTTCACACTATTTTTTGCCAGTTATGAAACAGTGGAACACATTGCAAGGGAATATTTTGAAGGCTGGGTGTAAAGTGCTATATTGGGATTAAAAGGGTAATAGAGAAATTAATGATTTATGGATTCATCAACAGTTTTTAGACATGATGGTCTGTTTGTACAGGCATGGAGAGAGAATTCCTCTTGGTTCTTATTCTTTCTCCCTTGTTTCTGTTACTGACTCCTTTTGGCACCAGAATTCTGGACCATCAGTCCAGCTGGACCATTAGCCTGACTTGGGACAATTATTTTTATATAAATAAAGTTCTCACTCCACAAGATCTGTAAGGCTGTGGCTGACAACAAAGCTGTGTTGTCCCAAAATTATTCTTTTCCCCCCAGAATGCCAGGACCATTCCTAGCAGACTCCCACGAGGGTGTGCTGAGTCTCACCCACACTGACAGTGCAGAGAGAGGAGTCTCTGTGTCTCTGTGGGGATTTAAGGGCTCAACTCAATGAAGGATGATTGTGTTTTAGGTCCCAGGGGTGTACTGGAGGCTTTAGTGAATACTTTGCTTTGGAGTCCATGGCCAAACACCAGTTTAACATTTAAACACCCTGTACATGGGTGCTGCTGTGGGACACATCTGCAGCGTGGCAGGCACAGCTCCTGTGCCAGCTTAGCACAAGGGATTTGCCCTGATTTGTTTCCCTTGGCTCATTGCCTTCCAAATTAGTTATTGCTAATTGGACACACATCCCTACCCTTATCTTCACTGGTGACTTCCTGGTTACTGCATTGCACTGCTCTGGGATGGGGAGACATTTATTAAATTTGAAGAAAAATGTATTTTATTCTTCCCCCTCTCCCAGGCAGGTCACTCGGAGCAGGGCAGGATTTCTTCTTTTCAAACCCTGCCTGAATTGATATTTAGAGGTGGTCACCCTGAGCCTCTTTCCAGAAGGGACCTGTTCCCTTCCACCTTCACTTGAGATGCTTGAAAGCTCAGCCAGATGTGGGAAAACTCCTTGGCCCTTGGTGCTGTGGCTGGTCCATGCCTGGAGCTGGGTGCTTTAGTATCTGCTCAAAATAAGTCAAGTCCATTTGATCTCACATAGCTGTGAAGCTTCTGATCAGCCACATTATCAATGCCTAATCCTTTTTAAAATATTTTTTGGTATTCAAGATGAGCTGTAAGCCTCCACTTTTATTTGTCTCTTTTATTTTTAAATTTGCTAGGCAGATTCTTCTCAGCTTATTCAAAGCCAGCACCTTTGTCTCAGCTCATTCTGGCCCTGTGGTTCTTTCAGGCTCCTTGCACAGACTAAAAAGCTTTCTTTAAAAAGCACTAATTTCCACTGTTGTGCTGCTGTGTCCAGTGCCCTCAGTTTACAAAACCATGCCAGGCCAGGGATGGAGCTGCAGCCATGCTGGGCTGACCTCTGCTCAGCTGTGTGAGCACTTCAAAATGTCCAAAATTAATGTGAATGGCTTTTGAATGTACCAGTTCTCCACTGCACTAATCCCTGTGCTTCATTTCTCAGTCTTATGCCACCAGTGCCAATTTTTGGCAGTAGCAATTGACTTTATCCTCAATTATTTCATGCACAACTGGAGCTTTAAACAACAACTGTTGTTTAAAAGAAAGGTATTTGCCAAGTCTCTCCAACGAATGGAGTTGTATAATAAACACTACAGCAGGGATGCTCCTTTTAAGGCATATGGATTATTATTTCAGACTTTGGAAAATGCTTTGCTGGCTGAATCTAGTGGAAACAACTTCAAATTTAAATAGATGTATTGGATCTAATGACATTCATTTCAAATGAGCTGAGGCCAAATGGGAAATGTTCATTTTTCAGTGAGTTATCTCTTGATGACAGCATTATTTCCATGGGGGCAAACAGAGTAGACACCAAGCTCATCCAGTTTTCAATTCACAGTGGGTTGTTCCCTAGGAAAACCACCCTTAATTCACATATAAAGTATAACATCCATGCCAATGTTATGAATAGAGCTGTGTTAGTTAAAATAAATTTCAAGTGAGTCTGGATTGCTGTAAATGTTTAGGACTTTGCAGGAACAGATAATATAGTTGTAATAAGGCTCTGCAGAGTTTTTTCTTGTCCAGCACCCCTGGGGGTTGGAGAGGGCACCCCAAAAGTGGGGCTTGCCAGAAAAGCAGTGTCTGGAGCCATCACTGCTCTCTGGACATGTGGCTGCCCACGAGGAGCTGAGAGAAAAAGGAGCCACACATGCCCAAGCTCTCCACCCCAGAGCTCCTCCTCCCCAGTGGGAGTCTCTTTAGAGGGAGATAAATCAGCTTGTGTAAGATTGCATCTCCTTCTACTTGTAGGTAGGAAATAACTTGTTGTGTTCCTGCAGGAGAAAAAGGAAAAGCAATTAGAATACTCCAGTTTTACATTCAATTTATTTAATTAGGCTGCATGTGAAATTGCCAGAGCCCCACTCAGTGCTGCTTCAAGCATCTTACATCTGTGCCATCTCTGAGGATGTACTTTGCAGGAAATCCTCTGGCAGCTGAGCTCAGCTCTGCTACCAGAGCTTTCTGGTGTTTGATGCCTAATTGATGACTCTTAAAATGGAGCTGTCCTTCAAGCTCACTCTTTGGGATTTGGAGAGGAGGAAACTGAATCATGTGGCTGAATCTTTTTTTAATTTCTCCCTGCATTACCTACAGAGTGCTGGGCTCTGTTCCTGGAGATGCTCAGTGCAGGAAATGCTCCTGTGATAGCAGGAGGGCTTTCCTGTCGTAGCCTTGGTTCCTTTAGAGGACACCATTAAGACACCAGTGGTTTGAAACAGTTCTTCAGTGAACACTGGAAGGAGAGAAGGCTTTTTTAGCACTCCTTAGACCTGGAAGAAGCAAATCCTCTCCTGGCTGTTATTTATTGCTGTGTTTTTCAGCAGTTCAAAAGGCAGATGTTCAGTGCAGACACACTCAGCAGGTGGAGGGGAACCAAAATGAAAATGCCCCATTTAGCAGTCCTTGTTTTGCACACCTAGAATGGTGTGAGTGCTGCCAGCTGTCACCTCAGCCTGGCAGCTGGGCAATGTCCAGGTGTCCCTGGATCCTGCCCTTCATGCAGCATCTCCCAGGAGAGGCAGTGATTCTTGGAGTCTTACAGATCCTGCAGACCATGGCCAGGCTCAAGCCCATCATTAACAGAAGCAACTGATAATTTCTAATTTTCTAGCTCCAGAATGTTTTTTTTTAAGCCCAGTTCAGCATTCACAGCTATGTTCTGGGTTTCTGGTAGCAGTGTTTGCTGCATTTCTTCTGCCTGCTCCACATTTCTCCTAATTGAGTCAGCACTGGCTTCACCACGTTTTATTGCTCTCATTTATTGCAACTACTACCTATCAAATTAATTGCTATGTTTTGACAGACCCAATTTACTTTCCCATTATGGGTGCTATTACTATGGATGAAATGTGGTTGTCAGCTCCTCTGTGGGGGATCAGTTGATATTCAAAAAGCCTGCCCTGTTTCCAGCCTTCCCAAAAAGAGCAAAAGGGCTGTCCCTACCTTAGGGCCACACTGTGCATGTAGGTTAAGCATGAGGAAGCCAAGGGGGAAATGGAGGTAAAAAAAGTGGCTGGCCCAGGTCTCCAAGCAGAACAGCTTCTCCCAAAAAGAGAACTGCAAGTTTTGTGGGAAGGGCCATGCCCCACGTGGAGGTAGGAATCCTCACAGGAGCAAGGCTGGGTTTTCCTCTGGAATGACCCAGCATCAGCAGGGTCCCAGTGCTCCTGTGGCTCTGCAATGGCTGGTGGTGCTGAAAGGACACCAAAACCCCAGGGAAGCTCAGCTGGACATCAGCAGTGTGCTGGAAGCCTTCTGGAGCTTTCAGCAGTGCTAGGGGCTGGAGGGGGTTTGTACCAGTGCCTGTCCTCATCTGTGCTGCAGGCAAACGTGCCTGATGTTCCATCCTCATCCCACCCTGCTCTCTGGGCTGCTTAGGCACAGCAATACGAGCTCCTTCACCTGCTGCCATCATCTGCATGATCACTTTCTTCCTTTGTCTCATTGTTTTGCTCTCAGGGACAGATTCCTCTTAAACACATCTGTATATTTGCATCCATCTTTAAGGTAATTCTGTGTCTGTGTTTCCCGTGGGTGCTGTAGAAACCTGTGTCCCCTCCTCAGCCTGTGTGATTTGTGTGGTAGTGAGAGCATTTGGCTCCATCTTTCCTTCCTGTAGGAGCAGTTCTACTGCAGTCATTCTGTGTGTGTGACACTAATGTTCATGGTTGGTTTTTATTATTATTTCTATTTGTGATTCTTTGGCATTTCAGCTGCTTTTAGGGAGGGAAGGGTGTAAAAAGCCAGTTGGGTTTTAGCAGGAACTGGTGCTCAACTCCACATTTGTGGAGGTAACAGCTGCAGAATTTGGGAAAGGCTGAGCTTTGTCATTAGGGTTCAATATTTAGTGGTTATGCAGAAGAAAGAGTCAGAGCCATCTCTGCTCCAGATGCTCCACCACTCCCTCGTGCTTCTGCCTCTGGTGCAGCCCTGGGAGGACTCTGGGCAGACCAAAATTGGTTGCTCCACGTGACCACTCCACCTCAGCCAGGACTTCATCAAAACACAGTCATTTGTCCAACCACTTGCACAGACCCTCCTAGGAAGTGGTTGGTCCAGTCAATTCTGTTAAATAAAAAAATAACATTAATGCAAACCATTATGAGCTCCTTGCCAACACCTCAGTGAGAAGTCCCAGGATTCAGTGCTTGGGCAGGACACAGCCTCCAACCAGGCTGGGAAGATCTGGGCTGGGAGACTGGGAAACAATCACACTCCTAAAAACCTTTGGGAGCAGCTCCAGCACTCTGGAGACTCTGCCTGGCCTGGTTCATTGCTCTGAGACAAATGGATGAGCCAGAGCCAGGCTGTCACCCTCCCTGAGTGAGGAAGGACTTGCAGAAATTCCCAAAAATAGTCAGGAGAAGGCAGGTGGAGGCAGATGGGCACTGATGTGGTGCTGGCAGGGACAGCTGCTGCCACTGCCTGGTGCTGCTGCATTTCTCACAGGCAGGAGGGACTCGAGCAGCCTGGGAGGGGGCAGATTATTGTATTCACTGGGGACTCAGTGGGGGAATTAAGCACTTGCCAGGGGGCTGTGATTCTGTAGGTTGTCCCCCTCCACCCCTGCCCCTGTCCTGTGTTTGGCCAGGCAGTGCTGGGAGGCTCCTTCCTTGCTGGACACAAAACACGAGTGAATCCCCAGTGGCTGTGACCCCCCCACAGCTGCTGTGTGTGCTCTCCTGGGTCATTGCACAGGTCAGGCTTTGCTTGCCTGGGGCTTAAAAAATGCAGCAGAAATCGAATAATTTCTCACCAGGAGTTATTTATTGGAGATTCACACCCAGGCCCCTGTGCAGACGTGGGGTGCTGGTGCTGAATCTCTGCTGCTGCAATGCAGCCCCAGGTTTTTGGCTGGTGTTTGCCACCATGAGGGTTCTCTCACCCTGACAGGAGGGGTTTGGGGAGGCAGAGGCTGCTCGGGGTGGTGGGGCAGCACTGAAGGCACCCTGGGCAGGGAACAGGAGCAGGAGCAGCAGGGTGTGCCAGGCAGGGAGCCGGGCTGTGCCGAGCTACCAGAATGGAATTTAGCTGCTGCTAAATGAGGTGATCAATCATTTGAAGAGAGTGATGACAGGCACTGAAGGCAGGGCTGTTCCTCAGCCTCCCCTGCAGGGAAATGGTCCACAGGGTCAAGGTTGGGTTTGTTGCAGAGCTTTGCTGGAGCTGAGGGATAAAGGAACATGATTTTGGATAATTTCTGGTTTCTTCAAAAATCGGTTTAGACCTGTGTGTACTTTCAGGGTTATTCCCAGCCAGGCAATACCCCCAGAGCCCCAAACCCACACTCCCTAAACACTCCAGGCACATGCAGCAGCACTGACACTCCACTGCTCAGCTGGCTTGTCCGTGCAGGTTGTACAGAGTGCTCCAGAACAGGTTGTCCGGGGAAGCTGTGGCTGCCCCATCCCTGGAAGTGTCCAAGGCCAAGTTGGACAGGGCTTGGAGCAGCCTGGGAGAGTGGAAGGTGTCCCTGCCCATGGCAGAGGGTGGAACAAGATGATCTTCAAGATGTCCTTCCAGCCCAAACCATTCCATGATACAGCCAGGGCGGCACGAGCAAGGCTGGACACCCTGGGAGACACAGTTACTTGGGGTATGATCACCTTTGTGTTGTGGGTATCTTTATGATGCAGAAATGGGTGTTTTAGGTGAAATCACTTGCCTGTGGGTGGTCTCTGCTGTGGGTGGCACCTGGAGGTGTCCCCTTTTCTCCATCCAGTCACAGTCACAAGCTGTCTGTGCAGGGCTGGGCTGGGTGGAGGTGCTGCACCTCCAGGATGCCCTGAAGTGCAGTACAGCTCAAGCCTTCTACAGGAGAAAACACCAGAAATCAGGAGTAGGAGGAAAAGGCTGGAGGTATTGTGGTATATGTGCAATGCACATGGGTTACCTTGGCTGTGGTTCTAGGGCTGCTGCTCTCAGGTCTTGGGGACTGCTTGTTTTGGGGGCCAGACAGACTCACAGAAACTGAAATCACACAGATTTTGTGTAGGATAAACTGGGTTCTGGTAGAAACATTTAATTTTGCTGCCACTTACAGTGAGGCGTTGGAGAAGCAGTTATGGGACCAACCCATCACTCTGATCTTTATAAAATATCAAATTAAAGGAAAGCAAACCAGAACTCTCCAAATACAAACTAGATAATTTGGAAACCATGCTACTGCAAGACTCTCCTCAAGAACCAGACACCTCCTCATGGAGAAGGGCATTCAGGGAAGTGGGAAGGTCAGTTTTTGGGGGCAGAGACCAAGGCAGTGTGCAGCAGGAGCTCCACATCACTGCAGGGCGTCGCGCTGGGACATCGCCCAGGCATTTACATGGCACCAGCACAAGTGGCTGGCTCGCTGCCATTCCCTCTTCATACCGATGCTGGGTTGGAAAAAGCACCTTCTGCATTGCTCTGTGCCTGAACTATCTCTGTTTCCTTGCCCTCCCTGCAGCAAACAAGGCAGCAGAGAAGCAGCCAGGGACCCGGAGCTGCCCGACGTGTGCGAAGACGAGGCCGCGTCCTGAGGCCGCGCGCGAGCCGCCCGCCCGCCGTGCTGTGGTGTAGCACATCTTCCTCATCCCCCAGCCCGGGGCCTGCCCAGCCAGCACTGAAGCACCCAGCACCCAGCAGGGAGGCACCGAGCCAGGGGGCCGGGCAGGAGCAGCAGAGCAGCCCCCGGGAGCACAGCGAGCCCTCGGCTCCCCCGCGTGTGCCTCGCGCTCCGCTCGTGCTGCACCCCAGGGCTCTGTCGGCTGTCCTGGCCAAGGAAGGGGGCTTTGTTTGTCTCGAGGGTCCTGTCCCCCCATTTTTGCATTCTCTGCTTCGAGCATCAGGAAAAACAATGGGCATCAGAGCCAGGTTTTGTGTCAGAGAGCAACTCTGCACAGGTGAAGCACTTCTGTGCGTCAGGAGTCCTGGTGTGGAGCTGATGGCAAAATTTCTGTGGGCATCAGTTAAATGAGGATGAGATCTTGCTGTTGGAGTGAACACTGTCCCTCCTTATCTTCCCTTATTTTCCCTTTCTTATTTTCTTTCTCCCTTTCCCCCTCCCCCTCTTACCCCCCAGTGTCAGTCCTGCCCCCAGCCATGGCTTCAGTCAGGGCAGTGTTGTGAAACAGAAGAGTTCCCTGATATTGATGAGCCTTGGAACGTCCCAGAGCTCTGGAGCATGGGGATATGCTGTCACACACACCAGCTTAGTGCTCCATCTGCCAAGGCTGCTCTTCCCAAAGAGCTGGGAATGCTCCCCATCAGCTGCACCCAGTCCTGCACCCACAGACCTTGTTCTCCAACTGAAAAGAGTGGCAGGTTTTGGGTTTATTTCATTTCATTTCCCTCACTCATCTCTTGTGTACCTGATGCTTTCATTTCCTGAAAACGACCCAGACTGTCCCTAGGATGGAAAATGTTGGTGGAGGATTTTTAGACTAAGGAAAGCTACAGAGCACAAGATCACAACTTGATCTTTTGATTTTTTTTAAGCTTTAATTTTTAATTTTGTTTTAAGACTATAATTTTTATGCATGTGCTGATGCTGCTATTTTATCCATAGATTGCTTCTAAACTTGGGGTTAGAAGCTTCATCTCAACAGTTTGACAACAGGTGAGAGATTGCACTTAAAAAGCAATTACAGCCTTTTCCATGGCTGTTGACTGTACAGACTGTGTGAATAATCAGGAATTTAATTCTTCCATTCAGAGAGTAAAAACCAGTGACATCAATCCATCAAAATAGATGTCATTCTTTTCCCTTGAGCTTTAGGGGGTCTGAACATGCCCTGGGAAGCCAATGGGATTGGGATCTTATTTTATAATACGTAAACAAAGGACACTATTAAATGTGGTTCCTACATAATCATCTTAGTGTCTGTTTTTGGGTTAATCCTGAGGACCTGGGACTTTGTTCCCTCGTTTTTTTGTGCAGGGGGACACACGTGTGAGAGCTGTTGGTAGTGCCTGGTATGTACTGGTGTTCTTGTTCCTGTTCTGTTTGCTGCAATCTGATGTGCTGGTTCCCAACATTTCACTGCTGCTGGTGCCTTTTGCCTGTCCCCTCCCTTCACTCATCCTCAGCCACCAGGGTGGGATGCCCAGCAGTGCCCAGCCTGGGCTCTGCCTCACATCTCACCTGTAACCATTGGCAAAGCGGGGCAAAAACATTGCAGCTCCTGTGTTTAATTAAGGAGACCTTTGATTTTGAAAGCTGGCAGTGGTGTTGGGTCCTGGCAAGGTTACTGCTGTGGGCTGGAGCTCTGCACTGGTGCATCCAGGTGCTGAAGCCTGCCCTGTTTGTGTGTGTGCAGCAGCTCAGCAGCCCCCCAGGGACCGTGCTCCTGCTCCAGTGGCACACCCTGATCCATCCCACAGCCCACATGGCACCTTCTGCTGGGTCCTGCTGCCCTGTGGTGAGGATTGAAGTGCTCAGAGAGAGGGCTGAGAACACAGAGGGCTCTGCACATGGAAAAGGCTGTCCAGGAACCACTGCCTGTGGCAGGGATGGTCTCTGGGTACAAACTGGGCTGTGCTGGGGTGCCACCAGCTCCTGCTGCACACCAGGGGCCAAGCTGGGCAAACTGTCCTCCTGTTGGTGTAAAAAATTACTTTTTCCAACTGGTGTCCCCAGGGCAGAGCCAGGGAGTGACCTTGGGACCAGGACATATCTTGGAAACACACCCTCCCCCTGGGAGAAAATCCTCATCCCCCTGGGGCTTCTGAGGTCTAAGCAATACCTGGGTTGTGCTCAAAGAGCTCTAGGAATGCAAACACGGGGTTAGTTATTGTATTTTTAATGTGTGGCAAGAAGAACTTGCTAATCCAGGCAGTTGGGGTTATTTTAATGATGCCCAAGGCTGCAGGAGGGCTGTTCTCAGCCTCACTTAGTGCAGCCAAACACATGATGATCTACAAATTAACTCCACGTCATGTTCCTTTAGTGGAGCCTAAAGCATCATTTCAGTTTTGGAGGGGCATGGAAGTTTTTTACTATTATCTCAAAATCTACTTGGAAATATTTGCCCTTTCAGCTCAAAGAAATCCTTCTGGAGCTGTTCCCACAGGTCCAAGGAGCAACCAGAGTTGTGCAGCTGAGCTCTGAGCTCGTGTCATCCCTTGTTTCTTCACCCAATCTGCCAACAGCCTTTCCTTTATACCCCAGGAATCGTGTCACAGACAGCAGCCTGAAAACTTCCATGAAATGAGATGAAAAAGGTGCCCTGGCAGCAAGAGAAACACTCAGACAGGCAAAAATAGGGTCTTGCCTCTCACTCAGCTGCAGTGAGATCCTGGTTTGTTTATGTGCATGTTAGAGCAGCTCAGAGCAACTCTGGTTCTGCTCTGAAGAAAGGAAGAGACTAAAGAGAGGGGATTTATTTGAGAATAAACATCCCTGGCAAGGCAGTGCTTTTAGCTGTTGAGGAAAATCATTCTCTTTAGCTGGATGGGTAAATATTTGTCTGCTCCTCTCTGCTTGAGGGGATGGGGCTCAGTGTGAGCTCTGCAGAGCAGTGAGAAGGGCTCATGTGGGCACACTCATGCTTTGTGTGTGCTCTGTTTTTCCCCTGCAAATCCTCACCTGGGTTTTCCTGGAGCCCTGGGATGCTCTGCCCTGTGTTCGCTGGCTCCTGGGTCCCAGAGAGGGCTCCTCTTCCCCCAGCACCATAGCACCATTGGATCTGGGCAGCTTTTCCAGACTCTTCCAGCTTGGGGATTATTTCCTTGAAGGAAATTTCTCTCCTGGGAGAATAGCACATCTGTTTGATCTCCAAGAAGTAGATTCATTTGTCTTGCTCAGGGCCTTCAGTTTGGGGGGTAGTTCTAAGTAAAAATCCTGGTCAATTCACTGCTGTCTGGCAAGGAGGAATGTGCAGTGCATGCCTTTAACCCTTTGGGCAGGAATGTGTTGCTGTGAGTGTCCCACTGGCAGATAAATGAGGTTTTCAGCATCAGGGCTGGTGGTGGGAAAGCTGCTTTTGTGTGGGGCTGCACCCAAAGGGAGCCTGGCAAGGCACACTGTAGCTGCTCCATGCAAAACAAACTGTGGCTCGATAAAACAACTTCCAGGGTGGGTTTTCATTCCTTGTTTATTGCCAGACTTGCAAGGAGGAGCTGGTGGGAGGAATTTCATGTTCCTTCAGCACAGCTCTGTCCTGAAGCGTTGGCAGTGCTGCCACAGGGGGAGTTGGTGTTTGTGGTGGGAGCTCGGAGCTCCTTTGCTCTGCCAAGCTCAGTGCTTGCCCTCCCATCTTGCAAAAAAAACCCAGGAGCTTTGTCCCACCAGTCCAGGGACTTTGTCCCATCTCCTTACAGCCCCAGGTTTCCTCAGGGCTGGGAATCTCAGTAAATTTCCAAAGGCAGGAGGGCTGTGCTAGGGGATCCCAGTGAGAGCTCTGGTGTCCAACAGGGAGACTGGAAAGCAGAGAGTGGAGGGTTTGTGTGTAAATATAACTTAGTTTGGGTGCCAAACTTCTCTGCTTTACCAGGGCACGTTTACAGTGCAGTTTGCTGAGCAAAGCAGTGGAAGGGATTCCCTTCTGGCCCAGATCTTCCTACACATGCTCTGATCAAGTCCCTCCTAAGCTGAATTAACCTGGGTTAATTCATGACCCTGTTGCTCTGAATTCCTTTCCTGAAGAAAAGCCATGTACACTCAGAGCTGCTGCTGGCAGAGCCCAGACCCTCAGTCAGTAACCACAAGCCATCAAAGTGTTCCAAAAAATCGTGTAAATTCAAGAAAAAATAAATTGCAACTTTGGAGGATACAATCCAGATCCTCTGTGCCGTAATTTTGCTGCTGTTTCTGATTTCTAGGCCTGTTCTGTTTGTATTTAAGTCTCTTGTTACACTTGATGTTGAACCTCTGCCCCTGTACGTGCTCTGCTATGATTCCAGCATGATGTAAATGCACTCAGTACTGTGACAGCACGTGGCTGTTGCACTGTAAATATGTACCATGAAGAGAGAGGCTATTTTTTGCATGCTTTTGTACTGTAGAACTGATGAGAAAATGACAATAAAGTCCACAGAGATGACACTGGGTGTAGGTGCAGTTCCTAAAGCAGCTTTGGCTGCTGGGATTTGTGTGCTCTCTGCTGCTCAGCCCCTCTCTTTGCTTTCAGCTTGGAGGGATTCCTTTCATCCCCCTTCCCCTGTTGGGCTTTTCCTGGGTGAGGAGGCTCAGGGACCTCAGGTACCACATCCCCAGCTATCCCAGCCTCTTGCTGCAGTGGGGCTGGTGGAATTGTCTTGCCTTCACTCCATTTGCTTCCAAAGAAAAGTGCAGTTTGCTGTGAAGAAGGGTTGGGTTTAGAGCTCACTCAGCACAGTTGGGAAACCACAGCAAATCCTGGGCTCAGCTGGAGCTGTGGGGCAGGACTGGCTGACCCTGCCCTGCTCCAGGGATCTCCTCCCTCCAGGAGAGGCAGCCAGAGGCACCGTGCTACTCTCATTTTTGTGTTGCCAAAAAAAGTGAAGGCAGTTGTCTCACCCCTGTCACTGGTGCTGGAAGGCTGAGAGAGTTGGGGTTTGTTCAGCCTGGAGAAGGCTCTGGGGAGACTTTGGGGCCCCTTCCAGTGCCTAAAGGGGCTCAGGAGAGCTGGAGAGGGACCTGGGACAGGGGATGGAGAGACAGGACAGGGGGAATGGCTCCCACTGCCAGAGGGCAGGGCTGGATGGGAGAGGGGGAAGGAATTCCGGGCTGGGAGGGTGGGGAGGCCCTGGCACAGGGTGCCCAGAGAAGCTGGGGCTGCCCCTGGATCCCTGGAAGTGTCCAAGACCAGGCTGGATGGGGCTTAGAGCAACCTGGGCTGGTGGGAGGGGGCCATGGTGCCCATGGCAGGGGTGGGACTGGATGGACTTTAAAGTCACCCTGAACCATTCTGGGATTCTCTGTTCTGCCCAAACACAACAGCCCTGAGATGGTCAGTGATGTGTCCCAGGCCAGTCAATGCCTCTGGAGTTTATGGTCATTTAGGGTCTCACTGGGGACTCAGTTTGGGGTTGGATCCAGCCAGGTAAGTGGCTTGAAAGCTGCTCCCTCTCATTTTCTTCTAAGTGGGCTACGTATCAGAATGGATTTCTAGAGCAGTAAATTATAATTTAGTGCTTATTATAATATTAAGAGCTGCCGTCTGCTGTAGTGTTACAGCAAATACTAATTATTAGAAATTAAGGTGACAGGAGGGAATAATATTCTGAATTGTGTAAGTGGGAGTAATAAGAGCCCAGAAGGGATAAGCAGACAGAGCAGCAGGAGAATTTCCTCTCTACATGGAAACCAGAGGTGATGAAGTCCCCAGGAGCAGGACACTGGGAGGCACGGCTGCCTGGGCAGGGGACAAAGTTAATCAGAGCTACAAAGACACCAAGCAGAGGGGTCACAGCTGTGGGACCACTGGGTTCAAAGTGTCCAATGTTGGGGCATCACCCCCACGCAGGATCCATCCAGGAATTGACCTCCAAAGGCACCATCTTGCCTCAAGGTTATTGTTCTACTTTGTTTGCTTGATTTATTTATTTATTATGTCTTTCCTCTTCAGGCTGAAATCAAATTCCTACGATGATTTTGTAGCAACCTGGTCTAGTGAAGGTGTCCCTGCTCATGGCAGGGAAGGGATGATCCTTAAGGTCCCTTCCAAGCCAACCCCAGCTGCAGCTGGGCTGGGAGGGATGCAGGGCAGGATGAGCAGCCAAGAAAGCAGCCCAAGCCCTGCAGGGCTGTGTGAGGGACATCGTTTTTCCTGTCCCCAGCAAAGGGGAATCATAAAGTTCACCCTCTATTGTTGTCCATGCTGCTCCATGCCAAGCACAGCTGTCTCCAAGGCTCCCCTCCAGCAGAACCTCTTTAATCACATTCCCTCTTTCCTGTGGCTTAATTAGGGGGAAAGAAACAATCTCCTATGTGAAAGTGATTCCTTTGTTACCAAACGTTTCCAGGTTTTTCCTTTTCTTCTCCTTGAGCAGGAAAAAGCCATTTACAATGTTCTTTCCTAAAGCAATTTCCAGGCAGGTCCAGCAAACACGGCCAGGAGCCATCAGCAGCCAAGCCCTGACCGAGTTTCTTCGCTTGAGTAAATCAATGTTTTGCCACTAATGGGAGCTGAATGCCCATTTTCTGTGCCCCATTTATTTTATTGCCAGGGCTGGGGTGCAGGGGAGGCAGCACTGGGGCAGCTCTCTGGAAATCCCACCGAGGACTCAGAGTGTTCCCTCCCATCCCATTTTGCAGGGTGTGATGTGCAAACACATTAGGGAAGAGCTGCTGCACTCACCAGCTGGAATAACCCACAGTGCCTGCCTCTCTCTCTCTGTCCATCTCTATTATTTCTTATTTGGAGGTTCCACAGGGTTGTTCAGGATGGGGGATGCTCTTTCTCAGCTTGTGCCAGCCAAAATCCCCGTGGAAGAAAATTTTTTGCCATGAAAACTTATTTTTCATGTTATTTTTCATTATTAGAATGAAAAATTATCATTTTTCCCTGTAGGTGGGATGGGGACAGGGATGGGAGCCCTGAGCCCCGTGGGATGGCAAAGGCAGGAACTGACCCCACCCCAACCTGAGGTGAAGCAATTAAAGCGTGTGGCTGCCACCAGCATTTCCTGCCTGTAATTAAAGCTGTTAATGAGGAGGCATATGGTAAACCCCCCTCCCGGCCCCGGGCTGGCTGTTTGCCAGCTGTGGGTTCATTAACAGCTGCTAATTACACCATTAGTCAGCGTCTCAGTCAAGGAGGCTGCATTGCCTGGCCCCGAGTGCTCCAACTGCGTGTGAATGCTGCCAAAAATTTCTCCATTTAAATTTCCTACTTTCCTACGGGCCACTTTGTGCTTTCCCACTTTGTACTTTCACCCAGGGCTCTGAGCCCGGGGCTTTGCGGGGCGTTCTGGGGACAGCGGCAGCGCCTTCCCCGCTCCGCCCAGCCCCGTCCCCCTGCGCAGGGGCTGCAAAGGCGGCTGCACCTCCTCCTCCTCCTCCTCCTCCTCCTGCTCCTCCTGCTCCTGCTCACAGCCAGGACGTGCTGGTACCCCCAGGGTGACTTTGGCCGGGATCCTGATACTCCCAGGAGCTGCAGAGGGGCTCGAAGCCGTTCCCCAGCCCATGGACATCCCCAGCCCCGGGGCCCGGAGTGTGAGTTATCCCGGGAGGAAAACCAGTGCCTTTGTTCCCTCAGACCCCAGCTCTGCTGCCGGGGTGTTCACTGGACCGAGTGCAGGCTGTTTCTCCTGGAAAAGGCTCTTGGAAATGTTTTACCAGCAGCTGGTTATGGTTTTTTACGTTGGGTGTATGAGGTACACCCAGCTCGCTCCCAGCCTGGGGCTCTGAATATTCAGGCTCTGCCAAACATGGGGAGAAAATGAGCATTAAATCATCCCTGTGGAAGTTCTCCCTTTCCAAGCCAGTCTCAGGGCCTGCTCCTGCAGCAGCCTGGTGCTTGTTCCTGCCTTGTCACTGATGGGACAAGGATACACTGGATCTGCCTCCGAGAGGGGTGGGAGCCTGGGGTCAGCGGGACAAGCACGGATGGAGAGACCCCTGGGGCTGGATTTGGGGTGAGTGGAGCTGCTCACGAGGGTCTGAACCTCCAGAGACCCCACAAACGGACAGGTTTGGGATTCCTCAGCAGCACCCCTGGCTCCGGCAGCTGGGGCTGTGGTGGCCGTGGCAGCGCGGGGGGAACAGCCGGGCTTGGTGCTCTGAGGGATTTTCCAGCCCAACCAACGCTGGGATTCCGAGAACTCGCTGCCCGAGGGCCGTGGGTGCTGGCCAAAGGCACCTCCTGCACCGCCCTCTGGAGCAGCAGGGCGCAGTGGATTGGGAAACACTGACACAAACACTGAAATTGGGGTGACTGGAGCGGGTGGGAGGAAAGGGGCGCTCAGAGCAGGGCCCGAGGCCGGCCCCGGGCTCATTTCCACGGCGGAGGGTGGAGGGTCCGCCCCAGATTTAGCCGGGGACACCTTTCCCTGTTTGGTGACAGCAGCACACGGAGATCCCGGGGTCAGGGAGCGAGGCAGGCCCAGCACAACCCCCACTCCAGCTGGGAGGGATGTCCTGGGGAGGGGTGGGAGAAATGAGGGGAAATGGAAATAATTCTTCTTTAAATAAAAACACAGCGTTGGGCTGCATGAACTCAGTAGGACCCAGCTTTCTGCAAATCTTTGTGGCCACTCCTGGCTGGAAACGCTCAGGAAAAGCGTCTCCTATTTATTAAGGATAAAACAACTGGTTCATCCGAGGAGAGAGGATCATTCTCGGTGTCCAGGAAAGTTTCACTGAGGGGGAAAACCAGACCAAGCTCTTGTGGAGCAGAGCCCTGAGCCGAGCTGCTGGTGCCCCCTGCTGCCAAGGGACATTTTGCACATCTTGTTCTTCCCTGCTCAGGGAAGAAAGAATTCCAGACCGTGTTTTATGTTTATAATGCATTTTTTTTATTGCAGTCACCTCTAAATGATTCACAGGGTTAATGCCTTTCAAACCTCTATGCTAGTAAAGTAGGAATTAATATTGATATTTAATGATGGGGCTAAACAGGAGATAAAAAACTGCTGTGAAAGATGCACATGCTGTCAGGGATTTTGAATTAAGCACAGAAGAATAAGTTTTAATTAAGAGACTTAAAGGAAATCGAGCTTATCTGTCTTCATAACATTTTTACAGGAAAATCTGATTAAATATGAATAAAAGGAACTTTGCTGTTTAGTAGACAAGGGACACTGGACAAGAAAAACAAAACCAAACAAATACATATATAAAGCAACATAAGCTAAAGGAGACAAAGTGATGGAATGGCTCCATGCTGAGAGAAACCAGCACACGTGGAGTGGTGAGGAGCCCTGAGATTCCAGAAACTGGGCTGAAATTGGGTTTGATGCCCACAGATCTCCCTAGAGCCTTCACAACAGCCCCCGTGTCGTCCTTCTCCGTGCACGTCCTGCTTGTTGGCTTTGCAAGCACAGCGAGAGGCACCGCAGCCGGGAAACCACACACACGTTCCACAAGGAGGCTTTGCTTTTAATCACCCTTAAAACGAGCAAGTGCTACTTTGTGTTCGAAGGGACACAGCAGCCAGGAAGGGACCTTCACAGTCCGGTTATCCAAGCCAAAATTTATTCAAAGTTTACAATCTGCGTTACATTTTCCAGGCTTTTCTCCCCGTCGTGCCCTAGGGAGGTGCAAACCGGCACAGTTCAACAGCTTTTAGTCCAGATCCTGGCGGGATGAGCAGAGTGAGGGAAAGATAAGCCCCTGTAATTTTAAGCAAGCTGTCTAAACAACTTCTGCTGCCTTTTCAGGATTTCCATTACATCAACTGATCGTGCTGCTTCATTTTTCTGCTCTTCTCCTCAACCTCTTTCAGCACATCCTGCAGCTTCTTAGAGCTCTGCGTCAGGAGGGCAAAGCTTTCCTTGAAGTTGCCGGCCCCGTGCTCCCTGCAGATGTTCTCAAGGCCATCGAAGCACTGCAAAATCTGCTCCAGCTCGTCCCTGACAGCCTTCTGCTCCTCCAGCTCGGCTCGCAGCGCCTGCGCCGCGGCCTCCTCGGCCCTGCACTGCTGCTGCAGCTGCTGCAGCTCCTCCTGCAGCGCCTGGAACTCCTCCTTGCTGCAGGGGTACTGCTCGTGCACCCTGTCCTCGGGCAGCAGCACGTTCTGGGGGATCTCCAGCACCAGCTGCAGCAGCACTTCTTCCATCTTGACGAAGAGTTTGTCGAAGTACTCCTTCATGAACAGGAGGAACTTCTCGGTGCATTTGCGGATCTGCGGAGGGCTGATCTTGCAGCCGGGAATGCCGTCCAGCTTCTTCAGCATCACGCCCTCCACCACGGCCATCACTTCGAACAGGTAGTCCTGGAAGGCGATGTAGACGCGCAGCATGCACGTCTGCGGCGTGAACCCGAAGAACTGCGCCTCGTAGGCCATGGGGTTCACGGCCATGGCGGCGGGGCGGCCGGGCCGCGAGGGGAAGCGGGTCCCGCAGGGCTCCGCGGCGTTACCGGGGCGGCGGGGCCGCTGCTCCCGCT
>VZRZ01003042.1:9138-25289 GCA_013398175.1 Climacteris rufus
ACAGTGAGAGGTGTCCCTGCCCATGGCACTGGATGGGTTATAAGGTCCCTTCCCACCCAAACCATCCCAGGATTCTGTTCATGAAAGTTCCAGAGCCCATAATTCTGGTTTATCTGTTACACAACAGCCGAGCTCCTCTCTCAGCCTCTCCTGGCTTTATCTGTGTGGCACCATCAGCAGCTTTGTACAGCCTGGCTATTCCTACTTGATATTCAGGACATGAGGCTTTGCAAGAGGAAATGTCTTGATGTATCTGCTATTTTATTTTTAATGAAAACATTTCTTGCAATGAAAAAAAGAGGTCACTGCACATCTCCCAGTACAAATTACTGCATATGCACAGGAGCTGGAAAACCACTCAGGATGGAGTTGGAGCACTAAATTCCCACTCAACAGCACCTTCATAACATGCAAATAAGGCAAAGGCAGGCAGCACACTGTGGGGTTTGGAGCACACAGAAATATCCTCCCTGGAGCAGCCCCCCTCCCCGGGGACTGTGGGAAGGGAAATGTTCCCTTTGAAAAAGCTTTGTGGAGCAGTGAAAAAATCGCTGGTGGGCAAAGGGCTGGAGGCTGCGCTCCAGCAAACACCTTCCCTGGCAGGGCTGCAGAGAGAGGCAGTGCCGAGCACAGGAGGGATGGGCTGTGCTCCCCCGAGCCCCTCGGGACATCATTTGCTCCTGCACTGAATTCCTGCCTCTCCTGCTGCTTGCACCAACCCCTTGGCTTTCCGAAAGAACGAGCAGAAAACGGTGATTTGCCTTTTTTTCACCGAAATTATTTGTGCAAATCTCTTTGCGACTGAGGGGAAAAAACGCAGCTGCGTGTGCAGGGCAATGTAACGCGATTTGCAGGTGTTAATTTGGAGTTTTTGATGCAGGCAGGTGCTGAGCGTGGCACGCAGGGGCTGCAGCGCTGGGGTGAAGGGCCTGGCCCTGTGCTGGGGAGCAGCGCTGGCTCTGAGCCTGCTGAGTCCCCCTGCCTGGAACAAAGCTCCTCCATCGCTGCCCACTCCTGCCTGGAATTGTCTCATTTTCCACCTGAGGAAAAAGCTCTCCTGGCCACAGAAACAGGGAATTGGATTTGTGTGTGAGCAGGGAGGGGATGGAGATACAGGAAAATACAACAGCTGAGGGAGGAACCGCTCCAGGGCAGCTTCAGCTCCTGGTGGGACCTGAAAGGAGCCAGAGACAAACCCGAATTCCAAAAATCCCTGCAGGTTTGACCCTGCTGGCTCGGCAGTGACAGCAGAGGGAAGGGTTGGGTGCGCTGATGGAAACCTTTCTTCACAAAAGCACCACCCAGCACCCTCTCCACTCTCAGAGGGAGAAGGAGGTTCTCTGCTGCAGGAGGAGGTCTGGGGCCAGCCCTGCCACTGCCACCGTGCCCTGTGCCCTGCCAGGAGTCACAGCCCAGGCTGGGACAGGGGGGTGCCCAGGCTCAGCCCTGGGGTGAGGGTGGTGAGGAGCAGGACCGAGGGCCTTGGGAAAAAGCCATGGAAATGTTTGGGCATCAAATGCTTCCCAAACAAGTCCAGGGTGCCCAGAGAAGCTGTGGCTGCCCCTGGATCCCTGGCAGTGCCCAAGGCCAGGCTGGACAGGGCTGGGAGCTCCTGGGACAGTGGGAGGTGTCCCTGCCAGGGCAGGGATGGCGCTGGGTGGGATTTAGGGTCCCTTCCAACCCCAACCATCCTGGGATTCCATGCAGCCCCTTCCAACTGAACCATTCCATGGTTTGACGTTTCTGTGAAATCAAATATGAATTGCTGTGGTTCCCCTCAGGGTAAGGGTTCCCCCACAGCGGCTGCTGCAGCTCATCCCCTCACCCTGTCCAGCTGCACAACTGCAGCTCTGGGCACACCAAGATGTGCAGTTCAGCTGCGTGGAAGCACCAGTGCCAGGATCAGTTAAATTTATCCCGCATGTGCCACATGCAGAGCACACTTGTGAGGGCACATGAGGTAACGCAGGGTTTTACAGGCCTGTGTCGTCCTCTCAGCCTCCTCCCTTCACCACAATAAATAAATGAACAGACAGAGAACAAGGCTGCATGCCCTGTAAAAAGCAAAATGTGATTTTGCGTTCTGGCTGAAGGAGTTTCCACGTTCCATGCCCTGTGTCTGAGCTAATGAGGAGTTTTAGGAGGCTCAGCCCTGCCTGGCCCAGGGCTCAGGAGCTGGGGTGTCACTCTTGGTGCCACAGATCCACACCCCCTTGGCACATTCCCCTGGCTCATCCTGCACCAAACCCCTCAGCTGAGCCAGGCTGCCCGAGGCGTCTCCTGCCGTGTGAGAATTTCACCAGAGCACCACCCAGCACCTGCTCCACGTTCAGCATCCCCGTGCAGAGACCCCGCTCCGGTTTCCATCAGCGCACCCAACCCTTCCCTCTGCTGTCACTGCCGAGCCAGCGGGGTCAAACCTGCAGGGATTTTTGGAATTCGGGTTTGTCTCTGGCTCCTTTCAGGTCCCACCAGGAGCTGAAGCTGCCCTGGAGCGGTTCCTCCCTCAGCTGTTGTATTTTCCTGTATCTCCATCCCCTCCCTGCTCACACACAAATCCAATTCCCTGTTCCTGTGCACAGGAGAGCACTTCCCTCAGGTGGAAAATGAGACAATTCCAGGCAGGATTATTGGTAACATTTGAATGTTTGAGAGCCCCTGTTTGGGAGCTGTGACCTAAAGAAATCACTTTGCTTTAAGGGCTGAAGGCACAGCCTAGCAAAATTTGACAAAATGTCATCAAATTCCCTCCGTTTGCCTCATCACTGCTTTCACTGAGATTGTAAAAAATTTGGAGGCAAGACATATCCCTGGTTTATGTGTGCACTCCTAAATTTCACAGTACCACAATCCCAAACCTGGGCTGGCACAGTCAGTTGCTGCCATAACCCAGTTCATAAATTAGAATTATTTAAAGCCTGCTGCTACTTTTCCTGGGCCTCTCCTCTCCTGCAGCTGCACCTGTGGATCCAGAGAGGCCCAGAAATAGATTTTTTCAATTATGACTCATGCTGTTGGCTTGATGGATACGAAATAGGGGCTTGAGAATAGATAAGAATATTAATAATTTCTTTTGCTTAATTGAAAAGGTTATTTTAATGAAAATAGAGCACTTAAAACGTCTGTCCCGTGGGGCTGCTCAGACATCAGCCTGTTTCTCTGCAAGGCTCGTGCCTGCTGCCAGGGGGTTCTTCCCTCTCCGTTTCACTCCAGCTTGGGCTCATTTTTATCCATTTTAGAGGAGAATCTGTTCAAGTGCTCTGTCCTCAGGGGCACCCAGCTAAAACCTGACTGTGTCCCCCCTTCCCTCTCAGCTGAAGGACACAGTGACCCCTCCCAGGGGCTGGGGCTTTGAGCCATGGGCAGGATTTCCAGGGCTCAGCCCAAATAACCTGGGAAGAACCCCCTGGATGTGGCACAAGCTCTGGCACAGCTCAAAGCAGGACAAGCCCAGACAAAGCTCAGCCCCTGGGTCCCTACAAACCAAAGGGGTTTTGTGAGCACTGGCAAAAATTCTGTTTATTGGTCTGAGTTCCTGAACTTGTGGCCCAGCTCTGAGTGGAGCTGGTTGCTGATTTAGGCTGCAGAGATGGTTGATAATGTAAATTAATGACAAACTATTAAAATTAAGAAGCAAAGATATGATAATGCCTGGCAAAAAAATACTGAGATGTGGAATTGCACAGCAATATAAGCAAATTATCATCTGCAGGAGCAAAAAAAAGAAATACAATGGGGTAAAAACCTTAGCAGATGGTGAAGTTTAGCATCACTTACTGGAGGTATTCAAAACAGGAATGTTTTGAGAGCATAAAGAGAGTGAAGAAGAATTTTAGTTGATGCTTGATGAGGTTTTTATGAGCAGACATTATGTCCCTGACTTGGGAGGCAGCAGAATTTCAGTGAAAATGTAAATGTAAACAGAAGCTGATTTAATTTGGGAGGGGGGGAAAAAAAAGACCAATTCTGGTTTCAGCCTAAATTAGACTAAAACCCTAAAATGTAAAAAAAATTCCTGTGTGCCAGGCTCTTCTAGACAGACAAACCTGCATCAAAATGAGGAGCATTAAATGCGTTCTGCTGAAGTGTGACTGCTGCCTTTGGCTGCTCAGAACCTCTCCAAAAGGAGGAGAATCCCTGCCCTTGCCTTGGGGATTGGCAGATTTCCTCCTTGGATGCTTGGAGCACACCAGGGGTGAGGCCTGGTGGAGCTGTGGCACAGGGAAGGATGACCAGATGTGGAATTTTTAGAACAAAATCATTTGGATGCCAGGAGCTGCCGTATTTGGGCTGCTCTCAGCTGCAGGCAGAGACTCCTGAGCACATCCTCCTGGGGTATTCAGTGCAGGGGGGAAATCAGGACTTTTTAAACCCAGAATTGTGAGGTTCCAAGCTGAGTGCCTTCAGTGGACTTCAGTGCAAAGGAAGGGTAAAGACTTAAACCACAGCAAAAGGAAAATCCACATTTTTTTCTGAGTTTCCACAACCAGCACTGGATCTTCTGGCAGAAGTCAAGCATCTTCTGTTTTCACCTAAGAAAGAGAGCAGTGAGAACGTTCCCCTGCATTGTGCTCATGATCCACGGCCCAGGGGACACCGAGGCAGGCAAAGGGAGCAGGAAGGGGAGAAATCTGGGAATGAACAGCCAGCCCAGAGCTGAGAATGAAAGGAAAAATGGTTGCAGTGAAAATGTTCAGAGAAGAAAGCAAATAAAGAAATGTTCAGAGAAGAAAGAAAATCCATTTTCCCCAGCACCAAACCTGAACCTGCCCCCTCTCAGGCTCTGTTTGCACTGCCCAGCTCTGCTGGAGAGGGAGCATTTCCATCTGCTCCCACCCCAAAGTTCTGCTCCACGTCAGGGCGATGCTGCAGTTACACTCAGGGCATCTTTGTAGCACATGGGGAGGGCCTGAAGTGAGACAGGGCAGGAGAGAAGAGAGAAACAAAGGGCACACAGGGCTGTGCAGTGATTCCCACCATTTCCAGCCCTCAGAAGCAAGGAGGGACCCATCTCTGCCACTGCTGACATAAGGTGTGTCCTGGGGTTCCCAGGAACCCCGGGGCTGCGGAGCTTTGCATCATTCCTGGAGTTCAGCTGGAGCTGGGATTTGCTGTCCCAGCACCAGTGAGATCTCCCAGGAGTGCAGGAGGAGCTGGGAGGGGCAGAGGTGGCCATGGATGTGCTGGGGGCAGTGGATGTGTCCCAGCCTGAAGGGGAAGGGAGCAGCCAGCATTTGTAGCTGTTTGGGGTCCAAAGGAACCACAGCAGACAGCAGGTCCAAAAAGGTTCGTGGTGTTCACTCGGTTCCTCCAGATCCAGGAGATGGAATGTACTGTCCTGCAATGCTGCTGTTCCCTACAGGCCATGAGCCCCTGGAGACACCAGGCTGGAGACACCAGGCTGTGAGGGCTCCAAAAGGATTTTTCACACCCTGGCTCACTGGAACTGCAGCTCTTCTCACACTGCCCAAGAGTTAATGTCTGCTGTTCCAGGAAAAACTGCCCAAGGATTTTTCCATGTATTTCTCCCTCCAGTCTCCTGGTTCCCTGCCAGCCAAGCAAAGTGCAGCTGCACTGTGGGACTGGGCATCTTCAGAGTGCCACTGACCCCTGGCAAGGAGCTGCAAAAACATGTCCTGGTCGTTCTGTTTGTTGGGTTTTGTGATAAAGGTGATCATTTGGTGTTTTGCTGCAAATTATGGGCAGCTCCTGTCCCCCTGTCCATCCTGTCCCCCTGTCCATCCTGTCCATCCTGTTCATCCTGTCCTGTTCATCCTGTCCTGTCCATCCTGTCCCCCTGTCCATCCTGTCCATCCTGTCCATCCTGTCCTGTCCATCCTGTCCCCCTGTCCATCCTGTCCATCCTGTTCATCCTGTCCTGTTCATCCTGTCCTGTCCATCCTGTCCCCCTGTCCATCCTGCTCTGTCCACCCTGTCCTGTCCATCCTGTCCCCCTGTCCATCTTGTCCATCCTGTCCCCCTGTCCATCTTGTCCATCCTGTCCCCCTGTCCATCTTGTCCATCCTGTCCCCCTGTCCATCTTGTCCATCCTGTCCCCCTGTCCATCTTGTCCATCCTGTCCCCCTGTCCATCTTGTCCATCCTGTCCCCCTGTCCATCTTGTCCATCCTGTCCCCCTGTCCATCTTGTCCATCCTGTCCCCCTGTCCATCTTGTCCATCCTGTCCCCCTGTCCATCTTGTCCATCCTGTCCCCCTGTCCATCTTGTCCATCCTGTCCCCCTGTCCATCTTGTCCATCCTGTCCCCCTGTCCATCTTGTCCATCCTGTCCCCCTGTCCATCTTGTCCATCCTGTCCCCCTGTCCATCTTGTCCATCCTGTCCCCCTGTCCATCTTGTCCATCCTGTCCCCCTGTCCATCTTGTCCATCCTGTCCCCCTGTCCATCTTGTCCATCCTGTCCCCCTGTCCATCCTGTCCTTCCCCCTGTCCATCCTGTGCCCTGGCTCCAGGGCAGGGTGCCCTCAGTGCCACTCCTCTCTGGACTGTGCCCTCTGGAAGGGCCCTGCTTCTCTCAGGTTCCCCTTGGGCTCTTTTGCCATCTACATCCCACTTGCAGGACCTGAACATTCCCTGGGGAAAAGGAGAAGAGTTTTTGCAAATTCTCCAGCCACAGCTGGGCTGTGCTGAAACAACGGGACACTGTGAATACAGAAGAGAAAGCAGGCTCTGTCTGGATTATTAATTTCCAGGGAAAGGGAAAGGTTAATTTAAGAGAAGGAAAAAAAAAAAAAAACCGCTCATTGTCAAGCTGAAAACAGAAAGGGAACAGGAAGAATTTTGGCATTTATGACTCTTGTTGTCATAGAAACTGAACCTGATATTTCCATAGAGCAATTTGGAGCAGTAACAAACACTGGGTTTTATAGCAGGGATGAATTAAGATCAACTTAAGATTTCCAATACATTGTCAAGCAGATCAAATACTAGTTTATTTTGTATTGCTAAGTTGTTATCAGAGTCCTTAAAAACATTGGTGATAAATTTAAATGAAACCAATCTGGCATTTACAGGATATTTTTAGAATTTAGAGTGGCTGGNTTAGAATTTAGGGGGGGTGGGGGGGTTTGGGGGGGGGGATGTTATCACAGCCCAGCAAAACACCCCAGGTTTCCATCAGGACAGGGCTTGGCCCATGGGGTGCCTCTCTTGCTTCCTCCAAACCACCTCCTCCAGCACCTGCAGCAACAACCTCCACAAAATCCAGTTCTCTGCCATCCCAGGGGCTTGGAGGGATTTTTCTGAGACTGAAACCCAGCAGGGCAGGGCTGGAGGCTCTGGGCAGCCCAGCCCAGGAGCTGCCCAAGGCCTCACCACGGAGGTTTGGCAGCTGCCACCTTTGGCAGCACAGCCTGGGCTCTGCACCTTCTCCCTGTCAGTGCCGACCATCCAGCCACGGGGCTGCCACAGGCAGGAGCTGGTGCTTTCTGCTCTTTTGGCACAGCCCAGAGTGCAGCTGGGACCCCCAAACTCATCTCCAAGGGGGTTTTGACCCTTTTGATCCTGGACCATCACCTCCCACGCAGCTGTGACTGGAGGGCTTCTCTAAAGGAGGTTCTGCTTCGAAGGGAGCCCTTCTTAAAAAAAAAACCCTCCCATTTGATTAAAAAAATCCAGTAATGGATATCTTACCACAATTCTTTGTACATTTCTCCTCATTGTTTTATGATACAAGCAAGGAAACAACTTTTATCCTGCAACCCCAAACCATCTTCAACAAGGGTTTATTTTGCTGTGTTTGCCACCTGGGTATTTTTTGCCTTTCATTAAGTTGGAGGATTCTATGTCAAAATTGCATTGAATTTGTTGTTAAAAGTTGGGAATTGTGTCAGGGGAGACCTTTAGCTTTCCTTTGGCGTGAAGCTGTGCCAGGGAGGGTCAGGCTGGAGATCAGGGAAAGGTTCTTCCCCAGAGGGTGCTGGGCACTGCCCAGGCTCCCCAGGGAACGGTGACATTCCCAAGGCTGCCAGAGCTCCAGGGGGGTTTGGGATGCCCAGGGTGGGGTTGTTGGGGTCTGTGCAGGGACAGGGCCGGGCTGGGTGATGCTGGGGTCCCTCCCAGCCCAGGAGATTCTCTGACAATATTGAGGCAGTGATTTTCCTTGGGAGAATTTTTCGTTCTTTTTCTATTGTTACTCTTCTCACGACTCTCAGAACCTTCTGCCATCTTATTTTTAAGTGCTCAGTTCAGCCCTGGGCAGCACATTTTAGTGGATTGACAGGAAACGGGGAATGGGAAAAGCCTTGGGCCTCTCTGTGTGTTGGCAGTGATGCTGTTGCTCCCGGCCAGCCTGGCCCAGCCCGGGCAGGGGAGGCTGCAGAGCTCCCTGTGCCTTCCCCTCGCAGGGGATGTGCCCGAGGGGCCTTCAGAGCTGCTGCTCCCTTCCCTCGCTGCTTTGGAAGCTCCTCGGGCTCCCTCTCCATCCCTGGCTGCTCTCTGGGAGCGAGGGGGCAGAGCCACAGGCAGGGCTGCGGAGGAGCTGCTGCTGGACAGGAGCTGGGGAGGAGCTGATCTGTGCAGGACAGGAGCTGGACAGGAGCTGATCTGTGCAGCACAGGAGCTGGACAGGAGTTGGACAGGAGCTGGGGAGGAACTGATCTGTGCAGGACAGGAGCTGGACAGGAGCTGATCTGTGCAGGACAGGAGCTGGACAGGAGTTGGACAGGAGCTGGGGAGGAACTGATCTGTGCAGGACAGGAGCTGGACAGGAGCTGGGGAGGAGCTGATCTGTGCAGGACAGGAGCTGGCAGAGCCGGCCAGGAGCTGGGGAGGAGCTGGACAGGAGCTGGACAGGAGCTGGCAGAGCTGGCCAGGAGCTGCCCTGTGAAGTACAGGAGCTGGACAGGAGCTGGGGAAGAGCTGCCCTGTGCAGGACAGGAGCTGGCAGAGCTGGCCAGGAGCTGGCAGAGCTGGCCAGGAGCTGCCCTGTGCAGGACAGGAGCTGGCAGAGCTGCAGCCCTGACCTCCAGGGGCTGGGGATGTTCCCAGTGACTCCAGGAGAGCTGGCCCAGCCACTGCACTGCCAGAGGGAATGGGCAGAGCTGCCCTGGGTGCAGAGACAGAGGAGCCTGTGCCCCTCCTGCCACAGGCAGAGCCCCTGAATTCCCAGCAAAGGCAGCTCCAGGCTGCCCAGGCTCTCGGGTTTAGCTGAGACACTGAAAGGCTGGGAAGGAAATTTGTATGGGAGGTGGTGCAAGGAAAAACAGCAATGCAAGGAATGTGAAATGGCTCAGGGGGGTTTGTAGGCACTGAGGATGTCATTAAAGCCTTAGGGAAGGTAATGATGCCCTGGTTCAGAAAAGATAAACCTTTGTACCAAATCTGTACTGCTGAGGATTCTTTCCCTTCCTCCCTCCCATGGAGGAATCAGAATCCCAGAACAGTTTGGGTTGGGAGGGACCTTAAATCCCATCTCATTTCAACTCCCTGCCCTGGCAGGGACCCCTCCCACTGTCCCAGGCTGCTCCCAGCCCCGTCCAGCCTGGCCTTGGGCACTGCCAGGGATCCAGGGGCAGCCACAGCTTCTCTGGGCACCCTGTGCCAGGGCCTGCCCACCCTCCCAGCCAGGAATTCCTTCCCAATATCCCATCTGACCCTGGGAAGCCATTCCCTGTGTCCTGTCCCTCCAGCCCTTGTCCAATTCCCTCTCCAACCCTGATAACCATCCCCAAACAGCAGAAACCACAGCCCTGTTTGGCCACGTTCTGGGCAAATCCATTGCAGACACAACCAGGCCTGAGGACTGGTCTGAGAGGAGGCTCCAGAAGCAAACCTGAGCCTGGGGAGCGCTGAGGATCCAGCCCTGGATCAGCTGGCACATCCAGATGTGGGGGCAAGCCCTGGAGCACAGCAAGGACACTGAGCTGTGACATTACCATGGACACTGAGCTGTGACAGGGCCATGGACACTGAGCTGTGACCCTGCCACAGACACTGCACTGACCACTGAACCCCCTCAGGCTCAGAGGATCAGGAATTCAGGGCCTTTCCCAGCCATCTGGGTATTTATTCCGTGCTGATTCAAGCCCATTTCCTTCCCAGCCCTCTTTCCCAGCGCTGTCCCTGAGCCCAGCAGCCCGAACGTGGCTGTGCCTGTGGCAGAGGGGTCAGACCCCCCTCCCCAGAGCCCCCTCCTGCTGCTGGGGTGTTCAGCTCCCCGTTCCTGAGCTCCCAGAGTCACCTTCCCCCTGCAGTGAACACCGGGATGTGCTGGGACAGAGTGTTCGGGATCATTCCCGCTCTCCTGCCCGCCCTAAAGGTTTGGGAAGCCGAGCGCTTCCAGCTTTCCAAACAACCCCCGGCTGCCCCGCGGCTCCTCAGGAGCCCGGCAGGGAGAGGGGATGGATTGCCCTGCTCGTCCCGGGGCTCCGGGGCTGCAGCTCGTCCCGATTCCCTGCCAGGACCCATCCCTGCCCTCCAGGGCTGCAGCTCGTCCCGGTTCCCTGCCAGGAGCCATCCCTGCCCTCCGGGGCTGCAGCTCGTCCCGATTCCCTGCCAGGAGCCATCCCTGCCCTGCGGGGCTGCAGCTCCTCCCGATTCCCTGCCAGGAGCCATCCCTGCGCTCCGGGGCTGCAGCTCGTCCCGATTCCCTGCCAGGAGCCATCCCTGCCCTCCGGGGCTGCAGCTCGCCCCGATTCCCTGCCAGGAGCCATCCCTGCGCTCCGGGGCTGCAGCTCGCCCCGATTCCCTGCCAGGAGCCATCCCTGCCCTCCAGGGCTGCAGCTCGTCCCGATTCCCTGCCAGGACCCATCCCTGCCCTCCGGTGCTTCTGAGGGCGCTGCACAGTCCCAGTGCTCCCAGTAAAACCAGCAATCCCCGTGCCGGGGCAGCTCTGGGAAGGAGATCCGGGGTGGGGATCCCGGGCACGCCGAGGTTCGGCTGCTCCGGGCGGGGCAATCAAGGGCGCAATTAGCAATTAACAATCGCTAATGAGGGCGGGGGTCACTCGTGTCCCGCGAGTCCCGGCCGGGGAAGGGCTCTGCCTGCGCTTGGTGTCCTCTGCTGTGGGCACGGGGGGTGCGCGGCTCTGCCACCAGTGCCACCAGTGCCACCGTTGTCACCACTGTCACCGGTGCTACGGGTGCTACCAGTGCCACCATTTTCACCAGTGCCAGCAGTGCCACCACTATCACCAGTGCCACCAGTGCCACCATTATAACCAGTGTCACCAGTGCCACCATTGCCACCAGTGCCACCAGTGCCACTGTTGTCACCAGTGCCACCATTTTCACCAGTGCCAGCAGTCACCACTGTCACCACTGCCACCATTGTCACCAGTGCCACCAGTGCCACCACTATCACCAGTGCCACCAGTGCCACCATTATCACCACTGTCACCAGTGCTACCTGTGCCACCATTGTCACCATGGCCACTGTCACTACTGCCACCAGTGTCACCAGTGCCACCACCAGAACCACCACTGCCATTGCCATCACCACTGCCATTGCCACCAGCAGTGCACCAGTGCCACCAGCAGTGCCACCGGCAGTGCCACCACCAGAACCACCACTGCCAGTGCCACCAGCAGTGCCACCGGCAGTGCCACCACCAGAACCACCACTGCCATTGCCATCACCACTGCCATTGCCACCAGCAGTGCACCAGTGCCACCAGCAGTGCCACCAGCAGTGCCACCAGTGCCACCAGCAGTGCCAGCAGCCGCCATCAGCAGTGCCACCAGCAGTGCCAGCAGNTGCCACCAGTGCCAGCAGTGCCAGCAGCAGTGCCAGCAGTGCCACCAGTGCCAGCAGTGCCAGCAGCAGTGCCAGCAGCAGTGCCAGCAGCAGTGCCACCAGCAGCACTGGGACTCCTGTCCCTCCTGTCCCTCCTGCACTGGGCCCCTCGGGGGTGGGAGCTGCGGGCACCACAGCAGGGAGGGGAGCGCGTTCCTGGGGCTCTGTCCACCCAAGCCAATCAATCAATCAATCAATGGGCTATTCCTCCAAGCCACTGCATTAAATCCGTGTTGTCTTTACAACACAGCCCAATGTGACCACAAAACGTCTCTAACAGTTTGAAGGAGACAAAAAAAAAAATCCTTAAATTTAGAAAGAAAAGCAGGTATAAATATTTCAATGAGACTTTTACAGACAGACAGAACCTTGGGGGGAAGAGCATTGCCTTGTCCCGCTTTTTTTCCCATCAAATGTTCCTGGAGCCTTTGATGAGCGCTGGTGCCCCGCTCTGGGATCTGCTGGGCTCTGCTGTTGGTCAGCTCGGGGGAAAGGCAGCCCAGGGATCCGGGCCAGCAAACCCTTCCTGGAGGAGCTGCCGGACGTGGGGGCTGATCAGAGCCCACACGGAGCAGAGATGAAAAGTGAATGTTGTTCCCTGTAATTTGCTGGGAAGGGCTTTTTCAAGTATTCCCATGTTTTGTTCAGATTAACTTATCTCTGCTTTCCCACAGACAGCCAGGAGCTGCGGGGAAGGGAGAAGGAACGGGAGCAAATAAATAAGCAGTAAACAGATAAATAAACCTGGGATGATGAAGGTTTTGCATTCAGATTTCACCAAGAGCAAAAACAAAGGGTGTTTGAAATGCTGTAATGCACAAACAATTCTGCTACAGAAAAGAGTTTTAAATCCATATTTATTGAAGGAGCTTTATGGAGGCTCCAGCACTCCCCCAGCTTTTTGGGAAGGGGGTTGGCAGCATTCCCATGGCTTACACTGCCCTGGGGGAACCCCATGGATTCATGGAATGGTTTGGGTTGGGAGGGACCTTAAATCCCATCCCACCCCACCCCTGCCCTGGCAGGGACACCTCCCACTGTCCCAGGAGCTCCCAGCCCCGTCCAGCCTGGCCTTGGGCACTGCCAGGGATCCAGGGGCAGCCACAGCTTCTCTGGGCACCCTGTGCCAGGGCCTGCCCACCCTCCCAGCCAGGAATTCCTTCCCAATCCCCCATCCAACCCTGCCCTCCTTTGGCTTCAGGATGCTCAGAGGTGGGAGCTGAGCCTGTCAGGGCACTGGGACGCTCCCCTCCCTGCTGCCAGGGAGGTGCATCCTGCCCTTGCATGGGTTTCAGGGGAGAGGAACTGTCCCTGGGATATTCTGGTTTGATTTGCTCAGCACTAAAAATGTTGTTCTCCTATTTCAAGTGTCTTTGGCTGCTGCTCCTGGGCACTGGACCTTGTTGTACCTTGGCTTGATAAATCAGAGACCTTTGTTTTCAGGAATCTTCTCCCCTGACAATGCTCAGGTGGAGATGAAATCAGGGTTTTTCTCACTGGGTAAAGTAAATAAATGCAGTTTGTTCAGTCCTCCACCAGAACACAGGTTTTGTGGCTCTCAAATCATCATCCTGTTCATCCAGGGAATGGGAACAAACATTTTAGCAGGGCCTGTGGCAGTAGAAAAAGGAGTGATGGCTTTGGACTCAAAGAGGAGAGATTTACATTCATATAAAGAAGAGGTTTGATACAATGAGGGTGGGCAGGCCCTGGCACAGGGTGCCCAGAGAAGCTGTGGCTGCCCCTGGATCCCTGGCAGTGCCCAAGGCCAGGCTGGACGGGGCTGGAGCAGCCTGGGATGGTGGAAGCCTGGTGGGGAAGGGACGGCCCACGAGGCACTGAGAGGCTGGAATGATTTCCTGGTTGCAAACTGAGGTTGTGTCCCACAGAGTGACCCCAGGGCCCTGGCAGCTGCCCTTGGCTGGTGCAGAGCCCAGCCCAGCTGCAGAGCAGGGCAGGGAGTTGGGCAGGCCTGGGCAGCACCCCGGGGTGACAGAGCCTGCAGGGACAGGTGACAGCAGCAGTGTCAGGGATGGAAACGCTGGGGAACAACGTGAATCACCACAGGCACATTTCTCACTTGTCTCCCGTGGCTCAGCAGGCAGCAAAGAGCCCAGTGTGCCGAGCTGGCTGTGCTGTGTGGGTGATTTTCCAGGGCTGTGAGCGGGTCCCACACGGCTCTTCCCAGGATGAGCTCCGTGCTCCTGTCCCTGGGCTCTGCATCCCCTTCATCCCTGCAGCAGAGCTGTGCGAGAGGTGATGGAGTGTGGGCACGGATCTGCCTCTGCCCCTGCTCTGCCACCTGGAGCAGGGCACTGCTGGGAGCCCCAGGAGCAATGCCATCCCTGGGATGTGCCAGCTGGATAACCAGAGTCCAGAGCAGCAGGCTCTGGCCAGAGGAACCTCCTGATCCCCAGTGCAGAAGACCCCAGGGAGCTCCTGGCTCCCCTACTTCAATCAGCCAGGCCAAGGCTTCCCTGAGCAAATCTAAAAATGCAACAATCCTAAACATTCCAAAAACTCCCCCCTGTGCTGGGCACTGCTGGGGCCACACCTCGAATCCTGGGGTCACTTCTGGGCCCCTCAGTTCAGGAAGGACCTGGAGGGGCTGGAGGTGTCCAGGGCAGGGAACGGGGCTGGGAAGGGGCTGGAGCCCCAGGAGGGGCTGAGGGAGCTGGGAAAGGGGCTCAGCCTGGAGCAAAGGAGGCTCAGGGGGCCCTGCTGGCTCTGCACAGCTCCTGCCAGGAGGGGCAGCCAGGGGGGAAAAAGGGCTCTGCTCCAGGGGAACAGGGACAGGAGGGGAGGAAATGGCCCCACATTGCACCAGGGGAGGTATTTAGATTGGATATTGGGGAAAATTTCCTCATGGAAAGGGTGGTCAGGCTTTGGAACAGGCTGCCCAGGGCAGTGATGAAGTCCCCATCCCTGGAAGGATCTCCAAGCCCTGTGGCTGTGGCACTTGGGGACAGGGGCAGGGGTGGCCTTGGCAGGGCTGGGGAGGGTTGGACTCGATGCTCGGGCAGGGCCTTTCCAAGCTGAACCATCCTGTGGTTCCAGGATGCAGAAATTACCACAGCAACTTCCTGGAGAGGCTCAAGCCCCTGAAGACAGCAAAGCCCCTCATGCTCTAACAAACATTACATAACCAGCATTGCTTTGCTCTCCATCTGTTCAGAAGATGTTCACTCTGCAGTGCCTGTGAGAGGCAGCCCGAGGAGGGCAGAGATGCAGCGCCGCTGGCAGCTGCTGCCAAATGAAGATGTAGCTGTGCAAGGCTTGCAGCACTGAAGTGCTCCCACAGGGAACATCAGCAGCAGGATCAGGAGATAATGGGCCGAGGGAAAGTGCTCTCATCAATTCTGTGCTGTGCTGAGCCGGGCTCTGAGCTTGGCTCAGCCTGGGAAGAGATTGGCCTGACGAGAGCATCCCTGGTGGAGCAGCAGCCGGAGAGCTGCAGATGTTGGGTCGCAGCCAAGAATCAGAGCAGCAGCAGTGCCAGTGCTGCCTCCCAGCTGCAGGCAGAGCTTTGGGGGTTCTTTCTGAAGGTTTTGTTTTCCTGTCTCCAAGGCAGGAGCAGCAGCCCCAGAAATGGGTGCACACTGCAGTGCTGGACTGGCCAGGTGAGTCCATCCCTGTTTCAGAGCTCTCAGGAACCTTCTCTGGAAGAATTTCTTCACTAAAAGGGTTTTCAAGCACTGGAAGGGCTGCCCAGGGAGGTTTGGACTCCCCACCCCTGGAGGTGTCCAAGGAATTCCTGGCTGTGGCACTCAGGGCTCTGGGCTGGGGACAGGGTGGGGATGGGCACAGCTTGGGCTCCAGGGGCTGGGAAGGCTTTTCCAACCTCAGGGATTCTGGAATTCTCTGATTCAGGAGTTTGTGTTTTGGCAGAGCCAAAATTCAGCTGGAGGTCACTGTGCTGAGCGTGAGCCCTTCTGCAGGGGTGGCCCAGCAGCCTCACCCTCCCTGCAGGGACCATCCCACACCTCGAGCCAGGGCCCTGCCCTAGGGCTGCCCTGCACATCCAGGATGTTCTCAGTCATCTTTCCGAGCTCCCACTGCCCCTCTCCCAGGGAAATCAGCTGGATGTCTCCCTTCACACCCTGTACAACCCAACCCAAAAGCTGTGACCAAGGCCAGGCTGGACGGGGCTTGGAGCAACCTGGGACAGTGGGAGGTGTCCCTGCCCATGGCAGGGGGGGATTGGGATGAGCCTTTCAACCCAAACCATTCTGGAATTCCATGGCCACATCCCCAGCTTTCTGTCTGGGCTCAGCTCTCTCTGGATGTGAAGCAGGGGTTGGGATGACAGGAGGTACCACAGAGACCAGCAAACAGTAAATAAAAAGGCAGCAGCAGTTTGCTTTTTTATGCAGGGATGAGGAGGATGCAGGGATGAGGTGG
>VZRZ01003043.1:4333-60777 GCA_013398175.1 Climacteris rufus
TTGTGCTTTAACAATGCAGTGGGATTGAATGGCACCTTGCCATGTGCAGAAGTTAATTTTAAGCCAGGAGGAACAGTTTAGTGGTCTTGGGCTGTAACTGAAATATCTAGACTTTCTGGAACCATAGATCTGACTTCTCCCAGTACTGACGGTCCTTCGTTGCTTTTAAAGCACTGAAGATAAACTGAATACCTTGTGGTTTATTGAAGTTATGTTATGTTAAATCCCTGCTTGGACAGGAATCCCACAATAATTTTCATATAAAATTTGGGAGCTTACTTTGGGGAAAAGAATATCAATTTTCTGCTTGTTTTTTACAGTGCTATGATCTATTGTATTCCCACTCTGTTTTTCAGAAGTGCTCTGTTATACAATTTTTCATTGTGAAACTTTGCATGAAGGATTTGCAAATACTGAGCAAGGGAAAAATCAGCATAATATGTCCCTTTTATTAGCAGGAAAATAGAGGTAGACAAGAGAGTGGTGGTTCTGCTACATCTGACTAGCTAGTCAGCCTTGTGCCACAATACAGCTTTTCTGCCATATTCAAAACTCTCACCCCTTATCTCACCTGATAAAGCCTCAGATGGTCATGGTCTTTACCATACCTTCACATCTTAAAAGTCATAACATTTAATGGCCCTTACCTTTCCCTCTTCTGAGTCGTATGCTAATAATTGTATTAATATTTCCTTTAAATTTGCCTTTGCTTTAAAAGCAGGTGGAAGCGTCCAATATGACAGGAGAGCTATTGTGTTTTTTTTTCTCAGAGTGGTGACAACTTCAGATGTAGAGAAGTAGAGACAAATTGTTAAATAAAGAGTGTTTTTAGTGGATAACTTTCCAGCTTGGAGTCTAACTCACTGCAATGAAGGCAAAGAACAAGATGCTGTGCATAGGTCTTATTTTATTTTCTGACTTTTCAATCACAGAGTGCACAGTGGAATTAAGACAATTCCAATAAGACCACGCTCAAACAAATAGGAGGCTAGTAGGGAAAGAACCATCTTTATGCAAAAATAATATGGGAACACACTATCCATATCCATGAGATTGACTTATTTGTAATTATAACATCTAATATTGCAGAGGATTAACATCTTCTTCCAGATAGTTACTGTAAACAAGGGAAATATAGCGGAAGACACAATGAATTCAAATTAAACAAACTGAATTAATTTTAGGCAAGAGACTGAGAGATGGTATCTTAGCTTACAGTGTACTTTAATATGTATCTGTACTCTTATCTTTCCTTAAGCCACAAGGGATCACTGGTAGCCTTGAGCAAAGCATCCACATGGATGAGGAAAAGACAGGCAAAGTAAATTCACAGCATCACAAATTGTTTAACCTGCGTAATCTAGGAAGGAGGGCAGAATTGGAAGAGAGAGAAGGAGGACCAACAGACCTTATGGAATAATTAAGTGAACTCCTTTCCCTTATTTTAAACAGCTTTCTAGAGCAAACTTGTTCCATAGGGAAACTCATACTCTGTTTAGACTGATTTAACAGATATAACATGATGTGATGCCATCTGGAGCATAATCAATTTCACAAGAGGCTATGAAATGTTCTCTGTCATTTCTTATAGGATATTTTAAACCATAATGTCGTGCAGTGTGGTACTACATAATTGCCCAAGAAAACTATCAGATATGGGCACTATGTTGTTATTTGTATCTACTACTAACTTTCACAATCCATATAAAAATATGTGTAACATGTTTTTTCTTCCCCTAGGCACATCTACCCTAATGGAATTATACTTGTGCACCATGAACTGTTCATTTGGAATTCAGGAAAAAGTTAGCAGCATCACTGCAACAGTAGAGTTATTCTCAAACCACAGTAGAATTGCCTCTGCAACATCCTGTTATTTCATTATGCTTATCTTGGCTCTAACCTTTCTCTTTTTTTCAGGTTTTGTAGTCTATTTTCAAGGTATTTGTGATGGAGTTCTCTTAATACTTTGTATTTAGCTATGACTGTGACTGAGTCACAGTCCATTTTAAAAACGATAAAGTAACACAAATGAATTCAGTTAGGGGATTTTCACCCATCTGGGTTTAACTACATTGCTCTACAAATGTAACGTAGCTTCACCACAAGAATCCACATGACAAACTATTAGGTTTTTGCCTTTAGGTGGAAAGAAATAGAAGCTAATTCAAACCTGTCCATTTTAGACCTTAAGGTTGTGTCAAAGGAAGGCTGCCATCTTCCTGTCAATTTAAATCAACTCAATCTTCTTAAAGACCTGCTTGTTCCATAAAGTCCAGGAGGAGTCTGTGGCACATCTGGAAAAAAAAAATCAATCCCTAACTCCTAACTCCTCAGCAGGATTTCCACTTACCTTAAGGAATATAGCTCAGAGATGATATTGGCTATTTGGACTCCTGGCAGAAGGCAAAGGATACTTTGGAACCAGTGAGGTATATGTGAGAACATCAACAGATCCAACTACCAACCAGCGTTTTAAACCATAGAAGATATTCTTGTGGTTTTTTTGGTAGTGGGTGTTTTTATATAGTCATGGAATTGTTCAAGTTGGAAGAGACCTTTAAGATCATTGGGTCCAACCATTAAGCTAGCACCACTGTGTTCACTACTAAACCATGTCCTCAAGTGCCACATCCACAGGCCTTTTGAGTGCTTACAGGGATGGTGATTCCACCCCTTCCCCAGGCAATCTATCCCAATTCACAATTTCAGTGAAGAAATCTTTCGTAATATCCAAACTTAACCTCCCCTGGTGCAATTTGAGATCATGTACTCTCATCCTATCACTTGTTACCTGGGAGAAGAGACCAACTGCCACCTGCCTACAATCTCCTTTCAGGTAGTTGTAGAAAATAAAGTGTCCCCTGAGCCCCTTTTCTCCAGGGTAAACACCCCCAGCTCCTTCAGCTTCTCCTAATAGGACTTGTGCTTCAGATCCTTCTGCAGCTCTAACACCTCAATATCTTTCTTGTAGTGAGGGACCCAAAACTGAACACAGGACTTGAGGTGCAGCCTCACCATTGCCCAGTAACAGGGGGACAATCACTACCCTGGTACTGGTGGCCACACTGTTGCTGATACAAACCAGGATGCCACTGGTCTTTTCTGCCATCTGCGCACGTGCTGGCTCATGTTCAGTTACTGTTGACCAGTACCCCTAGGTCCTCTTCCTCTATGCAGTTTTCCAGCCACTCTTCTCCAGGCCTGCATGGGGTTTTTGTGGCCCAAGGACCCAGCACTTCATCGTGTTGAATCTTATCCAACAGGCCTTGACCCATCAATCAAGCCTGTCTGGATCCCTCTGCAGACTCTTCCTGCCCTCCAGTAGGATCAACACTCCCACCCAACTTAGTGTCTTCCATGGACTGACTGAGGAGACACTTGAACCCCTCATCCAGATCACTGATAACAGTGTCAAACAGGACAGGTCCCAACACTGAGCCCTGGGGAACATCACTGGAGACTGGCCTTCAGCTGGATGTAACTCCATTGACCTCCACGCTCTGAGCCCAGCCCACCAGCCAGTTTTTAACCCAAGTCGAAGTACATCTGTCCAAGCCATGAGCTCTCAGCTTCTTCACAAGAATGCTATGGTTAATGGTGTCAAAAGCTTTACTGAAGTCCAGGTGGACACATCCACAGTCTTTTCCTTATACATTGGGCAGGGTCATCCTGTCATAGAGGATGAGGTTAGTCAAGCAGGACCTGCCTTTCCAAAACCCAGACTGGCTGTGCCTGATCCCCTGGTTGCCCCATACATACCGAGTGAAAGTATGTGCTTCATGACCTTCTCTGGCACTGAGGCCAGACTGACAGGCCTATAGTTCCCTGCATCCTGTTTCCAACCTTTCCTGTAGATTGGCATCACATTTGCTAACCTCCTGTCATTGGGGACCTCATTAGTTATCCAGGACTGCTGGTAAATGATGGAAAGCGGCTTACTGAGCCTTGCTGCCAGCTCCCTCAGTAACCTTGAGTGGATTCCATTCAGCTCCACAGACTTGTGTGTGTAAGTGGTCACTTTCCCTTGCATTATGCAGGCTTCACTCTGATCCCCATCCTTGTCTTCCAGCTCAGAGGCTGGGTATTCAGAGAACAACCTGTCTTGCTATTAAAGACTGAGGCAAAGATGGCACTAAGTACCTCTGTCTTTTCCTCATCCTTTGTCATTATCTGTCTCCTCACATCCATCAGATAAGGAGATCCTCTATTAACCCTACTTTTGTTGTGATCACAGAATCACAGAATATGTTGAGTTGAAAGGCACTCACAAGGCTCATCAAGTTCAATTCTTAACCCTCCACAAACATCCCAGGAGTTACACCATGTGTTTGAGAACATTTTCCGAATGCTTCTTGATGTATTTATGAAAACATTTGATGTGTTTATAAAAACATTTTTGTTATCTTTTACAGCAGTGACCAGATTAATTTCTAGTTTGGCTTTTTCCCTTCTATTTTTTTCCTTGAATAACCTCACAACATCTTTGTAGTCCTCCTAAGTTGCCTGCCCCTACTTCCAAAGCTGACACACTCTCTTTTTAACCCAGAATTCCAGCCGAAGCTCCCTGTTCAGCTAGGATGGACTTCTTCCACATCAGCTTGTCTTTTGGCACCTGAGAACAGCAAGCACCCTTTAGATTTCTTTCTTGAAAAGCATCCAGCCTTCCCGGACTCCTTTGCCATTCAGGGCTGCCTCCCAAGGTATTCTGTCTGACAACTAGGCCCCTACATAGACCTTCCTAAGTCCAAGATGACAGTTATGCTGATCCCTTTCCTTTTTCTCTGAGAATTGAAAACTCTATCATTTCATTATCCCTGTGACCAAGATGGCCTCAGACCATAACATCACCCTTTAATCCTTTTCTGTTCACAAAGAACAAGTCCAGCAGGTGCCTCCGCTAGCTGGCTCACTTAGCAGCTGTGTCAGAAAATTGTCTTACACATGGTCCAGGGACCTCCTGGTCTGTTTTCCCTCTGTGCTGTATTGTATTGTATTGACAGTAGACATCTGGAAAGTTGAGGTCCCCCTAGAGAAGAGTGGCAAGTGATTATGAAACTTCTCCCAGCTGCTTATAGAATATTTCATCTGCCTCTTCATCCTGGTTGGTGGTCTACAACAGACTCCCACCAGGATATCTGCCTTCTTGTCATTCCCTCTGATTCCTACCCAGAAATATTAAATTCTGTTGTCACAATCACTGAGCTTGAGACAACTGAAACACTTCCTAACATACATGGCTACCTCACCACTTCTCCTTCCTTGCCCATCCCTTCTGAAGAGTTTATAGTCATCCATTACAGAACTCCAGTTGTGCAAGCTGTCCTGCTATAATTTGGTGATGATGACTATGTCATAGGTTTCCCACTGCACAATGACTTCCAGTTCCTCCTGCTTGCTGCCCATGCTGCATGCATGATACAAGGTTAAGGTGTCATTAGTTTAGAGGAAGAAAAAATCTTTTCATGGTATGAATTCATGACGAGATTTTGGTGTTAAGACATTCTTGGGATCTGTTGCCAAGTTTCTTCTATTGGGAGATATCTTTGTCTTGGAGCAGAAGGTCGTTGGGACAGAGAATGGCCTCTTGTAAGGGAGAACGGTGGTTCCACATTCAAAGTTGGGAGAGTCTCCTCATAAACAAGCAAGGACTAGGCAGCAAGGACCTCACCAGCAGCATGCTCCTGAAAATCACCTGCAACCATCCGCAGCCTTCTCACCTTCAAGATCCAAAAGGACCACCTATCCTCAAAAAGGGTGTGGGTGCCCATATGGATGAGAACACCTGCCTTATGCGAAGACAGAGTGTAAGTTGTTGTATTTAAAATCTGTCATGTTTTGCAAGAGGAAACTTGTGGAACTGAAGAGACTTTTCTGTTCAGAAGAAAAAATATCCAATCTACTTAGCCATATAATAAATGACCAGTTGATGCTTAATGTGCCAAATGCTGTAAAAAACATGCTGACTGAACATGGTGATTTCAGTCTTTCAGCCTGGGTAACAAGAAACAATTGCTGAGAGAGAGTTGTTTCTACTCTCCTTTTTCTTAATGTACAGAGAAGCACGGGAAGTAGTGACCTAATTTCAAAAAACAGTGTGACCTAAAATGATTCCTGCCTTACCTATAGGACGCATGAATGCATCAGGATGAAAAGGCACTTGGACAAGTCTACACAAAAGACAGCCATGTCACACATCTGAGTAACTGAAAAAGCAGAGAAATCGGAAAAAAACCCTTCATTACAAGTAATGCAGTTCAGCTTCCCAGGGTGAGAAAATTATGGAGAAAATATCCATAACAGTGCAGACACCTTCAATTTTAAAAAGTCATTGTTTGGAAAGGATTGACTTCAGATGCCTCAGCAAAGCTCACAAGGATAAGGAAGAAAGAAATACATACTTTTGCTTGATGAGGAAGGGTAAAGTTTGCTAGGTAGGCAGCAATAAAGGAGCACAAGCACCACAGCTAGCTACTTCACTAAAGACAATTCATAAAACCAAGATTTACTTTAATAAAACATGAAGAAAAAAGAACAATGCTCAGGCATGAAAACTAACAAAATATAATCATTCAGGGACAAAAAATGGTAGCATGCTGATTACATTCCCAGCTTCAGTCTCAATTGTATCATAAACCCATTTTCTGTTGCAGCGACATTCTGGTCCACATTTGTTTGAATTGCATTTGGGGCAAGGATAGAAGCAACCCAGGCAGTCCATTTCCAGGCAATCACACAAATCTATGTTGTTACAAAGCAGCCGGCCATGTTTGTCATACTTCTTTGTAAATCTGTGAAAGAGAACAAAAATGATTCTCGGAGAAGACTTCAACACATGCAGAGACTAAATCAAACGCATATGGAAAACATCTGTACAACAAGTATTTACTCTTTAACAACCTCACAATATAATTAAATACCAGCATTATAGCCTAACTGCAACAGCCATTGGTATTAGAAAATGAATGCCTACCAAACTACATCAAAATTCCCAGAAGTCACACAGAAAAATCTTCTTTTCTCGAGACAGCTTTCAAGTGTATAAAGAAATGTCTCTGCAAAATACTAATGTTTTTATTAATTCCATTTAGAATCAGTAAACAGTGTACCGGCCATTTTTTAAAGTAAAGTATGTAATAAATTAGCATTCTTACTTGGACTCACAAAAAAAATTTTGTTTCATCTGTGACATGCATGCTTTCTTTTTCTGCTGTCTAGTTTCAGGATTGAAGTCAGCTACCTGAGGTCCTGGATTTCGAAAGGCTAAGCATTTTAATTGCTTCTCGAGTTTTTGCTACAAATAAACAACAGAAAGTTTGTAATTAGTACAATTGGAATATATAATTATTAGCTGCCAAGTGTCCTCACTGGATTTTGAATTACATTAAAGTTAATATTCCTGATAACTTCTACAATCATATTGCTTAAAATGTGTCTTTGTTTAACTGATAATTGAGTATTCCTTTTACCGACTGTGCATCCTGACCAGAGACGGAACAATCATGACTCTGAATACGTGAGTCTGGAACAGTGGCATGGAGTTTGCAAGTTGTCATATGAGAGGCAGAATTATGTGTTTTGTTCTTCAACTTTATCTAAAATGTGAAAACAGGTACTTTGATTATAAGCAGCTCAAATGGATTCACTCTTATCTTCACTGTTCCCTCAGGTGCCCAGAAACTATTGTTTTCCAAAGAATCTGGGGACAAGAAAAATGTTTGAAGGAGCAACTAATGCAGTTAGGAAGAATTTACACAAGTGAGAATTATGAAAAACAAACAAACCATAGACAAAAACAAAGAAGCTCAACAGGAGATGATTTTCTGAGAAACAGAAGAAAGAATTTTCCTGACAATTTTATGGAATTCTTATAAGCACTCTGCTAAAACTGCTGAATACAAACATCATCTCTGTGTATTACCATTCCACATAGCACATGTATGCTTACAGATATTTCTAAAGTCACTGCAAACAAACAGGAGCATTGTGTCAAACAATTACCCTTCAGACAATCACTGTGGACTTTAACCATAATCGTTATGGACTTTGTCCTTCATTATGTGAAGACACAAAAATACATACAAATTTATCTTTTCTCCACTTATTTAAATGGAACCTTGCCACTTCTCAGTGTCCCTGGAGGTTGTCATTCCTTTCAGAGTCCACAGTGATTTTCCACAAACAACCAAGCACTTTCATTCTCATGGGAAAAGCAGTGCCACTTCAGCCCAATCTGCTGATACAGTAATTTAGAAATATCAATGCCCTTGAGTGCACCTTTATTACAAGGTGGTTGATGCTGTGCATCTTCAGATGCATCCTCCTCAAAATCTAGAGGGCAATCTCCTGTACCTACATTGTTCAGACATTTTTGCTTTCTACGTAGATTTTTAGGGTGACCTCTATTCATGATCATAAATTATGCAATTTTAACTTGCAAAAAATAATAATCTAAGGTCGTAGTCCTCCCTCTAAGATTACTCTCTTATTTCCATATTTAACTGAAATTGCTCTTAGCTCTCTAAATCACTGTATTGCAAACCTGATGCATTTCCCTGTTGTTATTGCTGGTATGTCCCTCTTTACTCCAGATCTTTATTTTTGTAATGATTGAAGAAATTGAAGGCCATGGCAAGCATCTTGATAATAAAATAGTACTGGAGAAGTCATACCAATTTTTTATGTCTTATTGAGTAGTCCTTAGCAGGAGACACTTTTTTTTCTGCAGATGTTTCCTGGGAAGAATAGCTTTTCTTGCAGTTTTCTTCCACGAGATCAGTCATTTGACCAACCTTGTGAAATATGCACATACCTGTTAGACATACACAACAGTATAAACAGACTTGTAATTTAAAATTTTACGGTAAGCAGCTGATATCCATACTAGGCTTTTATGTATTCTAAATCAACTGCGAATGCAGAACAAAACGTGGCTCAATAATAGGCCCGATTTTAAAACCATCTTAAAAAATATCACGATCATATACGAAAGCTTCATCACCAAAGCCATTCCATAATTCTTTACACAAAGGTCGGGAAATCCCTGGTGTTTAATTAACCGAGGCCTGTGAAGGGCTGTGCCTTGTGTCACTCCGCGGTGCTGCACGCGGGGCGGGAGCGCAGTCCCCGCTCCAGCCAGCAGGGGGCACTGCTGCCCCAGCCGGGCGGCACTGCCGGCTGAGTCCCTGCTCCCTGCGGATTCCGTTCCCTTCCCGGGATTTCAAACAACCGAATAAAAGCGGGGTCTTGACTTTTAAATATCAGTCCTTTGTGGTTTTGCTTTTTGCTTTTTTTTTTTTTTCCCAGTAAATACAATGTGTAACTTTTAGGTTTAATAGAAAAAACTGCATCACTCCCTCCGCAAACAAAGTACCCAGGGAGGACTATGACTTCTGTGAGTCTATCCTACAAATGCTGTCCATTACCTCTCTGTCATCAATGCAGGTTCAGGATGGATGTTAGTTACTTTTTACCAACCTTGTTCAGCTGGTTATTTAAAAAATTTATGCAATATATGCAGTACCTGTGCCCTCCAATTTAACACCAAACATAACCAGAAACAATTTCAGATTTTTTGAGTTCCTCCAGCCCTTCCCCAGGTGTTGCCCAGTCTCTTCCATTACTTCTGAAGGTAGCACAGTGGTCTCTGTCAGTTTACTCTGTACTTCAGGTTTGTTGCCCCAGCACAGTCCCAGAGATCTTCACCACTGACGAAGGACCAGCACCTCTCTAAGATAAGCAGAAGTTCAAACCTTAGGTTTCTCTGTTGCAGCCACTTCCTGCAGGGTGAAAGTCAAAGTGGGAATAGGAATGAGAAGGGTTGTGACCTTGTAGTAACAGGAGGGCATGCGTTTTTTGAGAGGTGAAACAGTCTTCAGCCTATTTCAGTAACCTGAAGAATTGCAGGTGTGACGCTGTTCACAATGGGATACTCTACAGCAGTATCCCAATGTTTTAGTCCTGCAACTGGAGTATCATTTTAGGATTAGAAAAGGAATTCTATTACCAGACAACTAATATTTACTGGATGGGGGACCCTGCTTTTCTACTGGAAATTTGTTAAGGGTCCACAAGCAAAACAAGAATGAAAGGCTCCACTCTAAGGAAAGTTAATATTGCCCTCCATTTGTACTCAAGCTGGAATCCTGGTAAGGATTTGCTTTCTACATCCTCCTCTTGTGTCCATCCGGACATCTAGCATTAGTAAAGCGATTTATGAGCATGCATGATCATCATCCACGCCTGTTTTATCAGAATATGCAGGGTTCAGGAGAAGAACAGCCATCAGCAGCTACCAGTGTAAGCATGCAGAGTTTCCACATGTCCTGTGGTGGTGTAAAAATTTGTCTCTTTTGACAACTAAGTCCTAGCAGTTTTCTGGAACCAAACACTCAAAATCAGAGGCCTCATTTTAAATACTAACAGAAAAGAACAAAGATCTTGTTCCATAGACATGTTTCAAATGCCCTTGCAACTCAGCAAAAATATCCTACACAGAGAATGTAGCAGATTTCCATCTGCTATATATACTGTAAGTATAGAGTGTTGAATTTTAGTCTCCAGGAGAGATACCAAGAAATTAAACAACATGTGACTATCAAAGTATGCAAATTTCAAAACCTGGTGAGACTCACAGGACTGATTATCTGCCATACTGAGGAGAGGCAAGGAAATGAGGGTGACTCAGACACTCACTATCAAGTCTGCAGAACCTAATTATCCAAAGGAAAGTATTCTTGGTCCCAAAACAGATGGGTTTTTTCTACTACTTTCAGTTTGACTGAAGTGATAATCCAGGGGCAATGCATTGAACAGTGGTCTCTTCCATAAAAATGTCAACTGTGAGGATAACTGCCAATTGCACTCTTCCCGCACCAAAACCTGTGTTCTCCCATGCTTTTTGAACAAAGCAAGTACTTTCCTGGAGGTGATCATCCACAGTGTAATGTCCCATTGTGGTTATAGTGTATGGCTAACAACTGGCAATTTCAGCACAGAGCCTTGAAACAGTTTAGCAGGCTAAAAACAGAGCAGGGAGAAAGAAAATCAGAGGCTGTGTTATATTAAGAGTCTTATCCATGACCCAGATGTTTCTGCTCAGAGAAAAGTTTCAGAAGTTGTTGGGATTTGGAAGGAATTGCATTTGTTTATGATTCTCGTAAAAGAAATATTTTCCTGTATCTGGTTTTTCAATAATTTAATATTTCTATTATGATCTCTGCAGATTACACAGCTAAATGTTTCAGCTAGTGTGAAATGTGGTGATTGGCATTCCGGGTACTTCAGGCGGTTTGATCTCAGCAGCCAAAGGCAGTGTCTCTGCAGAGCTTGCCAGAGTGAATACACATTGTTTACAAGTTGTATTTGTTTGTGCCATTGGAGACATTCTGGCTGAGATAGTTGAGCATGTTCATCACCTTCAGCAGGGCAAGATCACATGCTGTCCCTACGGCCTTAATCCCCCTATGCCCACACAGGTTAGACAGACTCATTGCAATAGTCCCACCTTCCTCACAGCTCAGTTCTGTGGAGATGCCTGTGGGTGCAAGTACCAGTAGTCTTGTGGCACATGCAAGTATACAGAATTTCTGTAGGACATCTGGACATCCAGTGCCAGCTAAATTAAGGATGGGAATAAACAAATTTTTCTCAGGATCAACTATGGACTGAGCTGTAAAGTTGTGGAAAGACCACTTAGCATCTAGTCTGTGCCTTCTCTCACAGCCACAAATGTGCGTGTGTGTTCAGATGAGAGCCTTGAAGCCAGGCAGAAAACACAGAGTAGATGAAGAAATATATCTCACCTTTTGTAACTCAGCTGGTTTACAAGAAAAGTGACAAATATGGCCCATTCTGTAACAGGAGTTTGGAGAGGCAAATACATGCCTCTCCAAGTAAAATATAACAAATCATCATGAGTTCTCCCTCCCAAACCCAGGCACTTTCTGTTGTATCTGGAAGTGAGGGATTCTGTAGCTGAAATTAAACAGTTAATTAAAATCATGTGCATCTTCTGGTTGTCATGCAATAGGCAGAAGAGATATGCCAGGTACTCACCTTCTGAAAAGCTGTGGTTCTGAAGGATGTGTGTTCAGTTCAGAGCAGACAGCAAGAGAGAAACGAGGTTCTCCATAAATTTAAAATATACTTACCAAAGAGAGGAGAATGGCACAACCTAGATTTACTGCTGCACAATTCCTCTGATAGTATGACATCATCCCCAGAGTGACTGAAACAGAAGACAAATAACCAAAACAGTGGTCCTCAGAGAAGTAGACCGAAGACGGTGCCAGGCAACTGCTTTAAAGGACCTCACACTTTCTGGCTCATTAATTAAGGTTTTTAAATAGTACTTAGCACAAAGAGTGGAAATAGAGAAATTATATAAACTGGGATGAGAGTTCTCATTTTTCATTCGCACCTGTGAACAACAGAGCAAATGCTTTTCTTAGACCACTTTTTTCTTAAAGGTAAGTAAACAAAAAACCCTGTAATAAATTACTGCACTTTTTATTTTGAAAAGTGAAAAACTGAGGTAATTTTAGGGTATGGATATAGTAAATAAATATTTTACCATTTTAGACAAAATGTTCTCGATTCTGTTCAGTTTCCAAAAGTCAAAAATAAATATGCTCCCCGATTACTGAAGTGAAATGCAACCTCATGGGTCGGCTTGCTGCCTTTCAGGTGTATTTGTTTCACTACTGCAGACAACTCAGTCTTCTCCTGATACCTTCAGATGCCAATTTTCAGCATGCTATAATCACTAATGGATTTCATTATTTTTCTCTAGAACAAAGCAAAATCCTAATAAACAACTGAAACTGTCAAATCTTATACATTCCCTTTTGTGGCTTAGATAAGTAATTCAGAGTGTCTTTTTCTCTTCATCAGCTGTATCCACCCATTCTCTGAGGTATTTCATAACCTGGACTGAGGGCAAGTAGATTTTTTATTTACAGTGATTTTTTTCCCTCCAAATATTTTTAAAACCAAAAGCTGATATAGCATTCTAGCAGCACACCTTAACTAGGTAATGTAAATGATGCTACACATAATTTCATATTGCTTCACAGACTGTTTGTTGGGGTTTTTGTTGTGAAAAATAAAGCAGAAATCCCTCAAGGGGAAAGAAAAAAAATCACAGTCTCCTGGGTACTTATACAGTAACAAGCCAAATCTGAAGAACCTACAACCTCTTTTATTCTCATAATTTTTTCCAAGGTTCCATATTCAACATGATGGAGAAAAGAGATATTAACACTATCAGTATAAAAATTATGATCACATCATCCTATGCTTCATATCTCTTTCAATTTTGCTGTTTGTACTTATGTATCTGAGCTTTTTCTGAATTGCTTGTGCATAAGTTGCACACATACATGATAATGTATACGTGATAGCATGTAGCCTGCAATCTGCTCAGAAAAGTTTTTAGCGGGTGGGTGCCAGGCTACAAGGATCTAAACATTCAAGGATTAAAATCTTAGGTGACACTCAGAGAGATTGATTCCAGTGGTAAAGCTCCTAAGGGTTCCTACAGGGACAAGTCTTTCCCACCATGAGCATGCAACTGTGAACACATGTAGGTAGATACAATACCTAATAACAGGGACCTAAGTGTCCCTGCCTGGGGGGATGGAAGTGCAAGGGAGCAGATGCGGTAAATTTCTGCTGAGCTTCCTGGTGGAGCTAATTACTCCTTGAACACCTTAATGCACTCTGCCCACAATGTGCTCAGTAGTATCCTACAACCAGGCAAACGGGGCAGCTGAAGAGGAAAAAAAACCCCGTTTTTCAGTGTAAACAATTAATCTGTGATCTTCTTGTCCTGATGTGAAACAGTTCCTTGGATCTCTATGATTTCATTGTTAGAATTTTGACAGAATAAGGTCTTAGTGGTGTTCCTCCCATTTTATAATAAATTTCCCCCTCCTCTTCCTTGTTCTTCTCCTCCCTTCATCCCCATTTTTTCCAAACAACCAGGTTTATCAGGTCTTTCTGCCTCTTGATTTTCCCTTCCCGCACATTCACACCGGCAACAGTCACTAGGAAGGACGGGGTGTGGGGTGGAAGGGGCGGAACGGAGAGGGGGAAAGCAGGTTGAAGTCCGGGAGATGATGTTAGCGGCCCAGATGCTCAGAGGAGAACATGGATGGCTTGTGCGAGGCACAAGGGGAGAACAAACTCCCCTTCTCCAAAGAAGGCTGTAAATCCTCCTTGCCCACCGGCCCGGCTCTGCAGCTGCGGACAGATCCCGCCAGGGCTCGCTTGGCTCCGCGTCTCCCACAGGCAAACGCAGCCGCTCCCGGCGACCTGCGCTGTGTGGCCGAGCCCAAAGAAGTGCCGTCTTTTCACCTCCGTGGCCCCTGTGCACGGAGATTCCCCGGCATCGGGGGCAGATTCCCACCTCCCTGAGCCGCACAGCGCGGTGCTGCCGCCGGGAGCGGGGCGTCCCTCGGGGGCTCCCCGCTGCTCCCTCACAGCTGTGGGAGGCCGCTTGCCCCCTCCGCCCACACTCGCCTGCCTCGCGTTCTCCCCGCGTCGCCCTGATGTCGCTCGCACCTTGTGAGAGCGGCCCCAGTGCCGCTTCCTGCCGGCGGGACGCGCCCCGGCACCTGCAGAGGAAAGCGCAAAAGCTCTCGGCGAGCGGAGGAGCGAGGGGGAGCCCGCAGCGCGACGAACAGCAGTGCGAGCGCCGAGGTGAGTGACGCCTGCGGGGAGGCGGCAGCAGCTCCCCGGCAGCACCCGGAGAGCACCACGGCCCAGCAGGTGGGTGGTGTTCACTACAGGAACTGCGGCCTGTAGGAGAGACCCCGCGCCGGAGCTGAGAAACTGAGGATGAGGATGGAGCGTCAGAGAGGAGTGGTTTGGGACTGACCTCAACCGGCTTTCCCGCTGGGCTGCTCTAGGAGAGGAGGTGAAAGAGCTGGGAATGAAGGTGAGCCTGGGGAAAAGGGAGGGTGGGGCAATGGTGATGTTTTGATTTTTGGTTTTGTTTCTATCCAAGGCTATTTTAATGGGCAACAAATATTAGACATCTATTTTAGTAGCAGCAAATCAAATTCTTTTCCCCAGGTCAAGTCCATTTTGCCTTGTCCTGGTTCCAGCCAGGTCCCTTTCAGGGCCGTTGGTCCAGTAGCCAGGTATTGTTTCTGTGTGAATCATTTGACTCTTTTTTGTACTGTCTCTCGTTAGAATTGTTGCTGTTACTATTCGTTGTCTCATCTCATTGCTGTTTGCAGTCAATTTTTCTTACCTCAGCCTGTGATCTTTTTCTTTTGTGTCTTCGATTCTCTGCTCCATCGAGCTGCAGGGGGAGGAGGAAGGAGGGAGGGAACAGGCAGCACGTGGTTTGGAGAGTCTCAGTAGGAGCACTAAATTGGAGAGTGCCATTCCTTAGCTACAACATGTCCCTGAAGATAATCGGTAAGTGATCTCCCTGTCTTTACCTCATTTTCTTCCTGCATCAGGATGGGTATCCCAGAGCCAGCCAAAGCCAGCTCTCCCTTATGCCCACTCAGGTCCTTTTCTCATCCCATCACCAAGAATGAGACAGTCACCTTCAAAAGACCAGAGTCCATTATCCCTCTGGCACAGGGAAGATTTTGACCACTCAAAGAACCACCACCAAACATAGCGGCCACAGTGGTTTTATTGAAGATAAAAAGATTATAAGATACTATGAAAGTGAAATTGAATAAATGATTGCTTAACAATAGGTTCATTATGTTATTTCCTGCACAGAGGATACGGTAATGATTCAAAGTTATCAATGCACAGTCTTAGTACGTTATAATACAAGGTTTTGCACGATGTTGGTCACTTACCAATGCAGTCAGTAAAGGGTGTTTCAACCTTAAGAAGCAACCCTGAGAAATGTCCTAGCTTCAGTGGAGATCAGCCCTATGCTGCCACCTGCTTAGCAGGGAGAGGGCTCAGAGAAGGCTGACTTAGGCTGTTGTATTTATGGGATACAGCAGTCGGGTCACCATCAAATTACAAGCAATGGAAAAGGTGAAGGTGAGACTCCTTGTACAATACCCGTTGTTCCTTGACAAATGAGTCTGCTGTTCTTGTGTTAAGCACAAATTTCCAGTTCCAGTTTACAAGTTTATAGCATAATTCTCACCATGTCACCCTTTCTTTTCCTGTGTGGGCTACCAGAGGACAGGTTGGAACTAGAGAAGTTTTATCCTGGTCATGGTCTAGGCCTTTGCTGCCTTTGGAGTCTGAACCAAAGGACCATTAGTTTGGCTGAGGAGTTGGGTCCATACATCACACTGGCTCTGAAGAAGCCCCTGCATCTCTGAGCCAGGGGATGAAGACATGACAGCTCTTTTTGTGTTTTGTGAGTCACTGCACAGCAGGAATGTGGCAAGGACACATCTCAGTTCATGTTTTGGCCTTTTAGCCCACATCCCTATTCCCTGCCACATTACTCACCCTTTCATAACTTGCAACCCTGAAAGAAGCAGCAGGCTGCTTCACCCACCTCATCAATGTGCCGTTAGCGCAGCCAGATGGCATGGGGCTTGTGCCTTGGCCACCCAGGCCCCTCAACCAGCTGCTTTCTCCTCACTTGCCTGAGAGGCTTCTTGGGGTGCCAGGATAGAAAGGGGGCACAGACAGAGTGAGGCAGCAACTGTGCCAGGAAGTGCAGATGAGAAGTTGGCTGGTGCTCTTGAACCTTGACTTAAACAGCTCAAAAGTCTCCTTTTCTACTGGGAACAGCTTGGCATGCATTCTTGCCAGCTCACGAGTCTGCTGCCCTGCCACACATGCATAGAGCACAGGCAAAACAAGCGTAAATTTTTGACTTCCACATTCTCAAGGCAGAGAGCCAGACTTAAAGCAAAAAGCTGCTCTTTTCACATCTGTAGAAGCTCGGATTCTCGGTATGGATGGATGGGACGGATGGAGACGAGAGATCTCTTGCTTTAGGTGTTAGAAGGCTTATTGTGAAGGACTTGGGTACAGAGGGCCTGCGAGAGGCTGCAGAAGCAGCGTGAAGCAGGCCAGAAAAATAGGGGGGGGAGAGAGATAGAGAGACAGGCGGGTGATGATCCAAAAAGAGAGTGAGCTCTTCTTTACAGTGTCTTAAAAACTCTTCTATGCTGAATATTCTAATTTTCACTAACCAATCTAACACAAGATACAAATTCTATGGCATTTACATACAGCCTATAAGAATCGTTGTGTTACCACACTACTTTACATTTTATGACTTCTCTTCCTCTGTCAACCAGCAGGGTTCACTATGACCCCTGAAGCTGCTGCAGGTAGAAGGTGTTGTTCTCTAGTTACTAAGGTTTGTAATCTCAAAATATGATTTCATTTCAATTTCAGTTTCTTTTGCTAGGTAATCATAAGGCTTTCCTGATTCATCTTCCCCAACACACATCATACCTACTTTATTTTCTGTTCAGAGCCTACTGAATGCATCCCGTCTATGAATGACACAGCTAATTTTACTGGAAATTGCCCTGTACATACACATCTTCACAGTTACATGCCCCATAACACCTACACAGTGTATAAGTAGTATTAAAGCTGGTTTTCTGAAGTCCTCATATTCATTAGCAATGAACTTTTTCACCCCAATTCTCTTTGCGATAAAGCAGCTTTCCCAAGTTGCCCTGCATTCCTCCCATGCACCTCTTCTTCCCTTCCTGTATTTCTCTGTTGCTACTCTCCAAACCTCTGCACTCAGTCTGCACCCAACAGCAACAAGAGCTGCCTCTGATACATACCACCAAGGGCAAATATATGGATTCTGGGAGCTATTCAGATTTGCTCCTATTCAGGCAGCTTGCCTAGCAATCACCTTCATCATTCTGCCTCTGCCATGAAAACTATGCTGAAATTCTCAAATGCAGAATGTCAGCTGGGAGGTGGACATTAGTCAGGAGCCATTATTTCAAAATAACTTCTTATTTAAAATTCTTTTAGTAATTTTTATGTAATAGCATTTCAAATTAAAAGTTTTGCTCAGTAAGAGAAGAAAAAGGTAACAAAAGCATAGAAGACTGTTTAGAAAGGAAGAATGGTTGTTCATGGTTGGAACAAAATGGTTTGAACCTATTGTGCATAGGGTAAAGTGTTATGGGGTGTTTCTTGAGCTTTGCTTAGCTCACCTGATGAAGCATACAGTGATTAGCTAGTGGGAGTCACAGGAAATGCTGAAACAAAACTGCTTCAGTACTGGCACAGGTTCCCCAGAAAGGCTGCAGACTTCTCATCTCTGGAGGTGTTCAATGCCAGGCTGGACAGTGCTTTGAGCAACCTGGTCTAATGAAAGTTGTCCCATCCTGTGACAGGGGGATTGGAACTACATCATCTTTAAGGTTCCTTCTAACCCAAACCATCCTATAGATTCTATGATAAAACCCTGTAGTTCAGCACAGCCTAGATGACTTCCTCTGCTTTCTCAATTAACTTGAAGAAGACTTGCAAGAATGCACACAATGGTCTTTGATATTATCTTTTACTGGATCAAATGCTAAAAAGGTCAATTGTTTCCAGCACAAACTTGTGTAACTAGTTGGTAATGCCCATACAGTCAGTAAAGGGAGTCTCAAGCCATCTCAAAATAGTTTCAATTTTTCTTTGCTGCCATGGGGAGCAGTGGAGATTCAGTACTGTGTTTTCCTTAAATGTATTTAGAGGATGCCAGTGAAAAATTCTTTGTATTAACATGTCTGGGTTTTATTGTTGTCTATTCATAGAGCAGCATGCTAACTTTGTCTCCTGCATTCCCACATAACAGTGTTTCCTGATGCATAACATGTTAACTGATCACCAGTACAGTAATTTTGTCATAATATTGTTACCCCACAAATAAATAAATTGCACGGACTGAGGATCCCATAGTTTTTTAAGCACAAGCTAATATGGTTTGCTAATACTAATGGACTGAATTCTGTCTTGTCTGTCACCTCCAAAATGTGTAAGCAAGATGATTAACAAGATGAAGAAGATTACAAGATGATGTATCTACAGCACAGGAGTTGGACTCTACGATTCCAACATGTCCCTTCTAACCCAGCACATTCAGTGATTCTGTGATCAGTGAGCATCTCAGTGCAGTTAGAACAGTGGTGGTCCAGAATGGTTAGTTCAGACTAGTTGCACTCTAGTACCATGGACAAAATGACAATCAGATGTTGCACACCAGGAGCTCATAATCTCCTAGATAAATTTCATCCAAAAATAATTCAGTTCACACACTGCAAGACCATCCTGGGGGCTGAAGCATGCTAAATGGAGACAACCAGGAGGGTCCCTTCAAAAGCACATTCCTAATCAAATGAATGTAGATACATTAAGTACAGATCTGCTAAGGGAAAATCAAGTTTGAATTACAAATCATTACTTTCTTAAAATTTGAGGATTCTTTAGCCCCGTCCTCCCTACAGATCTGAAGTCATTCTGAAGTTTATGTTTCACACCACAGTTCTATAATTATTGTCCTCATGCAATTTAAAAACATAGAAGTGGAGACAGATGACAGGTCACTGTACAAACCAAGCAAAATGGAATATAAACTTTTCTAGCTTCCTCATGTGCTTTTGCCCCAAATGGGCACTGCACCTTTCATTTGGATATTCAGGGAAAAAACTTAAAGGATTTAGGACTGCATCTATATGTTAAATTATTATTAGCAATGCATCCCTACTAAGACCTCATCCAGTAGGAAATTATTTTACATATAATAAGCAAATAAGTTTGTAATTGCTTTTGCTAAATTTTTCTTTTCTGTGTGAATTATTTTAGTCAGATTTTCCAGTGGGAAGACAACCACAGGAATAAAAATGTGCGTTACCTTTAATTACAACTTTTAATGAATACCAATACAATAGTGAATCACATATAATATACTGGAAATTTCCAAGTCAATCATCTACATTCTTCTCTAACCAGCTGGCAACTTTGCTTAGTAGCTTTCTCCTTTCAATATTTTCAAGTTTTGTAGATTCCAGTAACAGAGTAGTGGCCTCTCTCTCACCCTCTTCTAAAGTAGCATTATAAAAAACCTGCAACTGAAGAAACAAACACATGAGCTTAGTTCACATAACTTCACTTGCAGCAAGCAAGCAAAGCATCTATGTGCCTGACATGCTTTAGACAGAAGTGCACAGAAAGGGGCCTAATGACAGAGACTAAGGAGGAGATGGGGCAAGGTTACTGATTTACACTAAGGTGGGAACGCTCCTTACATATCAAGAATGTGCCCTTTTGCTGTTCCTCTAAAAATCCTTTCAAATGCAGCCAGCTTCACTGGTACTGATGGTACCACACTGTCTAGGACTAGTTGGGTAGCAGAATCATCTTGTGCTGCCTGTTCTACAATCACAGAACAAGAAATCTTTCTCATCAGTCTAATAGGCAAAAGACAAAAGAGGACTGAAGAACAGTAAAGAAATAGATGGGGGAGGCAGTGAATGAACAGTATAGGAAATTAAACAGATGTCAGTATGACAACCTAACATGCCGTGAGCCCAACTTTCGGTACATTTTCTGTACACATCATGGCAGAGGTTGTCTCTACAGTCAGATTTTATGGAGGAAAATTAGACAGTTTTGATAGAGATTGTTGGAAGTCTGCTCCAAACATTAAGGTTTGGAACACATCAACATTATGTTCAATGATTTCTTTAAAAAACAAGAGGTTTAAAAACTTGTATGTACAAACTGACAATACAGTTCAGATTAAATGCTTCTCTCATTTACCTCTTGAATCTGTACATCTGTATTGACAAATCTTCCAATGACTTTCAATGCATCGTGTAATAATTCCTGCCCATATCTGTAAAATTGAGATAAAGGTCCTTCAAACAGCATGTTAGCAAACATACTCAATTTAATCTCATTTACTATGTTGCAAATACCAAGTAAGCTGAAGTTTTCAATTGTGTACTCTTTTTCCCTTTTTAAAGAACTACCGTAACATTCAATTTAGACATTTGAGCCGCATTAAGTACAATAATTACTCTTCATTTTCCTTTCCGAGTAAGATCTGGAATTTGTGCTTTGGTAACATGAATTCTTTGCCTAAAACAGATGTTCTCTCTGAGCCTATACAGCCAAACTGAGCTAGGAAGGCTAGCCAGTAATGATTCTAACAAGTTGATGTTTCTGTTGCTGTCTTGAGGGTGGTGTATAAATAAACACTTGCACTATTCTTTTAGTTTGAAAATAAGGGGTCAATTTTCCAGTAAAATTTTCATCAATTTAGAACACAGAAAAGCTCTGTAAGGGAACAAACTGATATGACACAAATCTGCTACAACTTGCATTTCCTAGCATTAGCAATAATTTACACATTTGAATTACCCAAATGGCTGGATTTGGTTATGCTGCTTCTAATGGATCACAGTGGCCTCCTCTGCCATCAAAAGCAGCTGGAATGTACTCTGTTACAGCCCTGTTGCTTTTTACCATCCCCAAGGAGAGAGGCAATCTTGAAATGGACATCAAAATACTTGCTTTGCTCAAGACAGGTTCCCCAAGCTCACCTGCAGTTTATCTGTAGCAGTATAGGTAGGCTGGAGATAGGTTAAGATTTAAGTCAGGGAACAATACTGTAGTTGGTCTTCGCAGTGCTTTTACACTTGCATGCTTTAATTCCCCATCCCTTCATACTCTCTTTGGAAAAGAGGTTAGGATTTTACTTCAGCATTTTTACACCCACACTTGTAAAATCCTAGAGGATAAACCCCTTTCTAGAGTAAGAATTTCCAGACATATTTAGAAGCACAGAAAGAGTAAAGAACAGACTAACTTTTCAAGTGTTCTGTGTTTGACAAGCTATTCTTTGACATTAAACCATGATCAGAGTTGAATCTTCTGAAAACTCTGATCTGCGTACCTAATTGAATCAATATTAGAAATAGCCATCTCTGGAGGGAAAATCTGCACCTGAATTTTACAACTCAAACATTAAGATTGAGGAAGAAGCCAAAGAGCCAGAGAAATTAAAGGAAGCCAAAACTTGTTGCTTACCTTTCACTTAAACGTGGCCAATTTTCTGTAATAAATTCCCAGGCTATACGGTGCCCAATATCCTTAGTCACTACATGTAAGATGATGACTGAAGTACAATTGGAAGAAAATACTGTATCACTGAGTCCATATTGCAAGTATCTGTTAGAAAGGCAGGGAAGACATGAACCTGTCACTTGTTTTACAATGGAAGTATACAACATTGCAGTCTGGAAATGTAATCCAGTTCACAAAAATTCCTATCCCGACAAATATCAGCATGTGGAAGTTTATAGTGTCTCTGGGTTGTGTGTTCAGCTTTGGTTTTATCCTTAACATCAGTGACATCCTGTTCTTGCACACTGACTCTTCTTAGTAAAGTGAGGGTGTGGGATATCAAATGGACGTACGTGCGTTTCTCATCCTTGCTACAGAAAGACAGCTGCTCCTACCAGACAAGTCTGGAAGGGCAAACTGCTCCTCAATTGCAAGAGATTCACTTCACTGTGACTCAGATGGAGCCTAGAGAGTATGCCAGCAGTGAGACACTGTTACACAAAGGTGACCTGTTTACAGGCTGCCCTATAACAAGACCCAATAAGAAGTTTTTTCATGAGGGCTAAGGCAGGAATTCTGCAGTATTTTAGGAACTATGCTAATGATGTCTGTGGCAGTAAATTAATATATTGGAAAGTAATTATTTGTTGCCTCAATATTTTACCTTGCATGCTCCTACTTTCAAATGAACACTCTTGGAGTTACCTTCTCATAGGGTCTTGCAGGCAGCTGCTTCATGGATAGAGTAGTTGAGTTGGGTTTCTCCCCTTTGCATGTCACCACTATGCTTGACATAATGGACAAAGCATTCTGAGGGCCAGGAAAAGCACAGCTTAACATTCTTCACCTTAAAAACCTCCCAGGGTGGCATTTCAAAAACCCGATGGGCTTAGCAGCTACTAAAGTACATGGAAGAAGAAGCTCATCACAACTCCCTAATCTTACTAGGGAATGGTGCTATTCTGTTCCAAGAAAAAGGTAATAAAGGATCATAGGTTTGATGGGAAATTAGCATAGTTGATCGGGCATCTCTTTGCAACACTTCTTGTCTTATTCTCAGTCATATTTGTTCTGTCTTTCCAAATGACAGCCATCACTAGAGCCGGTAGCTGGAAGAAAATGTTACTTCCAGACCTTTAGACCCATGAAGTTTATGCAAATGCTTGGATAAGTCTTTAGACCACCACTGCCAAATTTTTATCCTTTAACAAATGCTGTAGGTAACATGAACATGTCAGATTAGAGAATTCAGCTTCAACATCTTTTTACTGACAAAGATACAGATGCCAGTAAAAGAAAACAAACACAGTATTCCAAATTGTGTTCTGGAAACATTTGGACAAGACTCTTAAATATGTCTTAACTTTCTGGTGGGCCCACATGGAGTCAGAACTTGAGATCTGATGGTACACATGTTGTATCTGCAGAAGGATTACTTATTTGTGTTTGCCACATTTTATACTTGTTACGTAAGAAAACTCTTAAAATTTTTCCAGTGGTCAACAAGACACATGCTTCTGTAGCGGGCAAACCTCCACCAGCTTTGCACAGTAAAGTATTTGTGTCCTTTTTATTTACTTCTATATACACAAAGATATATACTTTGGTCAAGGTCACCTGTAAAGTAACCATGACTCTTTGGCACAGCTCATGGCGTAGAGCAGAATTTCTTCATCTTCCTCTGTGGAGTCAGCATGGTTATACATTTCCCATGCAAAATTCCATTCTTTATCACTTCCCACTGCAACACCATAGCAGCAGACTGTTCTTCTAATTAAAGAGGGAATTCTGCAAGGCAAAATATGATTAAAAGGTACTGTACTGTTGTAGAGGCAAATCCTGTTGTTAATGCATAACTGAAAGCAAATATTTATTTACAGTTAAAGAATACACAACAGTGGAAATATAACATAGCAATGTAAATCAGGATAAGAAATTTGATTGTTTTATTCATGATTTCAGCATTGAAAAATCATGCAGTTTAAAGGAAAATCGAAACTCCCAACATTTTTTAGAGCAGTTGGACCAAACTATTTTGTGCACATATAGTGTCAATGTCACTGTTTGCCATCAGAGCCTACGAAATGGATGACACCATTAAAGTCTGTACCACTGCATACATGCATCATCCCTGACAAGCCTTTTCAAAGTTTCTTCAGTGAATGCATCTGGTAGGAAGAGCCATTTGCAGCACAAAAGGAAATACAAGGGACGTTTTTCCATGCAACAGGAAACCCCCTATCACTCCCGCCCCAGGGAGGAGTCCTCAACATGGCAATGAATTTCATAACACAAACTAAATGCAAACATTACCAGTGTAATGCTCCATGTGCAAAGGCTGAACAGAAAATTTGTCCTCTAGCAATGATGTGTCCCTGACATTAAGGCATTGCAAACACTTTCCAGTGATAACAGTATTCTACTGTGTAGGCTATCTGAAAACAGTTTCAACTAATGGTACTTTGGACTAATTCCCCAGAGGAGAATGGGTCCCATTGCTACAAAAAACATTTGACTTCCCAATGTCATACATTAATCTGCTTATCATTACATTAGACCAAGATTGTACATAGAGTTGTAAAAATTATCTTTGCTCTAATCAGGGGATACACTTGGAAAAACAGACAAGTTTCTGGTCACAAAAGCCATTCTTCAGGCCTAGATTGGAAACAGCAAATTCAAATTTAAATACAATTTGAGAAAAGTTCCTGGGTTTCAGCAGACTATCCTAGACAAAATGAGGATGATACTAGCAGAGTAAGTCAGGAAGGATATATAACATCAATCTTCAACACAAAAGGTAGAAACAAGGAAGTTCTAAACTCTGGAAATGAAGGACTAGTAGGAAAGAGGGAGAGAGTTGGGTGTTTTTCCTGATGATTCACTTGTTAGTGAAAAGTAGTGGATGGGGGATTTCACTGTCATAACAGAAAGCATGGGCATGTTTTATATTTACTTCAAAAAATAGTTTGGATTCACTTAGATACATATTTGCTGGATCATAAGGGATTTGCCACCAAGAATGACACATAGAATTGTTACGTCAGGGTAAAGAATAGTCCAGTGAGGAATCTTTCTATGAAAGATCTTATTTGATTTACAGGATCTAGTAATTGGTTTAATAATCCTTTCATCATGTTGCAGTAAGGGGTCATGGTAAGGTGATAACAGGGTAAAGCTCTTTTGGCCACAGTACAGCTTTTTATTTTGCTACTGCAGCTGTTTCAGCAGTTGCAAGAAAATGTTCATTACTAAGTGTAAAGTTGTTGTAGGGAAAGTGTAAATAGACAAGTTCTATGTATCATTTGGCTGCAGATCTGATGTTCAACATTCAAGGCAGGCTAGACAGGCAGCCTGCTATGGGACCATGGTCTGCTGACTGGTAACATCTATGCTGGCCCTGAAGTGGTTTATGCTGTGACGTTCCCAGGGGGCGTCCACTATGGTCCAGAGGGACTTTGGAGCTTGAGGTTATATTAGATGAGACGTGTGACTTAATAATCTTAATATTTTTCCTTGGAATGGCTGTATAGTTTGGTATTACTGGCCTGCCAGGAATCCCTCATTTCTGGATCTTGGGGAAGATGCAAAAAGCTGCTGGAAAGCAAGGCGGGGTATTTTACATTATTTTTTTGGAACCAATGCAGAAATGACATAGTGATTTCTTAACTTTTGAAGGTCAAAGCAGTATATGTGAACCTTTAGTAAATAAGTAAAATATACAGCAATATTGTCCCTCCCTCTAGGCTAATTTCCTTCTTTGAAAAGAAGACAAGTGAGTAACAGCACCTAAGAGAATACATTAATTTAGCAAGCTGCACTGCACTCCTACAATGAAGAGAAGAGTAAAACTGAGAAATTGGCTGGGAATTACAGCTCTTAGCTGGTTATTTCTACAAAGAGATAAAAATGCACTCTATGAAGTCCAGTTAAGTTCTGCCAGGAACTGTTTGGAAATGTTCAGCTGAAAGTTGATCACCCTGAAGTGGATCTGAAATGGAAAAGCATTACTCCATTCCACAGATGTGAGAATCCTACTGGGTTCCACCTGTGGCAGAACAGCTGTAGTGTGCTGTTATGAATATGGTCTCAGCATGGAGAACATAAGAGCATCTAAAGGGATCTGTCTGTGAAATAGGAGTCAAAAGTGTATTGTGCCAGTTTTCTTTCCTACCCAGCACATGAAAATTCTCCTCTTTAAATGCATTGGAATTGGAATTTAAATGCATCTGTCACTAGAAACCTAAGAAATGTCGTATCTCCTATGCGTTTTTTTCCTTAAAACAGGATCATTTTTTTCACTTAACAAAATTCAGAATTAGTTTTTTCCACACTTACCACCCGTAAAATCCCTTTAAACTTTTCTCAGTACCAAGAAGGACCGCAAAATTAATATTCTTCATCAAATTCAAAACTCAATCAGCTAATATATTTCACAAGACTTTTCAGCTCTTCAAGTCAAACAAGGTATGTAGCATTCCATCACCTCAAATATTATTAATAGGGGAAGATGACTATTTGGAAAACAGACTGACAATTCAGCATAGCATTGTTGCTTTTAGTGTGGAATTGTAAGAATATTCTCTCTGGAATGCAATAAAATGTATTTAGGCTATTTAAACTTTTCAGTGTAACCACAAAACTCAGTTTGGCTTTTATGAAGCTGCTTTAGAAAGCTTGAACATAAAAGTGCAAGTTCAGTTTACTTAGCCAACTACATGTATCAACAGAGATACAAACAACAAAATATTTAACACAAACAAATGTACAGTATTTATCACAAACAAATAAAAATGAACTTTGAATATTCACTCACCGGTGCCAATACTATTTGACTATTGCACAGAAAGACATCAAAAGAAAGAGGGAGGAAAAGAAAATAAGAATTTCAATACATTGTACATTTTCTTTAATTATACAGTATTTGAATACAGAAAGTCTCGTCCTTGCAGAGTCCAGGCTTCATTCTCACAGACCAAACACCTGACCACTAGGCTCCAGTATCAGCATAAGAACTGACAGCTGCTCCCGACATCACTTTATGTGAACACAGAACATACAAGGCAATCTGATGGGCTCACCATGGGCAGATGCCTATATCATGCAAGCATCATTTCACTTAATGTTGTTAAGACACACTTAGGAGCTGAGTTGGTACACATGACAACCCTAAGGCTGTATTGCATCAGAGGGACAGGGCCATATGGGATATTAGCACTAATATGAGGTTCACCTGTTACGTGACCACATTTTGGTCTTCATGGCAAAATCTGCATCCTCAAGCCTGTACAGTCTATGTAAAAAGCAATAATTATGAAATCATCATAAAGTTGGGATTTGGGGTTGAGGCTGAGGAGATATAGTTGTCTTAAATTCTGTCACACTGTAGAGAAATCAGAGCAGTGTACAGAGGCATTTCTCATTCTGCCTTCCCCTTGTAATACCATTTTAACTTTCCACCTCCCTTAGATATGCACACCTCTAAGAGCAGATCATCATTCTTACTTGTACTTGGGGTTGTCCATCCACTTAGCATACAGTTCAGATGACAGGTTCAAACATTCTTGGAGACCCAGCCAGCAGGCTGTTGCAAAAAGTTTTTCTAAATACACTCTTGAAAGGAAGTGAAAATAGGAAGAATAAATGATATGCATATCACATTTGGAGTGCTTGAACCCTGACCACCACAGTTTCAGAACATGATGCCATTAACCCATAAGAACTCTACAAGGAACAGTTGAGTTTTAATGAAAGAATTAAACAATAATGGCCTCCTGACATTAATATCAATGGATATTAGTGAGACAACCAATCTACTGTATTTTTTCTTAGTCTTTTGTGTGGTTTATATCCCCCTCAGAAGTTTGAAGGTACTAGTTGCATCTAGTCCACATTGCTCTGATGTTCAAGCCTGTGCCTGCAGTGGTCTTGCAAAATGAAGTATTTTAAAGTTTTAGTGATTGATCCATAAATCATATCTTAAGTTCATTGCTGTCAGTTTTCCTTCAACTAGCAGCAGCCTGTTGAACTTGTTCTCTGATAAACAAAAGCTACCACTAATATCCTGAAACCACCATCCTTTATGCTCCTATCCTGATACTGCAGTTTCATGGGAAGTGTCATCATAAGTAATAATTCGTAAAAATAACAATTTAGACTGTAAAAACATCAATTCAGTTACGTTCACATTAATTAGCGAATTATTCCTCTATCTTGTATTTAAATTTACACAAGCAAACTGCAATTGATCAGATCTAATCACACCAGAAAAAACTTTTGAGACAAGCAGAATACTTACTGAGCAAAATAGTCATCCTCCAAAGCATCAACATTTTGACGAATAAAACCTTCATAATAATGGTATATTGGCGACATTCTCTTTAAAAGGTATTTCTTTTAAAAGAAGGGAAAGAAAAATTACTTTCATTTAAATGAAAGCTTTTATTTTGCTTACTTACTCAGATTTATACTAAAATTTTACCACTTGTAATTTCTTGACAAGACAGGACATTAGAATAAAATACAAATTTGGTCTAAAACTCAATATACCTGTACCTCGGTTCAAACTGGCACATTACTATTTCACATCACAAGGACCCCTGACCTTATTATGAAAGAAAACAAATACTCATTCTCAGAGAAAAAGATGGAAAAACCCTTCTCAACAGAAAATACTTTGTTCTCACTTATTTTAACATACCTTTACTTTTTAGAACTCAAGAGAACTTACATTGTGCCATTGTACTTTAAACATAAGTGAAATCTTCAAATAGAAGTCATGGAAATAAATATGACAGTATTATCTCAGGTAAGTCAAATATGGGGGAGAATAATTTACTTAGTATCCAAACCAAATTCCTTCTTTCACTTTATGAAGATGAACTGAAAGACAGTACAAAGCACAGAGCACGTACATACTATATGCCTTTTATACATAGCAGTGTTAGTCTTTTAACTTCCTACTGACTGGTAGCTGTACTTTCCAGCTTCTCAGTTTCAAAAACCCTAAGGATGAAGTTTAATGTAGAGAATGTGAATATATTTCTGGTTTTCAATAAGAATCACTCAAGATTCAACGAGACTTATCATTGACTAGTATATATGTTTAAGTACCCTTTCCTACTAAAAAAAAAGTTAACAAAATCGTGCAGAATCATGACAAGAACTCTGACCTATCATAGTCACCACTGCTACATTCTTGAGAATTTTAAAAACATTAATTTTAGAGTGAATTATTTGCATGGTTTAGTATCTTTGCTAACTAACAAAATGGTCATACCTTTAAAAGTGGATATACTTCATAGTTCTTCAGTGTACTTTCAAAATTCTCAGGTACTAGGTTTAACAATACCACATTCCATATAAAGAGTTCATCTTCTCTGGCAAGGTACTTCGTTAATTCAAGTGCTGTTTCAATCTGAATGTATCCAAACCTATGTTAAAAAAAAAAACCTATGTAAAAAGTTTTAGCATACTTACTCACATTAATTATCTACCACAAATATGTTTATTTATGAAACCAAAAATAAAACACCAGGATCCTGTGTGGGAAATGACCTAAAAAAGACATTGGCAAAAATAAAATAAATATAAACCAATGGTGATTTTAGGAGCTGAGCTCTCAAAACATGTCTTAAGAAGCACAGTGCCACTACCAAAGTAATAGGACAGTCATGGCAGTCAGCTTGGCAGTATGCACCCTGTATCTGCTTGTGTCTGCAGGATATAGTACAAGCACGTTTACAGCATGTGGCAATCCCACTGGAACAGAATTAGGAAAAAAGCACTGTTTTAGTTATAATACGTTTGTATTTTTAATGTGAAAACTTATTTTCATTACATGTTCTTTTGTGGAATATATATTATTGTAAAAATCAAACTACTTAATTCACATGCACACTATTCATGGAATTAACTACCTCAGCATGGCATTTCTTTGCCTCAGTGTGGAATAAGCATGAAATACATTTTTTCACAATAAAATTCCAGTTCAAGCTCCTTTTCTGCAGAACAAAAATATTTTTAGTGTACTTATATGGCAGCACATTTCTATACTTCGCAGTTACATTCCTTATTAAATACTAGTTTTGAGCTCTCTTATGAAAAAGGACATTGCATGGGAGAGGGAACAGGAATTTTTACTTCCTCCTCTCAGAGCTACTTCCATAGGCCCTGAAGCAGGGCAGTATGCTTCAGCCACCTCCTCTCTGAGGTCTCTCATCACAGGTGTCTGATGTTTTTGGGATCTCTGATACATGTGAGGCACAGACATAAGGCATGCTTCTTCAGCTCCCTGCAATACTGCTGACTGCTCTAGCACCACAGACATAAACAACCAAGTGATGCCTCAGCAAGAGAAATGAAAGAGGTTTTAAGAGTGATGTAGTACAGCATAGCTGAGATAGCACAGAATAAATTAAGGAACATTCAGAACCTTCATTCAGAACCTTTTTTCATTTAACACAAATACAAGTTAATCCCTAAAGAACTCACAGCAATGTCACTATTTAAAATAATTTCCTAGGAGCTGGAACAGAAGTTAAAAGAAATTTTGAAATAAATCACTCCGCACTGACAAAAGAAGGGATTAAATAACTCCCCCACTATTTTGTCAAAGCAGTAACTCTTATGAGGCACATATGAGTAGGAATGGAGGAAGGCAGAAATAGCAATCTTGAATATAATCATGTCCTTTAATAGTTTTCTGTGACATATTAGAAATATACTTACTGAGTCAATGCAAAAACATCATCTATCAGCTGGAACCTGCTGACAGCAGGAATAGCCTGCAGAAAGCATTCATGTAGTGTTAATAGACTTAAACACCTCATTAAGAGTATTAAGAGTTTACAAAAAGCTTTACTATGTTTCAGAAGGATAAGACAAATCCCTAACAGCCTACAAAACATGGTGAAATGAATCCTGCACTTTAACCTGAAATTATTTATGTGCTTTGATGGATGTATATGTGTATATATATATAGATATAGATATACAGACACACAGAGCTACAGAATATAGTTATATATGTAAGCATGTATACAACTATAGTACATTAAGCACAGAATTTCAAGACCCCTCTTACTTGCATTCTGTAATGAAAATTAAAATACAGAAATATCACATTTTCTAGAGATATTCTACTTATATAATTTTGGTACATTTTTTCCTTTTGAGACATAAATTCAGAATATGTACTCAGCACAGAGCAGAGTGTCTAGCACTACCATGAAATAAATGACCAAGGCACAGCCATGGGTGTATCTCTGCCTGCAGCTCATGCTCTTGTGAGAGGACTGCTGGTCCTCCTTCTCTCCTCCCTATTCCATGCTTCTGCAGTTTGGCCACTGCTTGAGCAAACATTCCCACTGACTACCAGAAGCATAAAGCAGTGCAGAAATGCAAAGCTCAACGTGCAATATTGAAACCGGACAGAAGTCAGGTGATTTGTGCTGACATTCACCAGGGAGGAATGTGAAGCTGGGTGGAAGCCACATGGACTTGTTCTGCCTCTTGATACCAAGAAATATCACATACAGCATGCCCATAAGGAATGGGTGGTTTTGCACAAGTGCTACCAAGAACATTTCCTACCAGGAAGCATTACCACAAAAAACTCATGGTTTGACCACAGTCCCACCTACGATACTTTGCACAATAGTGGTTAATACAGCATAGAATGTACCCTGATTTTATATGTTACTGGGGAATGAGAATTTGACACAAAATTTTAAGGACAGACCTATGTGTCCATCCTCCTCACTCTTCCTGGAAGGGGTGCCTTATGGTAAGACTTGCATCCTTGGCCATGCTGAATGTTTTCACTCAAGAAATTAAGCTTGTGATTGCAATCATATTATTAGCACTATCCATTGCTATTCTGCAGTTAATGCACTTATCACTGGCATCCAGAAGAACTACATATGTTGCCTGTGATAAACCAAGCTACATGTGTGCCTGACTGTCTTGTTTGAATGTGACCAAACCTATAGTTAATAGCCCGTTCGTGCACCATATAAGGGGCTACAAAAACAATTTTTGCAACTATGTATCATGTGAAAAAATGGCCCAAGTCAGCACACACCCAATTTCCTGCTAACTTGGATTTGCTCAGAAAGAAGCATATACGGAAGGAAGCAAGCATGCTGTAGGAAGGTTTCATGTGCTCTGATCAGCCTCGTATCCAGACTTTCTAGAGAGGTCTGACTGCACTGATTACTATTACATCAAAAGGTTAAATTTTCTCACTGTTGTTACCAAAACCAACCAAGTATGGGAGCTGACGTTACTACTGGAACCTCCATCTCACTGTAGGATTAGGCAACATGGGAGACTATGCAACCCCATATAGAGTCACAATTGTTCTGTACAGCTTTCACCTTCAGTTCAGGCTGTGGCAAGTCAAAGGTGGCATGAAATCTATTCTGAGTTACTGTAGATGACTGAAAGAGCCCAAGTAGAATTGATAGAACTTCTAGGAAAATTCTCCACAAAAACCCCAAAACAAAAACAAACAAACAAACAAACAAACAAAAACCCACCAAACCCCAACAAACAAATCAACTAACCAACAAAACAAAGCAAAACAAAAAACAAAAACAAAAACAAACAAAAAAAAAACCACCACCAAGGAAAAAGTCCGTTTTTGGTTTTGTGGGGTTTTGGTTTTAGTTTGGTTTGGTTTTTCATTCCACTGGCAGAAACATTGTGGTTTGATGAAATGTGGAAATAAAAAGTTTTCTCACAGCTTTTCTTCTTCATGGTTACCTAACACCAGATAAACCTCAGTCACATATTCACAGTGAAAGCTCCTTGAGCCAGATTTGAAGAGACTGGAAGAACCACAAGCTGTTAACATAAATTTGAGGATAGAATGTCATGCGAAGTTATTTTTCATGTTTATGTGAAAACTGTTCAGGCCTGTCATCTTCTACTATAAAAAGACAGTGACTTTAGTGGTGCAATGGTGAGTTTGTCATTATTCCAGGTTTTCATCAATGTGATTCCAGATAACAACTGCAGGAAACATACATGGAAAGAGTCTACTTATAAGCTGAGAAAACAAACAGGATCTTACCTTTGGATCATTTTCAAGCAAGTGTGCTAATCTCTTCAAGTTTAATTGGTCATAGTTCACTCTGTAGTATCCACTTAAATTTACATTTAGCAGGATCCAGTCATATTCTGACTCTGATACTTGCATTTCAGGAAACATTTCTGTGAAGTAACATTTGAATGTATAATTTTATTTTCCATGGACTCCTTCTCTGGCACAAGTAAACAACGGACTTGGTGCTTGTCTCAGATCTGAGACCCAAGTTTGAGGCTGTACTCAAAAGATAATCCCCCAAAAGCTTAGAGCACTTGTGATCTCTGCTGTGCACAGCAGAATGACTTCAACAACCCACTGACTCCACAGGTATTGAGCACCTTGAGGTTCTAAGGGGTAGGCTGAAGAACTCACTTTGCTCCTCCCCTTTAGTTCAAAGGCAGCTGTGAGAGTTCAGAAAGTTTACCCAAGAATAAACTCTCGGGATGAGGAGCAATACCATCCCATGCCTGCTGTGGGACATGGACCCACAGCACACCTGCTGCTCCCAGTGCTGCTCCAAAACGCAGTGCTCAGCACCTTACAGAAAAATTGACCACCTACCAGTATGCACAGAAATGGAGATCAAGAAAAACAAAACTGCTAAGTTTAAGCAAGGGACAAGTAATTGAAAATGCTTATTTTAAAGAAGACAGTCCATTAGTCCTTTTGAGTTACATCATTCACTAATGTCTTCCTTATGCAGTCCATCTCATTTATTCATGTGTTCTTATCTGATTGACTGCTCCTGATAACCTACTAAAGGAGCCATTCCAGCCCTGAAGTTGCCTCATCAGAAGAGTATTCAAATGCTGTTTTAACTGAGAGTATTAACTCTTTTAAGATAGTAAGTCAATACTGTTGAGTAGTCTATACCAGCAGTGCCATACTCTGAACAGAAGACTGAGAGTCCAATGTTTAGACATAGCAAATACTGCAGGATTCATTATGTATTCAGAGGAATGTACATTCATTTTTTGCTTATTTGCCTTTGTCTGTATACAGTCAAATTAATGACCACTCAAGCTACCTTATTGTCTGAAAAAGAGGGACAGCAACTTTTAACTACTGCAAACAGAGAGTGGAGAGCTGCAATACACACACAGTACATTGAAGATTTGCTCTTTAAGCATTCCAATGCATTAGTCTCTGCATCTTCCTATGACTCATCTAAAACCTGATGTAGGACTGACTTACCACGGGAAAATGACTACCCCATTCCAATGATTACATTTCTTTTTTTTCTCAAAAAAATACAGCTGTTTATTGGAAAGCACTGAGTTGAGAAAGCACTGAATTTTTGATTTGGTTGGAGATGCCAATAAACTCACTTTTCTATTATAAGACTTTAAAACTTTTTAAAATCCTATGTTTTTGGTAAGAGTATTTTTTTTTCATTTAATTTGCATAAACAAATTAAATTAAACACTGTTGAAAATATTCATTTTCTATTGTTACAGGTATGTTATTACAGATATATACATATATATATGTGGGCAACAATGTTGGGTCACTTCCCACAGCTGGTTTTAATTTTTTCAGTCTTTTATCTACTACTTGAGCTGAAAATTTTCTGGTGTTCCAGAGTTGCGATCGTATTTATACTCAAAAGCTGGCATTAACATCAGTGAGATCTGTTGGGGTAAGAATAATACAGAAGCATGAGGACCTAAGAGTTTGGATTTGTGTAAAAAAATTACAAAATCAAAATTTGTGTAGAAATCTCTACTCACAACGTTGTACCATATTATTAAAAACTGAAGCACACGCTGAAGTTTGATGCAAGACAGAAAAGAACATTATATTGACCTAACTGAAAATCTACTGCTATTGTAAGACAAAATCATCACAATGGATAAACACAGACATTTCTGTATTGAAGTTTTAACTCCCTATTCAATTCAAATATATCCTCTGTTTGTAGAAGAGTTTGGAGTGTTTTCATAAGATTGGTTTTAGAATGTGCAGATAAATACATTACTTACTGCTGCTTTTATCTAGCCAGATTAAGGGTTGTGATGATCCATTTCTCATCCAAGAAATAGGAATAATCCATGTGTTACTTAACAAAAAAAGATATATAATTAAAATTCTTATGCTTAAAAAATCCTATTAGCTGATGCTAATCAACATTGCAGATTAGTTCTTTCTTACAAGAATATCCATCTACCTTCTCTCCTTTCTGATGCATGAAACCTCATCAGATGGTGGTATTTATGCTGGACCAGCATTTAGGTTCTCCATAAATGTTAGCATGGCTTTAAGAAGGCACTCATATCAAGAATATTGTTCAATGCTACATATTTAAATACCATTGCTTCTCTGTGCTGTCTTTCCTTCTTCAGGCAGTAATTTTATTCTCCTCACTTACTACACTTCACCCTGTTTCTGGAGAACTTACAGCTAATTTTCAGAAGGGTCTCTACCAAAAAAGGTCCCATGCAAGGAAATACAACTGTCATTCCAACAACTGTAATTTATTTTCTGAGGTAGAATTCCTTTCTGGTGAAACAGATGAAAGCTTCAAACCCCGAAAAAATTCTGCAGTAAATGCCCTGGACTTTCTTACGTTCACAGGGTAATTTGTGCTTGCTAACTATAAAGGACTTCATACTTGTAACTTGGAATTCCTTGTCTGAGCTAACTAAGAATATTGAATGGATTAATGCTTTGCAAACTCTACTATCAAACAGATTTTATTTGACAACTCATAACAAGAAAAAAACTACATTAAAAAATCAGATGGTCAAAATGTGTTGTCCTAACTGAAGAGTTTCCTGAAAAAAAGAGGGTATAAACATACAATAAAGACACAAACTAAACATACTTGTAAGAACCAGTACTTTTTCTAATCTTTTTATTAAGAAATTGTTCCTGTCTGATTGTTCCAGTGGTTATATTTAATATTAAAACTGGAAACCCATTTTGGCAGGTCCAGGAATCCATTATTTGCTTTACAGTTGCTGGCAACTGAATTTCATCCTGTGCATCCATGACCTGCAAGAAAAAGAGGAATTAGAAATATTTATAATGAACAGATACTTACTGATATTGCTTCAGTGAGTCTCTGGGAGTGGCTCTAACGTATTAGAGAAAAAACTGCTTAGCAGCTTGCTGTCTTTGACTCATGCAAAAAATCAACAAAGTCCAAAGAACATTTTTGACATTATAATAAGGACAACATAAGCCTTTTTCAGGAATTATGAAATACTGAGATGACATTTCTCATTCTATAACCTGACAGCTAACCTTTCCCTTTTTAGTGTTAACACACTTACACACCTGTATGGCTATGACAGACTTGATCAGTTAATTTCTTTTAAATAAAACTTTTGGAACACAAAGATTTTTAAGTGAGCTAGTGAACAAACTGAATAGTGAAGACAAATTGAAAAAGATATTAAGCTGAAGTCCCAGCTAGTATGAATTGATACAGTCTTCACTGGCTTAAAACATGTGGCAACCTTGCATATCTGAAATGGTAGCACTCTCCTTCCTGACTGAGTCTGCAACACAAGAGAAGCCTCCATTAGAGGACCAGAGAAGTGGATTTTTAAAAAATAAACCTATTATTAGCATCTGTTTTCTAAGTCAGATTTCTGCCAAAACCATCGAAGGATGAAATTCTGAGCTACTGCTCTGGGTATAGACTTTTCTGGATCTGTGACAAATCAGCATCTTTGATCATCAAGCCCAAGGCATCACACACTCCTTTCTGGCAAAACTGAACAATAGGCTATGAAATTTCATGTAGGCTTATGCAGTCACCATGAAACCCAAAACTTTGCTTGGTCCTGATTTACCATCTCATCTCTCTACTCTTGTACTTAATTCTACTCATCTCAGGTGCAGCAAAGCAGCCAAATAAACACTGATGAAGACATTAGCTGAAACAACCAGCAAAGAAAATTTTATGCAAGAGCAAGACTGCACTACAGACAGCCACACTCCACTGCAATCTTCTACAAATATTTTATGCCCTAAATTTGGACTGTGCCAAACACCAGAGAAAGAATACTTGAGATATAAAATGAGTACCATCTGGATGTGGGTCCAGAGATCATCTTGATTAGCATTTGAGAAGGAAAATTCTTTCAGATACAACTGTGTGGAAATAAAAGAAGTATCAGAATTCATGAGGGTTCAACTAAAACCATCAGCAAGGCAAACTGCAATCTGTACAACTGACATTTTCAAGCTTGTAAGTCAAGATGAAAGAGTTGTTTTTTCAAACTCACAGTAAGTGCTCTGATGAACAACTTTTCAGTCAGGAAACCAGAAAGCATCCAGGTTATAGAAGCACCCTGGAGTACAAAAAAAAAAGTATGAGAAAAATTGAATTATTATTGCAATTACTGTTGCAATATATTTTCAAATATTCCAGAGGTGTTAGTTGGTCTACATCCACACTTAATATTTCACAGAGGTTAGCATCTGCAAGAAACAGGAAGAATTTTGTATTTTTTTACCTTGTTGTATGTGATGCTGTCAAACAGAGACTTTAAAGAAAATGATCCTTTGATCTTGTCTTCACTCTCTGACAGTGATCGAACTGCTTCACTGTCTTCCCTTAAGACAGGTTGTACAATATGATCGTAAAAGATTTTATCCTGCAAGAAGAAGATAAATCTAAATGAGCTGAACAGAAGATATTAATCCTCAGGAGAGAGTAAGGATTGTGGATTTAGCACTATTATGAATTATTTGTCCATAAGCGTACTCCCCCACTCCCCAACTTTCCCATGAAGTACAAGGGACCATGTACCCGATCCTAACATTTTCCACATGCAACATCAGTGAAAATTTTACATCTGAGATTACTGTGGGTTTGGGCCTGACAAAGGCAATTACAGTGTAATCCTCAGGCAAAAATAAGTCAACTATATTAAACAGCAAATGAACAGATATTGAAAACTGAAAGTCTGTATCTCATTTACATCTATGATGAATATGGCAGCATTTTCCTCCTAAATTCTGTTTCTTCTGTGCAACCCTGACCAATAACCTAAAGCTTAAGCTACTGAGGGTACCAGAGTTTAGCTATGAGACATTTCTGCTGTCACCCAGTGAGAAATAAGGAGGAAAAATTGCTCTCAGGAGTAAATGTCACCTACCATGGTCAACAGCTCAGAGTCTCAAGGGAGATCAGAGACAAGTGGTCCTCTCAGGGAGCAGTGCTATTTAATATCTTCATCAACGACAAAGGAATTGAGTGCACCCTCCGCAAGTTTGCAGATAACACAAAGCTGAGTGGTGCAAGTGACACAACAGAAGGATAAGATATCATCCAGAAGGACCTGGGCAAACTTGAGATGTGGGCCCATGGGAACCTAATGCAGTTCATCAAGACCAAGTAGAAGATGCTGCATCTGGGTCAGGACAATCCCAGACATGGGCACAGACTGGGAGACAAACCATTGAGAGCAGCCCTGTGCAGGACTTGGGAGTTCTCATGGGTGAAAATTGGACATGAACAAACAGTCTGCACCAGCAGTCCAGAAAACCAACTACATTCTGGACTGCATCACAAGCAGCATGTCCAGCACATCAAAGGAGGTGATTCTGCTCCTCTGCTCTGCTCTGGTGAGATCCCACCTGGAGTGTTGGATGTGGCTCTGGAGTCCTCAGCACTGGTAGGACATGGACCTGTTAGACAAAGTCCAGAATGGGGCCACAAAGATGCTCAGAGGGCTGGAAGACCTCTGCTATGAAGACAGGCTGAGAGACCTGGAGTTGTTCAGCGTGGAGAAAAAGTTCCAAGAGAACTCATTGCAGCTTTCCAGTACTTAAAGGGGGTTTATGAAAAGGAGGAGAGTGACTTTTGACCAGGCCTGTAATGACGGGAGAAATGGGAGCAGTTTTAAACCAGGAAAGAAGAAATTTCGATTAGATCTCAGGAAGACATTATTTACTGTGGGGATGCTGAGGGGTTGGAACAGGCTGCCCAGAAAAGCTGTGAACCCTTCACACCTGGAAGCGTTCAAAGCCAGGTTGAATGGGCCAAGTTCTACTTTCCGCAGTAGTAGAAAGTGTCCCTGCCAATGGCAGGGGCATTTGAATTAGGACCTTTCAGATTTTTTCCAACTCAAGGCATTCTGTGGTTCTGTGATAAATCAGTGATCTTATCTTTTTGTCAAGTGATAACTCAGTTTCCAACAGTTGTCCTAAGATAGAATGGAAAATTACATTTTAAAAAGGTAAAGAAAAAAGCTTCTTTTTTTCAAGCACTGCAGGCCACTTTGAGCACTTCTTCTGAAGGAAAAGATTACAATCTTCCCATTAATGGAATCAGTTTTGTTGACTAACTTTTTTCCATGTAAACAGTCAGTACATTTTATTTTCAGGGTTCACTTTGAAGTTGAACGTGAACCAGCAATGTCCCTTGCAGCAAAGGCTAATGGTATCCTGGAGCAGAATTAGAACTGCCAGTAGGTTAAAGGAGGTAATCCTTCCGCAGCACCGATGAGGACACAGCTGGAGTGCTGGGCCCAGTTTTGGAGTCATGAGTGGAGAGAATTCAGCAAAGCTCACTAGACAATGAAGGAACGGGAGCATGTCTCCCATGAGAAAAGGCTGAGAGAGCTGTAACTGCTGAGCCTGGGGAAGAGGGATCTCATCAATGTGTGTATCTACCTGGAGGAAGGCTGAGCAGAGGACAGAGACAGGCTCTGCCCAGTGGTGCTCTGTGATGGGACCAGAGGCAATGCACAGACACTGAAACACAGGAGGTTCTCTCTAAGCACCAGGACTAAGCACTGTTTCTCTGTGAAGGTGTCTGGACATTTGCACAGGTTGCCCTGAGTGGTTATGGAGTCTCCATCCTTGGATGGATTCAAAAGCCATCTGGGCACGTTCTTGGGCAATTGGCTCTTGTCTGGCCCTGCTTGAGGAGGGGGGTTGGACAAGATGACCTCCAGAGGTCCCTTCTAACCTCAGCCATTCTCTGACTCTGGGAATGTGTATGACCCACAAAACGGCACAAGAAAGACCTGTATTCTCACACCTGTGTGATTTATTCTACAGTCCTGAGGCACATCACCTAAGTGAAATTGATCAAACAAAATTATTGCCCAGTATTAAAATTTACTTTATGGACATGAAAACTGCTGATTTTTAGAAAGGCAAGCTTCTAAATTAAAAGTTTAAAATTAAAAAGAATTCAATAATTTATTTCCAGTTTAAAATTTGGTGTCCTTCACACTTTTCAGTCACATTAAAATACTGCATTATAGAGAATAAAGTGAGTGGTTGTTGAAGTTCAAAGCAGAAGGTAGGCATATGCCATGACTTAAAAATCCTTCTAACAGAATTTGTTTGTTATGCCTTTATTAGTTTCCAATTAAGCCTGTAATCAAGTGCTTTGGCGAATGAGAAAAGGAAATTGACAAATGGTATTTCAACTTAGCCAAGTGAAAAGCACACTGGGTTAACTGCAGTCATAGGCCTGCCCAGACTAAACAGTTTTCCTTCCTTCAGAAGCTGATGGCACCAGGTACAGACATTTTAGATCAGATGGGCAAGTGAACCTCATCCCATGGCTGCAACTAGCAGCTCCTATCCAACTGTCTCTGAGTTTAACAGTGGATAGAGTTTTCTAATATACTATGGGATTTATATTTATTACTATTTGGGCAGAATGTGAAGGAATTTTACCCTGCTGTTGGATTAGCTATGTGCCTTATATTTGCCTTATCTACAACCAGACATCCAGGGACCCATTAGGGTAAGCAGACTCAAAATGACCCAAATTAATCATTGCCTGGTAAAGACACCTGAGATATGAGATGAGGAAAACCGTCAGCTACAACAGGACCCAGGAGAGAAATCTGTGTTTGCTACATGACAGATCTAGGGCAAAACACCAACTCCTTGTCACTGCAGAATCAGAGGTGTCCACCTGTCCTCTGCGCCAGCTGTAGCAGAGCTGGATATGATACAGTCCCCCCCACAGATGGAAACCTACAAGGAAATCAAGATCTACTGGTCTTTCCCACAGAAGTTAAGTTAATAATAGCATTGTTTAATTAAATCCCATCCCTACACCTTCCTTTCCTTTGTACATGATGGAATGTTGCTAGTAAGCTTTGGTACTTACCAGTGAAAGCTTGGGGTCAACAGAGGTAGCTCCCAGGTACTCAAAATAAGATGCCAGTCCCTCATTAAGCCACAGATCATTCCACCAGTTCATTGTAACCAGATTTCCAAACCACTTAAATAGAAAGAAAAAACATCTCAAAATCTCCCTGGACTGCTGTTTTCACTTTTTTGAAGGTTAAACACGTACTTAGGCTGAAGTAATTTTATTAATGTGTACGTGTAAATTGAATAGAACGCTGAGTATTCCTTCAGATAGTGAAAATTCAGTAGAAAAATACGTAGTTTAGAAGAAGTCAGAGGTTCAATATTTTTAAATTGCGTCATCTATAATTTCATACCATGACTGCTAATCTCGGTGCATTATGTCATTCTTTTAGAATATTCTATTTTAAACTTCTCAATATGAGTTTCATATCTAAAATATTATAATAGGCTATGACTAAAAGCAGGGCATATATCAAGCAATTACAAAATAATCTTTTCTTAACAAAACGGAATTGTCAGAGGAATGATACTCAAAACTGGGGAAATAGCCATTTCCAAAAGCAGCAAAACCCTCTCCTAGCAAGTATAAAACTTCCAAAACAACTGCTGTGTACTCATTTGGCAGTTAATGTTTAATAAAAACTGATCACTTGTGGATTTATATTTTGTTTGCTAATTCTTAAAAACCTGAACTACAACTTCATTTTAAAATAGAGTTTAGTTAACCACTGACATTTAATTCATTGGTGTGCAGTAAAAACACTCTTCTCATCTGAAGGTCTGGAAAGTTACAGACCTTGTCAGAAAAACATAAAAGTGCACTAGCCAAGTTAAGCTCTTTTGCTAATATTGTTGACTAAGTGCAAATAGTTGTTCTCTGGCAAATAACAGGAAATTAAACGTTGTCAATAAGGAAGTGAAACTGCATTATCATTTCAAATCAAGTAAGAAAAAAGTTGGAAATCTCTAAGAAAGCTGGGCTAAGATCCAGTTACAGAATAAAATACGTTCACATTAATTTTGTTCTATCATACTATAGGCTGTTTCTCACAGAGTAACAAATGCCTTCCTGCAATATGTACATGCACTCCACTGCAAAAGAATACTGACAACTCCACTAGTTCTCCTACCAAAGTACTGAGTTTACTGTATAGAGAGACTACTGTCATCCCAACATCCCTAGAGTATCTTCTAGCATGGCATTCAAGTACTGTGTAGGAAAATAGATAAGTAATCCATTAACAGTTTTTTATCAATGAGTTCAGTGCAATCAGTATGCAGATATGACAGAATCTACTTTTAATATTACTTTATCAGCAGAACGTATGATCAAATGGTCTTTCAGTATTCTAGTGCTCACCTCCCCTACTGTTAAGTAATTACTTTGTTTCTACTAATAAGTAACTGCATCATCAACAACCATAAGGAAACAATCTCTAAAGCAAATGAATATACAGAATTTTTTACCACATGCCTGGTGTCCTAGCTCATGTGACACAATTAAAGCAATGATTGCTTTTCTGCTTGTGAATTTATCACTTGGGAGGTTCATCAATGATGATTCTTGGAAAATCATTAGCCCCCAGTTTTCCATAGCACCTGCTCCAAAATCAGGTAGTGCAACCAGATCTAAATTGATTCAAACAGACAAAAGGAAAAGTATCTTTAACATTTTCATCAATAAAATGTTCACATGATTTTAATGCTCATGCTGGCTCAGCATCCAGTTAAAGGATTACAGTGGTATTTTGTGGTATTATAGCAACACTTGCAAATGGCCACTGAAATTTCTTCTCGTCATACTTTTCACCTATTATGCCATTCTTTCAGGAAGCCACATAATAAATTCCCACAAAACACAGATCTGTACTCTATCATCTACATTCAACTGTTCTGAATGACAATGAAGGTTAGAAGATAATATATTCACTGCTGGCTGTCAGAAATCTTTCTCTGTGACTTTCTTCCATGTTTGGCTAAGGTAATACTTACTTTTTCTTCAGCCTAGCAACGAATAAAAAAGAAGTCTTGTTCTTTGAGCTCCATGAGTAGAAGTGTCCTTTCCACTTGTATTTGAAACGCACCTTAGAAACATCATCTCTTTGTTTACACTGTAAGACCATCACCTCTGTACTGCCCTTCTGCCTTATTCACAGGGATTAGTTTTTCAGTTCAAATGTGAGAGGTGGTCAAAATCTCAGGGTGCCAAAGAAAGATATACTGTTTCAACTTAGTGGCAAAGATCAAAATTTGGAAAATTATATACGGAGCATTTATCAGCAGACACAAGCTTGTATTCCAAAGCAGCTGACCATGAGAAAGCTCCAGTTCAAAAGCTAGGCAATTAATGCAAGCATGGTGCTGAACCCCAGCACAGGCAGGCTGAATTTCAGCTGGCATTATTGCCTAAGCTTACAGCAAAGGTATTTCACTTCTGGTGAGGCAGGCCTTATCCAGCCTCTTGGGGCAAGAGAGCTCCCTTATAACTGTATTAAAATCAGGTGTGGACAAACCCTTATAGATCCCTAGTTTTTGTAAAATCTGTCAGTTCTGTTGGTATGTTTAGATGGTCAGGACAGATGGAGATGAGACATCTCTGAAGTCCAGTCTTAGAGCATGAGGTTTATTGCGACAGGCATAGGTACAGGGGACCTGCTTGGAACTGCCAGCCATAGCTCAAAGCAGGCCAGAAGAGCAGGAAGCAAGAGAGAGAGCAAGAGCCTAAGAGAGTGTAGGAGCAAGAGAGCGAGACTCTCCTTTACAATACAACAAATCTTCTTCTGTGTTGAATATTCTAATTTTCATTAACCAATCTAGTAAAAGATACAAATCCTATAGCATTTACATACAGCCTATAAGAATTGTTACATTACCATAATGTGTTACATTTTAAACCCTAAAAACTACTCTTTGGACTCTTTCTGCCAAGTTAGTAGGGTCTGCTCTGACCCTTGGACCTGTCTGTAAGTAGAGGGTATTGTTCAATCAAAAGGGGATTACTTTCAGCCGGCCATACCATTGTTTTCCAGTTGTTCAGTAACTAAGGCTTGGTATCTCAAAGCATGCTTTCATTTCAATCTTGCTTATAGTTTCCATATTCTCAGCATCTTTTGCCAGGCAATCATATTTATAAGACTTTCCTGTTTCATCTTCCCCAACAGTTTTAAATATGTTTATTCTTAATTTCACATTTTGAGTTAGCAATAGAAATCTCTAGAATTTACAGGAAGGCACACTTGGTTGGTCTTACTTACTACTCTACTCACTTACTACTTTTAAAGCAAAATTTCAAAGAAAGACAGTAGGAAATCCAGTGTATATTGCATGGCATTACAGTGGGGATTGCAATGGTATTACAGTCTTCTCTGAAACTGAAATCCTATCTAACAGGAAGTCTACAATACTGTTCCTCTACTTCAGCTGTGTAATAGTTTTATACTAATTCATGTATTGACATTGCTGCTAAACAGAAGAACACAAGCATGAAACAGAATAATCTACAGCCCTTGACTAACTTGTAAGATTACTAAGATAAGAAAATTTAAAGAGTGAAGACTGCATATATTACAATTTCCGTAAGAAGTTTAGTGAGTAATTGTGCAGGTTATTAGAAATACTCTAGAAGATAATACATTTATACAGATAAACATTTATCTTTTTCAGGTGCCACAATACAGACTTGACAAATCAACAAACTAGACAGTCAAGAAAAGAGAGAAATTCTTTCCCCACAATCCTGCAATCTAATAAAATCATGGGCAGGTCCAAAATTAATTTTAAATAAAAAGTGCTTTCTGTCTTTTCAAAACTCTACCCATTTTCCCATAATGTTAATGCTGAAACCCTTGGGAATCCAAGTACAAGTACAAACTGTATAGTGAAACTACATAGTGGCATCCTTTTTCTTGACTGAAGTTTAACTGAATCAACCTAAATGATTTTCATTTGAAGTAGAAACAATGTTTTTCTGCAGGAGAATCCTGCCTGTTTTTCAGGGCAGGAATGTGCAGGAACATGCACCCAAGTCACATGTAAGACAGGAACATACTGAAGGAAGCAAGGAATGCTTTGAGGGAACACAGGTTACAAGTGTGGATTTAGTAGGAGGACCTAAGGACTACAACATCCTTCCATGTTCTGGTCTATGCATCCCAAAAATAGCCATGTGACTGAACTACTCCTTTCTATCCATTTTGTTGTCCCATCTGCCCCTGTATTAGGAAAATGGGCTTTAAACAAATGAGTGGCATATGAAGGTAAGAGTGCTGAGTTACAGGCTAATGAAAGCCATGACACAGAAAAGAGAATTCACTGATCTAAAGTTTAGGGGGTTTATTCCAGGAATGTAAGCTGTAAAGGACAACACTGTAAAGGTAAGCTGTAAAAGGACAACACTGCAAAAGAACCCATTGCGTCTGTGAATGTTATGCCATCAGCAGCTTTTTCTGTTCCGTTTCAGAAAATAAGTCATCTCACCTGTCTTTGGCAGAGAGTAGCTGACATTAAGTACGTCTTCCAGAAATGAAAATATTAGGCCTGTGATATTTAAAGCATAGTCAACATACCCATTTTTAACTGCCTCTTTCCGAGCCCAAATACGTATCTGCAAAAAAACAAGGAAGAGTTATTTTAAACAACCCTCACATTTTCATTTTCTTGGCTTCTCTTCTGTGAATCATTGTTGGAAAAATGCAGTCTGTCCACACCAGACCATGCAATGAAGCTTTGAATTTAAAAAAAAATCCAACTCATGTTTTGCTGGACCTAACAAAATGCGGCACAGACCCTGATCTAGCCAAAATATAGCAGAGTTTCAGTACTCAAAAGGATGAAGATTTGAATACAACGATACATTGCAAGAAAAAAAGAACTCATAGCTTTTCTTTTCTTAAGTGAAAAATACTGTAAAACTATTTAGAATTACACATCTGAAATCCGTGTAATCCAGTGAGTTTATCTGGGTGGCAAGCTTTCCTTTGGCCCACCTGAAGAGAAAGAAATGGATATCCAGAGCATCTGCAGTCCCAACATACACATCTCTGCTCCTGAACATTCTCACAGACTGGCCTCCCCTGTACTGGAGAGAGCAGATAACATCCATGCCTCTGAGTAATGAAGACCACAGCAGCAAGCAAAGCCTTCTCCTCCTGTGCCCATTTGCTTTGTCACAGCACTGAAAAGTGCAGCTGTTTGCCCAAAAGTGATGGAGTAGCCTGAGAAAAGATTTATGTCTCCATCATGTATGTCTGAACAAGAGACACCATGACAGATGCCCAGCAGCTCAAAATGCCCATATTTCTCCATCTCAATGCAATGCATGATCTCACAAGAAGCTGGACAGCCAAACCCTAAGAGGGCAGTTCAGAAGCATCAGGATTTAATTTACAATGAAAAAAAAAATTAAGCATATTCAATCAACAGAATATCCCTAACCTCTGAGGCCCTCTTTTCAAGCAAAGCTTCAGAGAAGGTTCAAAGATGAGATCACTTCATTTTGCAGAACCTAAACACAACTAGCATCTTAAAATCCTGATTCTAGTATAGGCTTTGTGTGTTTCAAATTGTAAATTACTTACCAGATATGTCAAAATAGGCACAATAAATATGCTCACACAAATACTGTGGAGGCATAAACTGAGCATCTCTGTCCAAAACCAAGGGGTGAAATAAACTATTCACTTTGTCTCACAGAACACAGGTGGTACCTTTTTCATCTGAAAAAAGTTTGTTTGAATGCTCTGCTCTGCTGACTCCTGTCAGTCCAAGAAAAAGGCCCAAGAAAAAGGCCCAAGAAAAAGGCACCACAGTTACAGCTGTAAGCATCCAACATGTTCAACATAGAAGGTGGCAGGTATGACATACCGAGTCCAACCTTCCCTTTTTAAAAAGAGCCAATACTGTGCTTCCTTAGATGAGTTCTGCACTGTTCTCTTATATTGTCGCACCTTTCCCCAGTAGGATGACAATGAACCAACCATGAAATGCTCTCATTTAATAAGGAGATAAAGTAAATGCTGTCTTTAATAGCTTTGTGCTTGAACTTATTGCTTATTTTGGAAAAACTTGGTACATCTTTTCCCGGTTGACTTTGAGCAAAAGAAAGTGTAGCAACTGCTGTCAATGCAGTACATTTTTTTACAGCTTCTCTCAAAAAGCTGTGGCCAGTTTAGTCAAAGAGCAAAAGTGAATACTCACAGATGAAGAAACTTCAAACTCAGAACAGTCACAGAGGCTACAGTATATGCCCACTGAGGAAGAGAGGGTTAATATACTAGTATAGAAAATGTTTGGAGCACAGTGTTACTCCTACTGATGTCATGATGCTGCTCTTCAAAGGACCTTAAGGAACAAGGCACCGAACATCAGTAGTTTGTCACACCAGTGGAAACGGGACAAAACAATAAACCAATTGTCCTAAAGGAAAGCTTTCTGCAGATGTATCTACAGGACAAATGTTTGCAGTTTTGCCACATAAGCAGATAGTTTTGGAATGGAAAACACTGTTAATGTCTAAGCACATGATGCACCACAGGGCCAACTTCTGTTGTAAACTGCTGTAATGTGTTATGCAGCCTCGTATCTACCTCATTTCCCCGCTCGGTTCTGGTGACATAATCAAAATCACAAATCACAAAAGCAGTCAAGTAAGTTGACATTTTCAGTGAAGTGTTAAATGTGGTAACTGTCCACAGGCTCCCATTTTCATCCTTCATTTCAGATACATCTAGGAAAAAAGTCAAAGAAATATTCAAACCAAAGCTCTTCCACAATAAACAAGAAATTTTGTGTATTCTGCATAGTTCTTTTTACCCCTCTCTTCAATATGCTCTATTCCTGCACTAACTCATATGTTTCTGGTAGAAGGAAAGCAGCCAGACTTATTGCTCCTGACATGTATCAGAGTCGTGACCTTCCATGCAAACAGCAAAAATCCACTCTTGATCTTCTTAACTGAATCTTGGAAGGATGTCAAACTGAGTGAGTTTTAATATATGGGCAAGCTGGGGACAATTTATCCCATGCTGCCTATGTCTAAAACATAGAACTTATTACGATCCAAATATAGGTCATGTCTGCCTCAGAATTATTAAACACTTAATCAGATACCTTCCTTCTAAGCGAGAGAGACAAAGGCAAGATTCTCAGGGGTAGAAAATGCTTCTCTCACAGAGATCCCACCCATTCCTAAGTTACTTAGCTTCCATGGAATCTGTTAAAACTTACTTTTATGGCTGGAAACTATTTAGTTGAAGAATAAAAATTCAAGGAATTGAACTGCAAAAAAAAGAGTTTTTAAGAAGGAGGCAAGAATCTCAATGGAATTCTGCAGGAATACTAATTTAGAAAATTTATTTGGAATCTTATACCCAATGGACATCCCACATGAGATCTTAGCAAGGGACAGGAAGAGCATTTCCAGAGCCTTAGAGTCTTCTTGTTCTTATTCTGCATATACACAGAAGGCTAGCATGTCTCTGCCAGGCAAAACAATTTTTTGTTTGTTGCAAATACATCTTAAAATCTATTTAGAACTAAAAGAACCCTTTGATGTCACAAATGCAGGGTTTGAATTCTTAGGGCTGCCATTTTGCATTAAAAAGATATCACACAGTAAGACAGACACACTAACTAAGCAGTAAATACCAGAAATCAAACCCTATGTAGCCTCCAGCAGAGGAGAGCACATCACAGCTGATAAAACTGTTTGACAGAATGATTGTCATCAGAAACATTAAATATGAATAACAGTGTCCAAATTTTTAAGTTCATAGACATGGATTTTCTGTGCTTTTTGAAGACAGTAGCAAATAAACAACAAAACACTGCTGCACTGGATGACATGGCCTGCTCAGATTAATTGCACCATTTTTTAAAGTAATGTAGGGGAAAAAAACAAAGCTCACATCAACTTGTTTACCTACCAATAGCAGGCATGTTGGAAAGAGCCACATAGCTTGGGTCATGGACAATTCTGATATTAAATGTGGCCTTCATGGCAGGCTCATCAAAACATGGGTAAACTGTCCTGGCATACGTTGGTTCCAGTTGGGAGGCAATGAGCATCCTGTATTAATAATGCAAGTAAGGTTAATCCATCATGCTACAGTTGATCAAAATCCACATATAACACACAGAGACAACAAATTAGAAGAAGCAGGAAGTGAATCATGTAGATATGCAGATTTGGAAAAGGATTGGCTTTTGTTTAAAGTCATGACTAAGTCCCACTGCCCAACAGCCAGTTCAGTTTGGATAGTTGTAGAGAAAAGCAGTCTTTTAAAATTATGTCTGGGTTTTTCTCCTCACAGGCCTTTTCCAGATATCATATTTCAAATATTTGAGCATCTCTACTTTGTTTACTAAGAGAGTTGATTGAAATTTTGCATACAGTCAACCATATCTCTTTACACTTGCTCTTTTCTCTAATGCATGCACTCTTATTAATTAATCATATATTTAATACAAAACTGTAATAACTGTTAGTTAACTGCATATTAATGCACTTGCATACCTCTGTCAAATCACACACAGAAGAACCCCTGTGAATCACCACCATTGCCATCACAGTGCACTGGCAAGCCCAGAATAATATTCAAAAGGATCCTTTATGCCAAGGAGCTTTGCCTTACTTGAGGCAGATCTCTGTGGCACACTGTGACGGGTGCATTCCTCCTGTTTGAACTAAGTGAACCTTGCTCCAGTCAGATGCACAGCAAGTAGGTCCAGCCAAAGTTGATCTTACTGCGTGAGGCTGTCAGTAGGAATTCAGAGCAAACCAAAACCACAGGTTTGGCTCGAGGCTGGACTGGTAAGTAGCAAGAATTGCATTATTAACAAAAAAACTGACTACAAATCAACCACTTTACACTGTAAATATCTGCAGCAATCAGTCTGTTGAGCTCTCCCTCTACAGCACCTGGTGCAGGGCAGTAACCTCCCCTCAAGGAGGTACACCTCTCAGGGTTACCCTTGAGGCTGAAAGACTGACATCTGACACCAGACATTGAAGAGATGGTGACATTTCTTGCATGCATGTAACACCTAAGAACTTTTATAGGAAACTTCCTCAATCATCTTTGTATCCCATACTAACTTTATTGTAGAGGACTGACTGCTGATCCACTTGTACTTACTAAATATTAAAATAGTTATTTGTACTGAATACTTGCTAACTGCTAAAAAATAAAATCTAAATTTACTCTACTCCTGCAACACACACTTGCTGGAAGCAAAAGATGTGTGTCATGTAGAAGCTTCAAGAAGCTGTACAAGCTGTACATCTAAGCTGTTCACCTAAGGGCATCCAAACCAAGAATTAGAAAAAATACACACACAATGGTCCTCAAAGCTCCATACCTGCCAGCCAAGCAGTACCAGCAGCTGGACATAATCTCCTGTTTCAGTGATCTCAATATTAGAGGGCAAATATTTTTCTGTTGTAATTGAGGTGTACCCTAACAGTATATTCACACCAGGTCCACAAATGTTTATTCTTAGCACTGAGACATTCCAAACAAGCCAGGAGCCATCACGATAGTATCCTTACACATGCTGTGTAATTAGTCAGATCTGCAATGCACTGTGGAGCAACAAATCAAATCCACCCCACAAGTACAGCAGGACTGCAGCTGACAGTGAACTGTAGCACTGAACCATGTCCAAAATCTTGCTTGTTTTAGGATACCCTTTTCTTGGTTCCCAAAATTAGTGGATTGGCTTTCCATTGGAATTTACTTTTACCTGGTCACTTTGCATCACCTGCATTGTGTGTGATTTGACTAAAAGTACCGCTAGCTTCCTGCTTTCATTGACAAAAGTCTGAAGTCGTTTCCACCAAGGTCTTAAGGCCAATCTCCTAGAGCCCCTTTCCTTTTGAAGGATGTTTAGCTGTTAGACAGCTGTGCTATCTAACACTGCTCAAAGCTGATCAAACAACCCAGTGCTGAAAGTGTCATTGGCTCATTTACACTGTGTCATCCACATTGCTGATGTTGGGGAACTGAGTTAATACATATAAACTCAGTCACAACAGGGTGACTGTGTAAAAGAACTGTACTTGCAAAACATGGTATATTTTGCACTGGACAGACATATCTGATGCTGTACTATAACATGAACTATGACAAAAACCCCATATTGAACATGCTGATGCAAAATGACCATCGGGACCACAAAATCTGTTCTGAAGTGAGGAATGGCCCAAGAAAGAGCAGCATATTGTATTTGACTTCTTGACTGTCAGTACAGGAAGATTTTCTTTATGAACCTGATTCCTTGAAGAGTCAAATTTGTGCTGTGCCAGCCAGCAGCTGCCTTGCTGAATGCAGTTGAAGCTCCACCTGAGACAGAAGCAGCAGCTCTTCTCCTTTACCCTGGCCAATGCCAGAAAGTGAGAAACTTCTCCCAGGGCTGCACAGGAGCAGCAAAAGTGACAGGCCACTCCATCGAGGGAATGGATCATTGAAAATATCTCCTTCCTTTGCAGCAAACTATGCTTTTGCACATTCCTTTGTACAATCACAGCTTGGTTCTAGTGAACGCTAAGCAATTCCCCCACATCAGTGCAATTACTGCCTCAAGAGGGTCAGTACCAGCAGAAACCAATGCAGACACTTAGCAAATTTGCCCACAAGAAATTCTTGTTCAAGAATATAAAATAACATATACTGGACAAAAGCACTGTGATTAAAAATGAGGACATATTGAAATTTATTTGTCAGCAGAACTCCAAAGAAAAAAGAAAAATGGGAGTGTTTCATGCACATTACACAAAAACCTAGTGTTTCAAATACATATTACCTCATATTATTGGTCAGAAAGAATCATTATTGGGGATTCTCTCCTTGTGTTTTTTTTTTTTCTTTTTGAAGGTGGAAGTTCATTGGCATGAACTGAATCACTAGCAAAATTTTTATGCACTGCACCATTATCATAAAACAAACTACCCAAAAAGAAATTAATCTTTATAAAGCCTAACAATGCCCAAATAAATTCTTCCCATAAGCCTACAATTTTGTGCATAGATTTCATTTTCTGATTTTCATAAGCATTGTATCTTCTACCTCAAGTAAAACAAAATCAAAGCCACAATACTTTCAAATAATGATAAACAAACAGATAACAGGATCTCTTAGCCTAAGCATTAGACAATTTACACTACATGGGTTCTTTCCTCTTTTTTTCAGCTAGTGTCTGAAAACAAGAAAAGGAAAATGAAAAATACATTCTGTATAGTACATGAATGCCTAGTGGATGATGTTTCACCTGATTAATAAACCAGGATAACTGTAAATTAAATGTTTGAAATTACACAAAAAAGAAGCATTGCAAAAGCTCCTTTAATCAGTTGGTTGTAATACTGATAGCTTAATGGGTATTTGTGTTAACATCTTTTCTATCTGATTTCTTCCACTTTAAAATACAAAATAATTAAACTGCAAGACAAACTCTGAATTGGCTAAAACTAAGAGAGCTATACAGTGAGCAGAATCCTGTCCCTAACACCTTGTCCCTTTTTCAGGTGAACCGTGCTCAATACTAACATGCAGCCCAAGAAAACACCAAACCTGTTACTTGCTCTGATTTCTGTCCTGTGCCTTTGATGGTCTTACCCTGAGATTCATGAAAAACAGAGCTCGGAAAACTTCAGATCCCCTTCTCTGAGGCACAACTAACTGTACCAGGGGTGTTGTTCTAACCTCTTTGCTCTCATTCTAGTAGTTGGTGCAGAAGCAGCTGGTAAAAATCAGTGTAAATTTTGTATTTGGTTACATTTTGGAATGCCTGTTCAGCCCTATGCGGTCAAGTATTTTATGCACAGGACACAAGCAGAGTGGCTACCAAGCAAAATTCCAAAAGGATTTTGAAATATTGGTGTGAACAGTGACATGCATAAAGCCTGCACTTCATAGTACAGACTACGGGATCCTCTAACCCTGGAGTAGCATACATGAGCTCGTTTCATGGCAGTACAAGATCTCTATGCAAAACAATGGACAACAGAACTCCTGCATCGTATATTCAAATACTTCATGCTGAAGAAGTGTGACCTTCTCCCCTTTTCACTTCCTTTGCTCCTGCAAGAACTACAGACATGGGCTGTCCTCCCAACAAGAGCTCCTATTTTTCAGCCTTTTCTTTTATGTGTAAGACATGATCACGTGGGTAGTGCAAATTGTCAGCAACAGTAAAAACATGCAGTCATCAATGGTCAAACCAGTAACAAACAACTTCCGTGTTGGATATTCAGTGAACTTCATGCTTTGGTTTCTTCTTTTAACCTCTTTTTAACCTCACCTTCTCACAGAGGTGAGGTTAAGGTTTCTGAAAATAGCTGTCTCTCTGAACAGCTTTGCCACCCAATGCAAAAGCAGTGGGGTTAGCTGACCAAGAAATATGATCAAAAAACCAAAAGTCCAGATGGAACAAACATTTCAGGGACTTTGCTCCTCAAAGCTTGACTTGCCCTCACAGACTTCTGAAGTGAGAGGTCTCTAGCAGTTCCACAAGCACAAATTACAAAAAGCACTAAGGCTTCCAGTGCATACAAAAAACACAGGAATGCATGATAGTAGACAGATGTCATATTATCTATTACAGCTGGTGGTTTCATTTAGGTGCTGACATCAGAAAACCTCTGCAGGAAATTGATCTGAGGGTCTGCTGTAGACTAGTACAAGTCACTTTAGAATAATTACAGGACAGTCTGCTGGAGATGGAAGTTTCCTTGAAAAGCAGAATAGTAACTGGCTTTGTATTGATAGCCAAAGAGCACTGAAAATTTTTAAACCACTTCTGATCTATCTAATCCGTTAGAATCCAACTTTTTCCATCATTAATACCTTGACAGATCTTACAAATCATTCAGAATATATCTCCTCCAAAAAAGGAATTCAAAACCCCTTCAATATTATTGGAATCCATCAGGCTAGGAAATGGCTGGTAAAGTGATGACCTACCTCTTAGTGAAGTTAAAATAACAAGATACTATTGCATAGCCTTGATTCAGAGAACACATTTTTTAAAAGCAGAAAAAATATTCAAAATCATTCAATAATATTAGGAATGTGTGCGGGAACAAGTAATCAAAACAATACATCATATCTGCAGTCAGTGGATTTCCTTTGATTTATTCCTTTGTCTGCAGTCAGTGGATTTTCTTTGATTTATTCCTTTGTCTAAATATCACTGTCATCTCTTTAACTGGACTGCAGTCTCACATTTCATTAGTGATGAGCTAAGAATGTAGTGGAACATTTGTCATAAACTCTTTGAACAACTGGAAATTGAATTATACACATTATTTTAATTATTTTAAAACTCTTTTTTCTTATTTTCTACTGTGGCAGCAAGGTTGATGACAGCATTTTTTTTTCAGATACTTTGAATTTTATACAGCCTGAATCAAAAAACATCATAGTCTAATTCAGTGTTTCTTAGATAGAACTTAATTGAATTAATACGGCATCACACAGCACACTGATACAGTCTTCAGTAATTAAGTACTTGTTCCTTTCTTATTTGGATTTTTAAAATTACATAAACAAAAAATGTTGTAGATTTTTCTTACCTTAGAGGTTGCACAAATAATCCTGTGAATAACAATCAGTGAACGAAGCAATACCAACTGAAGAAAAACATAAAGTGCTTCCTAAAATCTTACTATCATACTGCATTTTTCTCTAAAGCTTACCAACTTATCACCTTTTTCTTAAAATAAAAAAGGTCTGTTTAAGGTACATTTTCTAGATGTGGCAGACAATTGTATCAAGATTCACACAAGAGCTGGCAGCTGAAAAGCCAACTTGTTGAGAAAAGCCACTCAGTCTCCTCTATTGCAACAAAAAACTATTAGCTTCATTTTGTAATTTCACGTTACTACTACTGCTCATATAGAGACTTGATTGTATGGATCTTGTGAGTGACTGCATAATACTTGCTTGAACAAGGAGCCTATGAACTGCCGAGATACAGTTTACTTTAGTGGATACGCTGATAGGCTGGGAGCCAAGAATACCTGAATTTTAACCCTGTGTTTCCTTTTGACTTGCTGTTTGCTCAATAAATCACATCTTTAACCAAACATGAGGTAACTTTAAAACAACCAATTTATCTGTCTCTTCTTCAAACTCTTGTTTTGAGAAACTTGTCTTCCCTGCAAGTGTTTAAATTCTAATGTTAAATTTTACTTCTCTTTAGCAAGTTTCACATCCAAAAGTTTAAAATGCAGGGAAAGGGAAAGGGAAAGGGAAAGGGAAAGGGAAAGGGAAAGGGAAAGGGAAAGGGAAAGGGAAAGGGAAAGGCATTATTTGGCGTGTGAAAATGTTTTATATGATCGACTACTTGATAAGCTCACACTTCCCCAGCACAGATTTTGCAGTTCAAAAGCGAGGGAAAGCATCCCAATAGCACTCACTACGGTACTCCTGGATTGTCTGATGACAGCTAAACAACTTCATGTGCAACAGCAGCTACAATGTACGGCTGTTTAAAGCAGTCACCGATCCTACTCCACCATATTTTTGAAACTGCATGTGGTCAGTGTCTCTAAACTCTTGCCCAAATACACAATCGGTTCTTGATAAAGACATGCTTCCCGCACACAGAGGCTGAGGAGGTGGGGAGTTGTTAGTGCTACACAAACATGTGTGCGGCCAGAATGAAGATCCTGAGACGGACTCCATCTCCCAGGCACTGGGCGTAGGTACTGTCTGACTCCTTCGCTGCCAGTGAAAGGCACTGGGAGACCAGAAACTGTGCAGCCGGTGCTGCAGGTGAGGTCACCTGCCGACGTGGGGCCAGGGCAGCCTGGCCCATGCTCCCCGGAGAGGAGAGCGCCCAGCCCGGGCAGAGACGATCCCTTTGCAGTCCCGGTCCCTGTGAGGGCCTGACCTCTCCCGGGCCCAGCTCCCGCAGTGGCGCCCCGCAGCCTCCCACTGCACGGGCGGCCCCGACGCGAGGCCGTGGGACCTCCGCTGCCATCGCGAAGGGCGCGGGATCCCCGACGTGGCCGCCGCCGCCTACCTGCTCTGTCCCTGGTCGGTGTAGCGGGTGAGGAAGAGCCCGTCGAGGTCCTCCTCCAGCCGGCCCTGGAAGCCCAGCTGCAGCACGTAGCGGCGCCCGGCCCGGAGCCGGCCGCGGAGCTCCAGCACCGCCACCTCGCCCGCCTCCTCCTGCCGCAGCCCCGCCACCTCCACCGCGCCGCCCGGCTCGGACAGGGGGCCGCGCACGG
>VZRZ01003043.1:62404-121997 GCA_013398175.1 Climacteris rufus
TCTCTGTTTGCAAAACTGAGGCACTGGATTAGTTATTAGAGTCTGTGTTGTCACCAGAGTTAAAGCAAATTCACCTCAATGACCTAACGCTAAAGATTGTATCTCCTGCTAATTTATTGATTCATTGAGAGAGATAACCTTTTCTGCTGTCCTATACAGAATACAGATACTGCTTCTCTCATGCTGGGTACAGCAGGGCTGACTGCTACAGGTCTAGGGCATAGCTTTGAGCCACTGCACTTGAAAACTTCTTATTCCACCAGAAGATTACAATCTGTTGTTTTCCTGTCACTTGAGGGATGGGAGGGGATCCCCTCTGACAGCCTGTTCCACCGGTCACATCTCTCTCACTCTTCTTGCCTCATCTGCTGCCTGCCCCAATGCCTTTGCTGCTGTTGCCCATTAGCTTCACCACACGCTGTCTGCTGGTGCTGGCTCCCCCATTTTCCTTTCTGTTTTTCCACACATCTTGAATTTCATGTTTCTGTTTCCATGCTTCTTTTCTCATTTGCTTTTCATTTACCCCAGTCCTCCCCACCCATACCCTGGGACTTCTTTCTGTTTCTCTGGTTCAAACCTCTGCACTTTTCCCACTTAACTCACCATCCTTGCACATGCCTCACATAACTTTACTCTTCATCTTGCACATCAGCAATCCCTCCCTCCTACCACGTTTTGCAACATCCTTCATGTTGCTCTCCTATTAAGACTTTACAATAATCTCAAGCCAACTTCTTGAAGGTTGTTGGACCTGGAGCCCCGAATTGAACACCCTCTAACAAGTATGACCTGCTGCATGTCACTTCAAAGATTTGACAGAAAATGTATTCAAGTGTTTAGGGAAGCATCTTTTCCTTCTTATTGACATTGTAAGTCAATATGAAAGCATTTGTTTTGCTAGTCCAAAGAGTTGCTCCATCTCATGGAAGTACCGACACACTAGGGAGACCAGGTAAGAAAAATGGGCTCCCAGAAAGATCAGAATAGAAAAGAGCACTGCAGAGAAGGACATGATGGGAAAAAAAGTGCAGATATTGTAGAAAATTATGGAGGATTTCCATGTCCTGTTTTTCAAATATTTTGTATTCATCCTCAACAGTGTTCAGAAAAGACATTCTCACCCATTCAACTCAAAACAAGGCACAGGCAAAAGTAAAACTGAGGAATTTCATTCCACGTGTGAAAAGAAGCAGAACTGATCAATGATAAGTAAGCAGTCCAGGCTCCATGGGAAGGTAGCCCTTATTAACAGTGTGGGATATGTTTCAAAGTTTACAGTTCATATCTATAAAACACACTTTATTTTCTCTTGTTTTCAGTGAATTCAAACCTGCTATTTTCCTCTATTAACACATAATAAACCAACAATAGTTATGACTTAGAAAAAATGTTTTAAGAAGTGCTGTTTAACTACCTTTTCCTCTCAAAAAATTTATAATCTCACAAAGTGACTGATGGGTGAAGGCTTTTACCAACCCACAACTGGGCATTCCCCTCCCGGTGGGAATGTGTATACTATGGGATATTGGAAATGGGAAAATAGTTTGCATGCAGTACAAAACATGTGAGTAGCTTCTGCTGCAAATATTACAGTTCATCCCTTCTGCTGAACTTTGCAAAATTAAGACATCTGAATGACATGCTCCTGGAGCTGAAGATGCAGAAGGTCCTAGGACAAGACAAGCATTGTAACAATGGCAAGCAAGGCACAGTATTTTATTCAGACCATAGCACAGGTCAAATCCTGACCTTGGACAGAAACAGGAGGCTAGTATTTAACTCAGAAGAAGACTCTAACACATATCTGAAGGTAGAAGCAAATCACCTATTATAAAAGAAGTCAGACAGTGCTGTTACTTTGAAGAACACCAAAACATCTGACCAACTACTATCTTGTTTCAGATGATGGGGTCTGTGCCATGCTCACTAGCTGTTCAAAGTCCTATTGGTGTCTGCTAAATTTTGAACAACAGAGAAAGGTGGGACAGCATGGGATCTACTCTCTATCAAGGTGCAGTAAGGTAAACAACACTTCATGTGGCAGTTGGCCAGGAAATTTGACATATTCCAAATAGCAAAAAATATTACAGTGACCTTCCCCTGAAGTTCTTCAAGATTTTAAGGTTAATAGTATTACTTTCATTAAAAATAAATCCTATACATTCAATGCCAAGAAAAATGACAATCACATGCTGAAAGACTCCCTAAATCACATTCTTAGTGATTTGTTCCATCTAATTTGAGAATGACTGATGGCATATATGGCAATTCCAGCATTCAGTCAAGGGTGATCAGCACTCATGAAACTTTGTTTTTAACAGAACTAATCTTGTTTCCTCTTCAGGTTTTGGGGAATTGTCTGATTTTTCTGTATTTACAAAGTCAGAACTTCTAGGCAGAAGGAATTTACGTGCACTATGAAATCTCTCCCCCCCCCCCTTTTTTTTAACTTAGTCTGCTCATTTCACACACTGTAATTTGCTTTGTATCATTTATTCTCCTTCTTCAGTAATAATGAATCAGAGACAAAAATGTTGTCCTGCCTGGGAGTATCTGCGGCAGAAGCTATTCGACAGAAGATGCTGAAGTTGCAAACTTTTGGTACTGCTCTGAAGGTCTAAATAAGTGGATACTTCAGGATGTTTCACAGCCATCTGAAGTAGGAAGTGTGAGCTACAGATGGAAATATACAGTTAGCATAGCTGCAAATAAGTTTTATACAGATGAACAAAGCATGAGCAGTTGAGCAATTATCTTCGGTCTGGACATGTTAAGGTTCCCAGCTTTCCTATGGACTTAGACTGAAAGATGTATATCATTCTTCATGGAGCATGTCTCTTCAATATCAAACTCAAAACACATGATACTAGTTACCAAGTAACTAGGATTAGACTCGAAAGAATGATGTTTTCTTTCCCTAATAAGAAAATAAAACCAACAAACCAAACCAAATCAACAACACAAAAAAAACCAAACAAACAACCCAAACAAAAACCAAACCCACCACCAGACTCTTTTACACTATTTCTGCCCTCAAGAGATTTTGTACACTCCTGGTACAAAACTGCCAGTGAATGTAAAATTTGCAGGTCGTCACAGTAGCAACTCAACATGGATCTGTATTTGTGTTGATAAGACTGTCTTAACTGGCTGGTACAGTGCAATACAGAAAGGTAATTTGGAGAAGACTTCCAATTTAAAAGAGGCAAATTTGACCAAGCATTGCAATATCATCAAAAAGCGTGAAACTGAAAATTCAGGTTAATGGTTTTGAGTGAGGTGTCATTGTGTGGTGGTCACTAAATGAGCAAATAAAGTATTTTTACCATAGCATGCTATATATCTGATTAAAAAGTCATATGAAGGGAAGTATTCTTGAAATACTACCATTATTGGTAATAATGTATGATCTATAACTGGAGTATTTTTTTCACCAGTGCTTTAATCAAAATTTGTTCCTTGGTGTTTCAGACTGACAGGACACTGATGATCCTCTATCCTGCAGACAATCAAAACCAGGCAAAACTTTGTAATATGAATATGAGTAGACAATGATAATTAAGGAGGCTGCATTTTAATAAGATATTTTTTTTGGGGGGGTGGTTGGTTTTGAGTTTTTTGCTTGGTTGTTTGGTTGGTTTGTTGGGTTTTGTTTTGTTGGTTGGTTGGTTGGTTGGTTGGTTTTTGTATAGCTGGTGATTCTATCATTTGGCTTTGAAGCTGTCAGGCAGTTGATAGGACTGATAAGCCAAATTTTGCGACTGAGGATATTTGGCAAGGAAACACAACACATTTTCACCAATTTGCTTTGCAAGGCAAAACCCATTGGAACAATGTACTCTGGAATAAAGTGCGTGAGTGTATCCATGAAATTTTGTTCAAGACACCATTTAACTTTTTCTCTAGCGAAGTTTGTTTTCTGGCTGTTATTGCACTAAAAAAAACCTGAAGAGGTATCAACTTTTCTTCAAATATGCCAATATTTTCAGGTTTGTGTCCAGTCAGACTGTATGGAAGTGGTTAGTAGATTGATACTGTTTAATATGACAAATGGTGTAATTTTTAAAATTGTTGTTTTACAAGTTTTCAGATGCCCCTTATTTTTCTGGGAGCTTCATTGAAATTATCCAGGAATGTAGTATTTTTTCCCTGAGTGCTTGTAATACTGAGATTTATCAGCTCTTTAGGAAGAATATCTAGTAAAAATTTGAAAAATTAATGTGTTGAGATACTGCAAAATTTTTCTCACCCATGGAGTTGGACCTATGGAGTTGGTCAAGGATCTATGCGTCTCCTCTCATTTCATCTGCTTTTGTTGCAAGAATGGCTCTTGGATGGTATGCAAGCCTAAGACTGCAATAGCCAAGTACAGGAAATGCTTCACAAAGCTTACTTCTGCCCTAGATCTGCAGAGGGAGTTGAAAGTGAAATAAGCAGAACCTTAGGGTATCCAGCTTGCTTTCCTGTTAGTACAAGGAGGATAGCAGAAGACAAAGCCATGGATATTCCTGCTGGAAATAACCTCTTCATCTGCACTAGAATGGTCCCAGCCAGTCTGACGGTCCAAAACAGTAGGCTACGCTCAGTCTTTGTCAGGACTTTTGAAACCTGTCTCCTGGGGCACGTTGTGCACTCCAACCACTGATGGCCATTCAGTCCAGAACACCAGAAGAAAGAGGTCCAGGACACCACAGCTGTACCAACTGCTTTGCTCTACACATCCACGTCGTTAGGGTCACCATATTTGTAAATGTCACCTAATTCTTTCTTAGCCCATTTTCCTAGGAAAATACCTGCTTTTGCTGTACTGGGAGTTAGCTCTGCAACAGAGCCCTGTTATTGTGCATCTACAGCAAGTTCCACTGGCTCATCATCATCCTCATAAAAAAAACCCTCACATACTGAATTATTGTTTTAAAATCTGTCCTCTTAGATTATAAACTGCTTGCCACATTTTGTGAAGTGTCAGATTTTCAAAAATTACTGAGAAATGAGGACAATAATTTCTTCACATTACTTTTTCTATTAAAATCTTCATTAAACCAGTCAGACTACTACCTGAAGATAACTGGTGGGAATTCCCAAACTCACAGAGACTTAAACACCCAAGACTTCAACAGATTTAGAGCTTACAGATCTTTATCCCCAGATTCCAGGTATCATATTTTGAAAGAAACACTTCTTGAAGGAGTTCACAAAACACTCCCTGTTTTATTGGACCAACAAACCTTTACTTCACTGCAGAATGTGGCTACATGTCAACTTGTGATCAAATTGGCCAGAGCTCTGTATATCACTACAGATTTTGTTTTCCAGGGCCTCTTTCTGGCAGGCCTTTGGCAGAAATGTACTAAGGTTTGAGCCTGATTTATAAATGGAATAAAACAGGTCTCCAGTATAACTCCTTCTTCTGGCATCTCAGAGCAGAGTACCTGTTTAGAATTCTTGTCATGGTGCAGCTTGCAATCCCATTGCAGTTCTTCATTTCTACTTGCCAGGTTTGCTCTGATAAACCCTAAATCTGACCTCATCTGATCTCCAAATGCTCAGACATTTAACAAAATAAACAGACATTTAAAAAAATTAAATTAAATTAAATTATATTTTTAAAAAAATCTCTTGAATCCTGTGTGATTGGTTGGCAAAGGGTTTCAATATTTTTGGCAAATCTTTGTACTTGCTGACATGTAACCTGTCTTAAGAAAGCGTGTATCATGGAAGTGTCTCAAAATGAATTAATTACAAAATATAAGTCATAAATCTTTTGTGTGGATGGACCTGAGGAGGGACTGTACCCTGAACTCTTGCACAAATAATTTTTCTAAAAAGAATGTGACATAAGATATGGAAATAGGACATCCCTACTCACAATAGAATAGGAACACATTTTTCACTTAAAATTAATGTGTGTAAAATAATAATGCTGCTGGCTACCAGACCCTGTCTTTGGTGCAGAGAAGATCAGAATAAACAGAATAAAGGATGTGGACAAGCCTTTGGATAGTTCTTTATATTAATCAAAAAAACAAACAACAACAACAAAACCCCTCAAACAACCCAAAACAAAACACCAAAAAACAAAGAAAAACACAACACACCACTTCTGCTAATTTGTCTGTGTTTGAAAAGCTAGAGTTACATAAAAAAGATTTTCTTGCAGGACTAATGATACAGTAGGTGCCTTTGAGATCAGCTCAGTGACACTAATAGAGCTGGGAAATATTTCTGATCTTTCTTTTTGTAGAGTTGTGTTGCACTGTAGGCTAATCCATGCCACCAATTCCTAAGTGTGCCATGGTGGTTTTTGAGATGATATGGGAAAAGTCTTAGGAGAGCACAGTCAGGATGCACTTCTAATGAAGATGGCAATATTGATATAAAGATCAGTGAGAAGACAAGTCTGAGCTGATGGCTCAGGTGAAGAGAAATGGGAGGAAGGCACAGGGCCTAGAAGGCAGCAGGCTATACCACTAGTTCATTCAGGGGTTAGTTTATGATTGATTGAAGTCAAGCTGCAGGAACGCTAGTTTTATTATGAAGTCAAGATGGGGAACTTGCGCCATTATGATCAATCTAAACCATGAAATTCTCTAACCTCTGTGAGGGACACTGAGACGTCACATAAAGGAGCATCCCAAATTCTTCATATCTGCTGCTGGGGTGACAGAAACAGTGTCTCAGTGACAAAAAAAAAAAAAAAACAAACCCAAGCCACAACTGAGAAATGACTGAAAACTATGTCATGTTCAATCTGAGAAAGTCTGGGTGCATGAAACATATTAGTTTGTTCTGAAAACAGAAAGAATGCCATCAGTAAAGTACAGAAACAGGCTGCTAGCCACATTCTTCACTGAAATTAGCAAATCTAGTTGCAAGGTAAGAGCAGTGAGGAACCTAACAGGCAGATAAGCCAAAACAAACACCATGGAAAAAGCAGTGACATCCTGACAAAGTATTCAAAGCTTCAGGTCACAAGAAGCTCAGTGCTAACATTGGAGAACAGCACAGTTTTGTAGTGCCAGCCACTCAGAAGAAGAAGGGTGCCAGGATTCTTCCCTTGCCACCACCGGGCAACCCTTTGGGATGATCTGCTGCGGTGACTGGACCTCACATCCCAGAATTACTTGTTAAATGTTAGCTAGTGACTTCTAGGAAATTTATAATCAACTCAGTAACTTGGAGCAAAAAACTCATGATGTATTTTTGATGAATTTTAATCCTTAATATTCTTATCCCATACTGGTCCCAAACTGGTTTCATCACATCTTGAAGGAACTCTGGTTCACAATACTTCTTTTACTGCCCTGGTGTCATACTGACTCAGAATCATCTTAAATACCAGCGTATCACTAGATCTCACTTGTTAGCATCATGCACCACTCCTGTCTTAACATCAGTCTACCTGGATCTGGAAGGACCACTGCACAGATCACAGGTCATAGGACACGCACGTATTTTTAGTTCCCATCCCCTGCATTATGAGTGCATCTAAATTTTGTTTCCTGGGGTGACTTCTGACAGGAATGAAGGATGTATGATCACAACTGCAATTTTAACCAGAATTTAAAACCTGAACCCCACAAGATTAATGTCCTACCCCTTGAAGCTGACATTTCAGAAGAGATAAAACTCAAAGTCCAAACAGATGTCCAACATAACTATACCAGAATTATCATGAGCTCACTTACAAAAAGGAAGTTTTAAAAAACTTTTTTTTGGGAATTTCTGGGAAGCTATTGGAAGCTTGAGAAGTAAGTTCAGCTTTTATTACCAAGCCCACACCCATTTCATGCATGTTCCAAATGATGTCCAGGATGAACAGTCTAAACTTTGTAGTGTTTCCTTTTCTGAAGTAACAAACCTCCTGGTTTTGATTTCCCCCTCCAAGCACCTCCTCAATCTGTTGACTCCTTTAATATTCCCTTGGCCTCTCATTGCATTACTTCTTCCCCCACCACGTGCACAAAAGAATGTATGTGCCAAAAAAATGTGAACTCTGAAATGTCCATTTCTGTAACAGAACAAAATGTTCTCTTTCCTTCAGTGGACTACTGTTCCGTACTCTACTTAAGCTGATTGTACCTTTGAGGTTATAAACAGATCCTTCACAGGAAAGGTTTTTCCTGCTGTGTTTGATAGACAAAGATGAAGTTCAGCATAGGCAGTACACATCAGCAACTACTACCCATCTCAAGGTAGTTTATAGTTACCTTGAGCCTCAGTAGGGCATTCTTCCATAAATCAAGACATTTTAAAATGCAAAGAGCAACAAGAAAAGTGAAAATACTAAAACACAGAATCATTTTGGCATGAATTGTGGAAGGCAAGAAAATAATTCCAGGGCTGTCAAAAGGTGACACCAGCACTGGCCTTCTACTGCAGCAAATTTTTGGAAACCACTATGCAGAGTAACATTACACACATTTTGCTGATTCCCCTTTTGCTTTTTCTGCATCTTGGTTAGGCCAGAGATAACATATTTCAAAGTAAAGATGACACACAACATATAATTGGGACACCCTACATTGCACAGATTACATAAAAACATATTCAGCAAAGATTTCCCCCAAGTATCATGCAGGTAAAGGCTGAGACATCTCACCTATACTGAACAAAGAGACCTTTCTTGTCCTATTCATTTAGACACATGTATCCCATTTACTCCATCACATTAATGCCTGCTGTTTACTCTTTACTCATAGGCAAGAACCGTATGAATTCTGTAAAGGATGATAAAGCAGTGGTCAAAACCAATAACTTTGAATTATATTCAACCCTTTTGTCCACCACTTTTCTCTCTGCTCACTTTAGCATGTTACTAACCTGGAGTTAGGCCCTGAGTACTTGTTCAGGCAGACAGTTTGTTATTAATTCTTCAAAGACACCATTTGCTGCACATGTTTGTATGGGGAGATCTTTGGGATTCACAAAAGTCATAGGTGGAGCTAAAGAATCATGATAACATGATCCAAGAGACATGAATGAAAAACTTCGGGTTTTTTTCTCTGGCTTTCTTTACCAGCATAATACAGTGTAGCCTAACCATTATAGATGTTCCTTGAACTCCCAGGATGACTGACTTTGCAAAACATCAATAATCCAAAATGCAACCTTTGACCCTTCTGACATCGAACCTTTCTGGTTCTCTTCTCTTTCATTCTTATTTCCCCTTTCATGTTTTTGTTGTTTGGGCTGTGAGAAGTTTCTTGAAGTTGTATACGAAGAGTACATTAGAAACAAACCTTTACAACAATCTGTCCAACTTCAAAACACCTGGAAATCTCAAATGTTGACCCTATCATCTTGTCTTTATTTGGATTTGAGGAGCACAAAGGGAAAATGCAGATCTCATATCAATGGAATTCTTTCTGCAAGTCTCCAGATCATAATCACTGGCCAGTGCTGTCATGAGATACAGAGTGGGTGCAGACTAGTCAGGAAATTATACAGACAGCAATGCAATTAATTTGGTATTATATGGGTGTACAGTATTTAACCACTACTCCTCTGGGCCAGGAAGATGTCAAGTGCAAAAAGCAATGGAGAGCACAGTGGACAATACATCTTCCAAAGAAAGAGCTGTCTCATCTTACCCCTTCCTTTACCTCTTCAGTAGCTGCCTCTCCTGATATATGCCTTCTTTTCCCTTGGTAATTAAGTTTCCCTTAAATAATTCTGTTTGAATGGTAATGAACACAAAGTTACATTTACTGTAATGGTTTACTCCATTCTCAGTTTCCTTACTTTCCTGTGATCACATTCTGAATATTATGGGTTTAACCTTATTGCTAGAGAATTGTCTACAACAACAAATACGTTTTCAAAAGAATATTAGGGGGAATATTGCAAACAAACTTATTCAACCAAATGCAACTATTCAGGACTCCATCTCAAAACCAAAAGTACTGCATATGTTCACTTTTTGTGGGTTTTATGACTCAAACTGAAAATATTTTCAAAGTTTAGTTAACACAGTTGTATTTTACTAAAGTGCAAGTGAGCCAAATCTTTGGCAGTATGCCACTTTTGTTATACTACTTAATAATTCTTTTCGTTCTCTCACATAATAGATACTTCAGTTGCATAAACATATTTTATTGTGTCATAAAATGGCAGTAGGGGATTACTTCAAATATCTAGATGATTCCTTGTTGTGAGTAGTATGTAGCAGAAATAATGAAGTTTGGAGTGTATCCCAAGAATTATCTCAGTACTCTTCCCAGATGCATTGTGTCAACCCTAAGCAAAGTGATGTGATCACAGTAGGCAGGAGCTAAAGACTTTACCCTACGGTGACTTCATGGTAGCACCATGACTGTCCTTCTGAAACTGCAAACAAGCTAATTTTTACCTAACAATGGTGTTTATTGTTACTGATATCTCTGTACTGTATCCCTTATTACCATCAGAGGGGATCAATTCAGGAAGGTTCCCTACTACCCCTGCAGCTCACAGTTCAATGACCCAATTGCTACCTCTGCATAGGGAAGATAGGGCCAAGCTAAAAGTTCTCCTAGAGGAGACATCTTCCACTCCTGCAGCCATCAGTTTTCCTTGCCTGAACTCTCATTAGAATATTGCTTATATATCCAGTGTTGTAAAGCAACTCACAATTTTATCATCCACATATCTATCCAGCTGTTGTGAAATAACAATACTCATCAGCAGTCTGAAGAAAATAGGTCACAGACACCAAAATGAGCCTATTGCTTCATCTACCACCTAACTTGTCAGGCACAAATGCCTTACATGCAGAAATCTGAGGGTACCATCTGTCATGGCTGGTGTAGTGGTTTGCCACTCCAGCACTTGCCATTGCCATGACTATTGTGCCAAACTAAGAAGGTTTCCTGAAATTAGCAGAAGGAAAAAGAGGTACTGTGGTGGAAGTGAGTGACAGATTTGGAACTGGAAAGAAGCATGGGATGAAGGCGCATCAAAATATGAATATTACCATTAAAAGGGAGGTGTTTATGTATCTCTAATTGAGGAATGTCATAGATATTGCCAATTAAGAGAGCATAAACTTCTGATAACCCCTTTTTAAAAGTTTGGTATCATGTTGCTCTAAGTATATGCACATTACTACTTACCTGCTGGCTGATATTGAAATAGATCTCAGAATACCTTTACAAAATGCCACAACATTTGAACATGCATTTTTATTCAAAAGAAAAACACCAAATGTGAACATACACAGCTGGTTAGGACAGTTAGAGATTTTCTTATTATGTATTATAAATTTTGCAGCAAAGTCATTTCATTTGCAATTGAGAAGAAAGATGCAGACAAGCAGCAAAAGAACATTTCTGGAATTTTTAAATTGAAAACAAGAATCCTAGGAATGGTCCAAATAACCAGAGAACTGGAACAATAGAGTTCCAACAGAGGGGAGGGAAAAAAAGAGAGGAAATTTTGAATGATCCCTTATTTATATGTTTTAATGATTGTAGAAAGATTAGTGCCTCAAAACCAAAAGAGAAATTAGTAGAGGTCTAATGTTACAATCTTTACACTAAAGGCTTCATGTAAACAAATTTCTTTCTAGTTAACCTAGAAAGTTTTTGTGGTTGCTTCCAAAAGTATCTAACCTCTTTTGTGTAAAATTGACTACCACAACAAAATGACTTCAGTACCATAAAATGCACACATTTTCTAAGCTAAGTAAGGATCTTACCATAAAGGAAGGACCCAACAGCTTCAGGAATCAGATCTTGATCATGCAATTCACTGGAATCATCTGGTGAGATTAAGAAAAGCTGTGTAAGTGGACAGTTTGCTGAGGTCCAGCAAAATAGGTAAGCACCAAATAACCAGCAACAGAGACTGTAAGTGGCAAAATACTACTAGGGGCTCACATCCAGCATGTCCAGCATGCTGGTATCAGAGCTTTTTCTTCTCCTCTGTCTTTTTTTTTATTCTATTGTTTCTTTAGTAACTCTTCAAAAGCCTTTCGAAACTGAGATGACATACTCAAGGCTAGCACACTTACCCAGGCAAATCTTGCTACATAGCAGAGGTAGAATACATGCAGGAATACAGGAAACATCACTTTTGGTGAGAAATATCAAAGTGACACTTCAGTGAATGTGAAGCAAAATATTTCAAAAGTATCCAACAATATAATTTCAAAGTTGCTTTAATTTTGAAATGTGTTTTAAATAGTTCACATTTTAATTTTATACAGTCGTATTATCTTTTTCAATATCAGTTATGAAACAGTGAACAATTAAATAATGAATATAACTTCCTAAGATCTATAATCAATTTAATGAATCAAATTTAACATACTTATTACCAAAATATCTACAGTACATCTAATTAAAAATAATTATTAACAGATATAGAATAAAATGATAACTTAAAATATAGATACTATGAAAAAAAGGAACAAAAAAAATCTGCAAAGCTCTAAATTTGAAGTGAAGCATTTAGATTTCAGTAAAGACCCTTTAACTGAAGTGAAAAGAAAAATATGTAGAAATGCTGGAATTTTTCGACAATTGGATTAACTGAAGCAACCAGCTCTGTGCTTTCTGGGAATACAATATATACACATATATAGAATATCTTCATGAGGCAAATCTTTGTCTCTGTGGAGGGTGCAATTTCATCTTACATGTCTCTCGTGGCAGCACTGGTTTTAAAATTTCCTGTCCTTCTTCAGTCTTGACTATTTATTCCTGCCTCCATGCAGCTGTTCACCCCCTCCTGCACTGAGCCAATGTTATGGTCTGTGAGAACACAGGAAAAGAGTATGAACACCTCCATCCCTTTAAAGAGGAAATACAGAGGGTGGGAAAAGGGAAGCAATGATGAAGTGATAATTGTCCTATTTCCATTTATATTTAATTAATTATTTGCGTCTCTAAATTCCTTGTACATATTGTCAATGCCTGTGCAATATAGTTTTCTGAGTGACAATATAGCAAGGTACTCTTCTCACTTAAAATGCAGATCTTCGAGGGCTAACAAGCAAGAGCAAATAATGGCTTAGTATAACAAATTGGTTTCTTATCAGGCATACTGGGATAAAGCCAAATTACGTCAAGTGATATGACTTTGCCTTCTAAACTTTGTGCTTAGACTCTGTTGAATTAATGAATTGATGAGTTGCATGGGGGCTACACACATTCTTGGCAGCACTGGCTGAAGAAGGCTCTTGTCTGTCATAACGCTGAAACAAAGAAAGTGCTCTTAGAGAAGCAGATGGGAAAGGCACTAAATAATCTTTTTCTCAACCACATGAATATTACAATTTCTTCTGAGCCCAGAAAAATCAAGAAAAAATACTATCCCCCACCTCTGAGGTTTTGGCTAGGAAGTGCAGAAGGAATCCCACATAGACTATTGATTCTTAACTTACATTATGCTCTTAAAGAGCCTCCAATGAATACTTCATGTCAAAGAGGTTTACATAGTCCTAAGATTTCTAAGGCAAAGGCAATAAGCTTAAAAGACTTCTCTTCAGACTCTTCCTTAAATGAAGAAACATGGTATAATGGATGGGTGTTTATTTTTCAATTGAAGGCATCATAAGATAAAAAAACTGTATCCCAACGCAGATGTAAGAAAGAATGGAAAATGTAAACCATCTGAATATGAAAAAGTAAAGGATTTATGGTATGGTTGACAAGACTTCTGCACAATGTATAGGCCATAGCAAGCTTTTGGTTTTGATTGAGAGGCAGGATATACTGAAACAGACACGGATTCTTTGCCAGCATATGGTAAGAAAAACAGAGCAGTCAGAGGAGACACAATGCTGACTTTACCACGTTTGGAGAGACTTAATCCCAAACCTACCCATTCTACCATTTTACCGCTTTAGTATTTACCATCTTGGGCTGTTCAACAGAGAAAACTTTACCCTAATCTTAGTAGCCTTTAAATAAACAAGCTGCATGCCCAAACTTCTCGGAAAGATTATGCAGTACATACTGTCATAGGAGTATCCAAAAGGGCCTGTCGTTTGGCTCTCTACGCATTAAATTGCTGTTGCTTACAATAGACATCACTGTCGCGCCAGTCGCTAACCGCCCGGTAGTCTCGGCCAGCGACGAGGTCAGGTGTCCACACTGTGTGGCCACCAAAGACCCGTCGGGCTGCCTGAGAAGGCACGAAAGGCAGGCCGCACCACGGCTGTTGCCTGGCAACTCGGCGAGGGCGAAAGATGAGAGAGGGCCAACGCTGCGTCTTTTGTTCCGGCTTTTATTTCCCCACCCCGAAGGGGCAGGGGGTGTGCTCGGAGGGGAGATGGTCAGTCGAAGGCATTAGGGAAAGGGAGACAGCACTTTTTAAAGGGGGTTGGAGAGAGAGGGGAGCAAGGGAGCAAGCCAGTAAGGGAAGGACATGAGGTAACAGGGAACAAATCATAACTTATCAGGGGAGGAACAGATACAAACCAACCAATAGAGAACCGAACTGAGCAGAACCTTCCAGTGCTTCATACATAAGGAATAGGCTGCATTATTAAACATGAGGGGTTTGAGCCAATGGGGAGAAAGGAACAGCGAAGCTTCTGGACGAGAGGGAGGACATGCTGCGGGAGTGACACACAGTGGGTGTCAACCCTAGACTTGGGCTTCACCCTTGGATCTGCTGTCAGGGTTGGAGTCCTGGGCAGGGAATTCCATCCACTGTATGGCACTCAGCCCCAAGGTGGGCTGGGCCACCGCAACACATCACAGGGCAGATGAAGATTTAGAAAACATCCCAAAACTGCTCCAGTAAAATGGCTGATGTAGTCATCAGGTTCATTCAGCTGTAATACCAGGAGACACAAGGTCTCTTTGGGTTCAGTGATCCTACAGTTAATTTATCTGGGTTTGATAAGTGAGGGTAAGACTATGGTCTTAGCAGTAGGAGATTTTGCAGACAAGTGAATAGAAAGCCCTGGGGAGAAAGCATAGTCCAAGATTTACATTCTGTTATTGTTATTCAGTAACTAATAAAGCCAAACGCATCAAAACACAGCTAAGCTATACAGGTCATAGGGCACAGCCAGTATCACAGGCCAGCAACCCTTTTCTATGCTCAGAGGTCAGGGATAAGTAGAGACAGTGTTTGAGAATGTATTGGTGTGCTCCAGGTCCCATAAAAAACTGAGGAGCAGTACAAGGTTATTGTTTTCAACTACCCTTGCCCTTGCTACACTGTCTCTGAAACTCATCTCAGGAGTCCCTTTACATTTCTACTTTGTCCTGTGGATAATCTGTCTCACCTTTGCATTTTTAAAAGGATTGCTAAAGCCAAATCCTCCCAAGACAGGAGAAGAGATGCAGGATACACTTTGCTACAAGTAGTCAGCACAGAATTTCAAACTGATGAGCATCCATCATGCACAAATGACAAAACCTAGCAGGAGGCTTTATAAAGTAGTGGTGACATGTTTGGCAAAATCTATCCAGTTCTGAAGAGCATTTTATGACACAGACAGAGCTCCTCTCCAGGCAGGTAAGGCAAGGTAATAAGGAATAAGAACAATAACTAAAGGCTACTAAAACTGCTGAGAAGCAACAGCTAGAGGCTACTAAAACTACAAACTACTAAAGGCTACTAAAATGGTACAATGGACATACACAACACACAGTGGGTGGTTCAGTCATTTGTTAAAGACAAATGGACTTTTTGTATTTGGTACAAAAGGTAAGATAATAAAACAGGCGAGTTGAGGATTATAAAAAAGAACAATCAGAATTTTTCACCTGTGCGAAGTAGTAGACTTTGCTGTAGGCATTCACAGAGTCAATCAAATATCTTAGTTGAAATAGATAGATACTTAATTCTCTTTACTATAAATCTATAGGTATTTAATTCTCCAGATTTTTTTAAAAAGCAAAGGGCTATCTATTACATAACTTTTTCACCAAAAAGTAAGCAACTGGATCAGAAACATGTTTTATTTGTAACAGCTGCACCAGCAATTATTAGAAGTTATTTCGTGAGCTGTAAGAAAAGCATATATAATTTTGAATCTTTCAAGTTAGTTATTTTTATGTTTCCATTACATAGCATTTACTGGTATGGAATAGCTTATATTTTTGGATCCAGTTAAAATAGCCACTTTTCAAAGCATACAGTCTTGGTTCTTGAGATTTTCATATAATTGCCCTAGCTACATGAAGAAAGTTCTCCCAATGTGATCAACATGAAAAGTCCTCTGGAGAGCAATCAAGTTAAAGCACTTACAGGGAGGTGGATTATATAAAACATAATGTCAAGTTTTAAATCCTAGCAAAAAATAGTGGAAAGGACTTAAAATAAACCATTGCCTTATATGAGGATCCATAGTGAAAGAAAAAATACATATAATGGAAGGAAATAAATTCATAAAAGAAGAAGCAGGATTAGTATTCATGTAAGGGTTAAAGCACTCTTCTCTCTTCTCTCACCTATCATGAAGGTCTCATGATAATAACATATGCAATGTGGTTATATCACAACTCCCATAAACACATCATATTAGAATGAAAAAGCAAATACTTCATATACCTACGTTTATTTGTTACAACACAGTTGGCACAGCTTGGTGAAGAAGACAAATAAAACTTTCCAAACCCTAAATACATTTATCCAATTCTAAATAATAAATCTTCTGGGAAGTCAAATAGATTTGGTTACTCTATTAAACAGAGCAAAAACTTCAAGAAAAAGATCTGTAGACAACTAATTTTGTTCTTTATACATCATATAATTAAGGTGAAGAAAATAAGAGCAGACACTTTAATAATTTACTAGTTTATAGATAAACTTTCCAGCTCAATGACATGAGGGGGCAGCCAGTTGTCTTTTTGCTAAACTTCATACCCACCGAATTAATTACCCATCTCTAGTAGATTACAATTTATTTATTTATTTATTTATCTGAGGTTTTATACTACGATCACTACATGCCATCCAGATGTCTCAAATGGATAATGCTATACGTGTTGATGCTAAATGGCAGATGGACAAACACTATCAGCATATCTATATAAGGAGGAAAGGTTTTTCAATCTCTCCTTCTCACTTTTGAATCTGTTGATCCATTTCAGCCTGTGCAACAAAATCAAACATCTCAAAGATATTTAATTACCCAGATGTTATATATCTACAGAGATAGAAAATAAAATCCAGTATTCTTGCTGAGGGAACTGCTATATACCATCCCCACTGACATGGGATGGCAGGCCATCCATACCATATGCTTTTTCTGTCCCCTCAGCATGTGGCACTGCCTGGCTCATTAGCTGGTTCCTAACTGCAGCCAGTGTTTCTCCCCTCACCTCAGAAACACAGTGGGTGGGAAAAAAGACAAGAATATAGAAGCAAGTCGTGAACTGAAAACACTATGAGCACAGGAAGATCTCAAGTTACTGAGATGCACATCTCCTGGGATACTGGAAGGGAATCTGGTTTGTTGCAGGGAGTGGTGTTGGGTGACAGCGCACAGATTTGGAGGAAATAAGACTTCACTAGTTCTACTGCTCATGGAATAACTTGTCTTTCCTCCTGGTTAACTTACCATGTCTCAGCAAGCATATGGAACATTGTTATTCTAATAGCATTTTCTGAACTGGGAAAATACTTGGGAACTGCATTCTAATATAGGTTCTCTTTTCCTAGGGATTAAATTGTCATGCGATACTGCTGCTTGCAACTAAAGCTGTCTGGGTAAGAATGGGTGATCATTCCAGTTCCAGAAGACAACACACATGTCCTGTTGTGGGAAAAGTATGAGGAAAACACATTTTAAAAGCCCAAATAAGGGAGGCTTCAGCTGGAAAAAAATGTCCCTGTTGCAACATGTAGCTACCTTTCCATTCCTGAAAAAACCCCAGAGATAATTTCTCCCTTTTGCAGTCATTAATTTACTTCTATTTAACAGGAAAACTGAGAATATCATGCACCTCTCTGCACTCGTTTTACAATTGGAATAAATTGGTTTAGATTTACTTATATTAATTTAGGGCTAGAAATATTAGTATACCTTTACCTTTCTCAAAATGTACTCATATGACACTCCAATCAACATAAGTTTTGTTTGGCTTCACAATTGTCAGTCAGCTTGGCAAAGGACCAAACCCCAAGTCAGGATGCTCAGTCAACCCTAAAATGCACCAGGTCAGTAGGAGCTTCAGGGTATGCAGAACCTTCAAGAATCACCTATTTTGGTGTCAGAGGTTGGCATCTTGCCACTGAGTGCTTAACAAGGTTAACTTGACTTCATGATATGCTAAGGAAGACACATCCACCCAGACATTGATTGTTATGCTTTTCTTAACACTTAATCCTTGTTTCTTCCCTCAGCATCTCTAGTGATTATATTTCCATGCGTTATGTTGCTTTGGTGGATAGGCTCTCAGAAGCCTAACTCTCCAAATCCACTGGAGAAGAAGCTGGGCCATGAAATCCAGGTGGCAGAAAGGCATTCCAATCCTCTTTTCTTGTTTTAAATCTTATTTGACATTTTTTCTGAATTCTGGAAGCCAATCCAAATAAACAGGTAGATGAAGAGATGCAATTCCTTATATTAAAGCAGAGCCTATCATTAGTTAATTCAACTACAGCTGGGCAGATTGCAGGCAGAGATTTCTATCTGTGTAAAGAAAGAACTTTAATTTAGATTGCTTCTCTGAGAACTTTTCTGTTTGGAAACAAATTGCTAACTAGGAAAAAGAACACCAAAAGCAGAGGTCCAAAGCTATTTCATGAACCTCGGCTTAAGACAGTAGTAATGAGGTGTTATATTGCCCTTTAAATACGCCCTTATGGACCTTCTTGTCTTTGCACACACAGCCATATTGTGAACCACTTAGGAATGTTATTATTTGTGGTTTGATATGGTATTTGGTTTCAAAATGTTGCTGAGCTTGTCATTGAGGTTACCCCAGAGAGACAGACAGATTTGTTTAGATCATTCTTTGCCAGTCTTTGCTAATTTTTGCACTCTTTGGAGGAGTTTGTGCAAATTGTAACATCAAAGAGTTTTCTACAGTTACAGAGGTCCTGAAAAAACACAAAAGAGTACAAAAATGCATGGAGCAACACTGGTAAATTTGATCATAGGATTCACCCCCTCATCCTACTTTCAAGACCCTTTATGAAGCTTGCTTAACCACTTGGTCCAATTAAAAAATACCCATTAAATAAAGCTACTCTGTCTTCACAGCAAAATCTAGCTTCAGTTTACATTGTTCCTGTCACACTCCCATGCACTGAGGTGCAAGGATATCAAGGAAGCTGGTTTGATCAGTACTGCTCTGTCTCAGAAATGTAAATTGCAGGTTTATTCGTTTCTTTCCCAGTGTACAGCTATACAGACTGATTGTTTTCACTGATTCTGAGTGAAGTCCCAAATGGTCAGCACTGCTGCAAAGCATGATATTTTTGAAGAACCCATTCTTTATTGTCAGAGCTCTGGATTTCCTGATCCTATTTCTTGGAAATAAAATCTAAGGAAGAAAAAGCTCCAGATGGTATAAGCTCACAAAATCAATAGCCTGGCTTGTAACCTCTCCCTACAACCTTCATGACTTAGATTAAGTTGGAGGGATACAAAGAATTATATAAAGATATAATGTTTAATCTAAACAAATAATGATAGCTGCAAACACAGGCATATTCTGCTCATATAACATTAACTGCCACCTGAAATAAAGAATCTACTCTATTTTTTCAAAGTACTATATTTTTGCTATTGAATTATAAAGACAAAGAAATGTTCCACTTCTATTAGTTTGAGACGTTGCATACTGAAAAAAAAAACATTTTTTATAGTGATCTTAATACAAGATAGATGAATGTGTTGGACATTGCATGTTTTCAAACAGAGAAAAACTATGCAAACTAAGTGAAGGTCAAATTTCTTGTGGTTGAACCCATGAAGTAAACACAGAACATATTTTTGTTTGTTTGGATCTTGGGGGAACAAACTGTTTTTCTGGTGGAGTAGTCATATTACACTAAAGCAAGCACTGTAATGTACTGCATTTAAATTCACATATTTATAAAATAGGCTAAGTACTCACATCCAACATAATCAGTCTCAATCACAAAAACTGGAAACAATTCTGCAAAGTGAAAACTTGTAAAAACACACCTTTATTTTCTAAATGCTTAGATAAAAAGGAGGAAAAAAACCTGCACTATAGGCTGATGTAAACCTTAACATCATTAGCATCCAGTTGTGAAAAGCTATTTATCGTACATAAATTCCTTACATAAGTCTGATTCAGACTGGTCATTCAAAGTGGCTACCTTTGAAACATGCTGTCTTGCTGAACTCCACTAACTTCCTCATGATCCAGATCTTCATGACGCAGTTTTTTACCTTAATTCCCACATTTGTGTTTCACTAGGAAAATGTATGATAAAAATAAATAATGTAATTCATCTTTGATGAATAGGACTTGACAGGTATTTTTAAAGTTTTACTAGTAAGGAAGATGATATCTGAAGAAACTACAGTTTAGAAGTGATTACAGGGAGTGCCTCAAAAGTTTTCCAACTTTGAAAATTGTTCCTGCCCTATTCAGGGAGAAACACAAGTTTTTCAAGATCTCCTGCAAAAAAACAGGGAGTGAGATGTTCAGAATAGATAACAGCATTTTGATATTGGAACTACTGTTTGACTGAAGGGTATCAGCTTCATTTATCAGTGTTGCTTTCGTAGTTCCTTTGGGTTTAGACAAAAAATTGTACATAGTGAAAATCACCAGCAAAAATTCCTGTCAGCTCAGATTCACTCCTTAACACCCTGGTCACAACCAAGCATCATTTACAAAACTCTTATTTTGCAAAATCCATAATCTGCTGAATTGATGGCTCTTTCTCCAAATAAACAAGCTGCCCTGTATTCATTTACAAGTGGTTACATTTGGGAATTGCTGTGTGGTAGAGAATTGTGACATTTCTAAATAAACAAAAATGTTGAGTACGAAAATGTGTGCCTCTGTGATTCTCTGAAACATGAGATGGATCTCAGTATTCCTAGAGGAGTAAATTAAGCTGATTCGCTTTAGGGATACAAATAAACACAGTGTGTTTCTAATTACACTAATGAGTAACAATAGAGTGCTGGTTAATAGGATGGTTTTGAGCCTGAAATTTTACAAGCTCTTCAAAAAACTGTGTGCCTATCCTGTCTTTCCCCAAGCACAGCTGATCACTTAGCAGAACTACCTAATCATCGAAGCTGGGATAGTTTAGATCGCTTTTCTTAATCTCCATTATATGAGGACTTTTATGTTGTCACTGAAAAGCACTACATAAGGAAGTAACACAGCTTCTTTTCTCGTTGTGAAAAGTGGTATGACTGCTCAAATGTGGCAGAGGTTAACAAGTGTTCTACTACACAAATAGATTGAAAACATCCCAGTCACACCTGGTCAGACCACCTCAAACTCAAAGAAATTTAAAAATCTACTTTTCCATTTTCTCATAATAAAAGGGAGAGACAAGAACATATTGAAACACTAACCAAACTTCAAAACACAAAATCCAGGGATTTAAGTATGATGGTCTTCACCTGTTTTTTTAGGCTGGAAATGTACTTCAGACAGCTACAACTCTAATTTCCTGATTGCTTAACTTTTGTAAGATTCTGTTCAATAAAAAACAGAGGAAAAAGAAGAGTGGCTACCTACAAGAGAAGTTGTGTGTTTATATATATAAAACTTTTGTTGGTTGGTTGGTTGGGGCTTTTTTGTGGGAGAAGGTTTGTTGTTTTAAACTGCAGAGGCACTACGATAAATTAAGCTTAATTATGACAGTTGTGCTTATTCCTTAGTCACCATGAAATGGTTCACTATGTGTACACTGCAGAGTCATCTTGACAAAACAGCCATGTAAGTAAGGCTACAGTTTATTCATCTTAGACAAAGTACAACTTCTTTATAAAATGTTTAGAAAAGTAGTAGAAAAAGAAATTACTGTACTTTTGTCTCGGTATTTCTCTATCTACCTACCTATCTAATGTCCCCCTTATGCCCTGTCTTGCACACTTGGAAACAACTCCTACACAGCTTTGAAATGTCAAAAGTTAATGAATTTCCAGTATATATTGGATCCTATTTCCCTCCATAACCATCAGCAATAACTCCTAGAGTCCTTCCTTGATTCACATTCCTCTCTCTGCTAGTGTCTCTACTGAGACAATTCTGTAACTAGAAAGGGACATGCAATACCTTTTAATTTGAAGTTTATACTAAAACATAGCAGTAATAAAAACAACACAACTTTTATGCGTTCTCTCCAAGACTAAGAAGCTCTACAGCTCTAATATGGACCTGTATACTTTGGCAAATATGGTAGCATAACATAAATTCTCTAGCATGACATATATATATATATATATATATATATTATATTCCTGTGTTCACAAAATAGAATGAATGTGTGTTTGGTATTAAGATTTCACTTATGGTGGAAAAGCCTGTCCACCTGGAGAAGACACTTCAGAGAAGTCCAAAGAGAAAATTTCACCCATATGTCTCCCTGGGGACTTGATAATATTGATATTGTTCATTCACTCAAATGGCTCTGCACCAAAGTCACAGCCCTGCCTGATTTTCTCATCTGGGAGGTCTCTAACAAACTTCACCTTATGCCACAGAGTCTTCCAGTAGCATCTTGATTCCTACCCTCCCATCTTACATTTGTGAGTCATCTTTCTGGTTTTTTTTTTCTTCAGAAATTTCTACATATGCCCTCTGGCCTCCCTCCCATGACTTTTTCCATCACCTGTCTCTCAAATCAGTTTTCCCAGACTGTGTTCAACTCCCTTTCTCTCCTTGTCAAGAAGCTCCCTTTTTCAGTTTCTACTCCGACCCCTAAGTTTTCTGTTTCTTTCATTTGAATCTATTAAATTAATGGATTTTGTCAAAACCACTTTTGCCTGATTTCAAGCAAGGAAGTTCAATGGCCTCTGACACAGAAACACTGGAGTTGCAGTCTCCTGTCTACCTAAAGTGGGGGGGTCTGCAGATACCTATGCAAGCCAGTGAATTAGATGGTCTTCCCACACATAAAGCTGTGAACCTGAGTTGTCCATCAGATCACCTATAAATCAGTGCTTCACTCAAACTGCCTCCCGTAATCCCTCATTTGCTAAATCAATAATAACAGTAAAAATGATAATGATGATGACAAGGATGATAATGATAATATTATCTCTACAAAAACTCCAAATGAGCATTTTTTGATACTTAAACTCACAAACTAGGGAGTGGAAAAGAGAACAATTTTGTTAAGGCAAAGAAAACATACGGTGTAATAATTAACTTGGGGACAAAAAAAAAATCATATTATAATATATTTGCATTGGCCCTGTACTGAAATCATGTGCTAAACAGGTCTTTGCTTGGTCATTAAATGTCACAGAAACTCCAAAACCTTTGGCACAATATGTACATGTAACAAAAAGACTAAGTAAGTGAAAAGTCACTAGCATGTCTTCTGGCAATGGACTATCTCTATTTTCTTCACTGTTCTCCCTAGCTTTCACCACCCAGCATTTACCTTCCTGCTGCTTTCCAGACACAGCTCTGCTTCAGCAATCCACCAGGGGGTGAGCCTGTAGACTGAAGTCACACTAGCACATTCTCAGCCCTTGTAGCACTCTCTCACACATGCTGTGCATTGAATGGCTCATTGGAGGCTGCAGTTTCCTTAGCCCTTCCAAAGAATCCAGGCTCGATGCTAACGTACCAGCTGTCTCCAACTAATGAAGATAAAATCCACAGGATGAGCCTGGGAGGAAGTGAGTGAAGTGCCTTCACTTTTATAAAACTCACTTATAACCCTTGTCAGCTTCATTAACAATTCTAGCCCTTTCAGATGGTGCAATCCTCCCAACATATTTAACCTGCTATTTGGAATTACTTGGCTAAAAACTGACAAGGAAGAAGTGATGAGTGAGAAGAACACAGAGAGACATTTGAAATTCCAGAAGTGTGTCCTCCTATGAACGGGTATGACTTTCACTGCACACACCAAACAGTGAGTGGATGATATACACCATTACAGTCTAACCCAGAGAAGAATTTCTAAACACAACTCTGAAGTATGAAACAATCTGTTATTTTCACTTCTGCTTTTGATGATAAGGCTTTGCGTTCCTCATACTCTTAGAAATCTAAATATCTAAAAGCTTGAAAAAATGGATGTCAAGCAAACTTAATGATTCTGGAATATTATTTATTCTCCTGGTGGGCATGAGAGAAATTTTGTTAAAAGGAAGTACCACTTGGGAATCCCAGACTCTCAGCACTGAAATTAACACACACCCTGAAGGAATGGAGCCCTCCTCTCCTTTTAGCCTGTCATTTATTTAATAGGTAGCATTGCTAGAAGGAGGCTAGAGGAAAGGAAGACTGGCAAACTCATCTGTTACCACTGCACACCTTGAATATTCACCCCACCAGCAGCACTGTTTTGCATCAGAAAGTGCACAAATATGTGTTTAAGTACTTTCTTATGTTCACAAATGCTGCTAATACGGTGTAGCAAGTTGTCATGTTTAGATCCTTTTCCTTTCTTTTTGTCTTTGTTAGTGCTTTTTCATCATTCATGTGCCTTTAGAGAAATGTTTGTCAGAAAAGTAAAATTACACCAAACAGCAACTGTCAGAAAAAACACATATATTTTTAGCAGTTTAAAGCTTGCTGCTTTTGTCTTTACCTGAAAAAGACCCGGATTTGCAAGACAGATAGATAGATAGATATACTTGTGTTTTTCAATTCTGTCACACTTTTATTCCAAGATTATAAAATGACCTGTTTTACTTACATTTGTTTTTCTGATGGCTTTTGGGCAGCATCCTTTTCAGCTGCTCTGCAAACCACCAATCTATTTTTGCCCAAGCCCTCTCTTCAGTATTTACGTCCTGGAAAACCTAAGTGAGATTTAGCAGGAAGCCTCTCACCATGAATACTTAAGAAAGAATGAACTTAAAATAATTACTTCATGTATGATGCAAAGTCTTATTGAGTGACTACCCTACCACATCATCTTCCCTCATCCTGCTATCTCTCTTACTATTTTCTTGGGTTTGGTTGGGATACTTTATTTTCTTCATAGCATATGGTGCTATGTTCTGGATTTGTAATCAAAACAGCATAGATAGCACCCCACTGTTTCAGGTATTGCTAGTGTGTCAAGCAAGGCCTTTTCTGACACCACCTCATCCCAAGCAGGTGAGGAGTGCACAAGAAGCTGGAAGAGGACACAGGTGGGACAGCTGTTGTGTTGTGCTACCCCACAATGCTTGGATATATGTATTTTAGTGAACTGCAATCAAACTAAAAATATACTGCAGTGGCATTAAACTACTTACAGGGGCTGTAACAGATTCCTAAGAACTGAAATTTCCAGGGCCAAGAAGGCTTATTTAATAAAGTAATACTTTAAAGCTTTGGCAATCTGTTTTTTTTTTTTTGCAATCTGGCACTGATGCCAGGAGGGAAAGGTTGAGGACTATTTACCTTCTGATTTCCTGTGTGACTTTGAATTGTAAAATGCTCTCTATGCTCCTATCTGCCAGTGTTTTTCTTGAAGATCATCTCAGTGATAACACCTCTTGCTGAAGACCTGGATTCAGGCCTTTTGTGTAGCCTCATAGCACCTAGGACAATTATAACACCTCGTGAGGTTTCCTCAGACCATCAGTCCTGTACTACCAAGTTACCCTCTGGCAAGAAGTTCTCATATGTTCTCACTCCTTTGGCTGTACTATAATTCCCGCATGCAGGTCCACATAATGGCTTTTCTCTAACCAACTTTACCTGTCTCTGATTTTAAAGGAGCAAGGGAAACCTAAGCAAGGATGCACATGCCTGTATTAACACTGTTCTGTATAGAAACATATTCATAGAATCATTGAATGGTTGGGGTTGGACCTTAAAGATCATGTGGTTCCAACCCTCCTGCCATGGGCAGGGACACCTTTCACTAAACCAGGTTGCTCAGAGCTCCATCCAGCCTGGCCAAGAACACTTCCAGGGGCATCCCCAGCTTCTCTGGGAAATCTGTTTCACTGTCTCACCACCCTGACAGTAAATAATTCTTTCCTAACATGTAATCCCAACTTACTGTCTTTCAGTTTGAATCTATGTTCTATATGTTGCCAGCACAATCACATCTTGAATGAATGTTCAACCTCTTGAAGGACAGCAGCTAGGATGTGCCCTGCTGGACTTTGCCTGAGTACCTGTCCTGAAAACACACAATAGATAGACTGACAGCCCTCCTTGTTGAAGTAGACTTTGTATGAGCTGAATGCAGGCAGTGACACATGATACAGCACAGTGTCTCAGGAAGGAAAGCAATTTTGATATCTGTCCTCTGACCCAAGCAATTTCTCACATGAAGCAAAACAGCACTCACGTGGGAATGGGATAGCTGTTGGAATTATGGAAGATCTTTGCTGTTCTGACACTTATCAGCAAAGCAAATTATTGTAGACTATCTCAAATGCACAGTTCGTATCAGTTTTGCTTCTCTCTTTTGAAGACTTCTTGGTTTGGATGGGCCTTTAGTGTCAAAGATGCAGGTGCCACACCCTATGGCTACATCAGCGGTAAGTTTCTCAGGTGCACATAGAGAGTACTCATCATGCAGGTATCCTACCATGCACACAGGTATGCAGTTACCCTGCAAACATCCAAAGCTGTGAAATTCAACTTGTGTCCCATAGCAACTCTGCTGGCTGACTGCTAAGAATCTTATAACAAGAAGGTCTGTGGATTTGACTGTGAAAGCTAACAGAAAACAAGGAGACTACAACGACTTGTCCATTCACGCAGCTCAGAGTCATTACAGACCTGTGATTTTATATCCAGCTCTGGTAACAAGCTTATAGCCTTGTTCAGAGAGAATCTGGAGAGGGCTTTGCTCCACTCCTCCGACAGTCCTTCTGGTTGGTTGTACAGAAAGGGACACCTGAAGCATGTGTGTGCTGCTGAGTTTCAGAAGAGCCCAACTGGGCAGGAAAGTAGCAGAATATGTCACAAGTGTGCCTGTCAGTCTGCCGCACAGGATGGATGCTGGATCAACTCCAATGTCCCTAGGATTCCAGTCATGGGCATACTTGGTCTGTGCAAAGAGAGGATGTCTTGACCTGTGGCTGGTCCCAGGTCAGACTGCACTCCTACTGTGCCACAAGTCCAAAACTTCAGCACACAAGAAATCTGTCTGCCAAGCTGACGTTGCAGTGTGACTACCTTTGTGCTGTTGCCCATGGAATTAAAGCTGTGACATTACCAGAGCTCACTGAGTATTTTGGAGTAATCATTGAACACCAAAAATTGCACTTCCCACAATGGAAAAAGGAAGAGATATTTACAATTTGTTATGATAATCATAATGCAAATAACAAAAGATGACTTTTTGTGAAGTAACTGTTCACCATTTGTCAGGTTTTGGCAGTGCTTGTCTGCTTTCCTTGCTCCTCATAAAAATTATGAATACTCTGTCCGTAACTTGAGAAATTTATTTTCTGCAAGATCTAGGTTCTGTTTTTCTTTAAAAGTTATAAACAGACAATTATTTGATTAGTGACATTTTAATTTCCAATTCCCTCAGTATGCGTATGCCTCCACATACAATATAATTCCATATCAAGGAGTTTTATGAGGCAACCCTTAGAATTGTAGCAAGTTCTCATTTGACTAGCATAGGTGCAAGTAAAACTCAGGACTAATTTTAGCATTTATTGGAATGTGCTACTAGAAAGAAAAGGTCAAATTCCTTACAGGAAGGTAGTACCAATTTAATTTTTGGCTTTCTTCTTGCAACATGACATTTTCCTCCACCTACTCATGTCAAGCAGAATGAATCATAGCAGCAACAGCTGTTTAACAAGAGGAATTCTGCATGCACTTGTAATGTAAAATTTTCCCTCTTCTCCAAAATACATTCAAAACGGTGGTTCACTATGCAGGGAGAAGAACACATTGACACAGCACTTGTACTGTCTGTGCTGCCGGTAACACAGACAGCATTCTCTGCCAACATGAGATACTTACCTTTTAACATAAAAAGAGCCAAAATGCTTTTTAGCAGTACTTACTGCCTCTGCCCCAGGAGGAAGAGGAGTTGCTCTGTTCTAGTTCTATGGAGGCAGATGATAATGGCCACTCACCTTTCTGAAATATCCTTTCTGCCCTTTCTTTTTGTTTAGAGCAAGCCATCTTGCAGTTCTAAGGAGTCCTGGTGTCAGGAAAAATGGCTTTCAGTGATTCATTTACACATGCTTGTACCATTATGAACACCACTTCATAAGCAGGCCCTATGGATGTGGATATGTATTGCAAATTAGTTGCCTGTCTTCTGTAGCTGAAGGATGACTCAGGTGACCTTTTCTCCCTATTAACAAGGGCAAAAGACTTATATATACGTACACAAATATACATATACATAAATATATTACACATACACAAACATATATATATATATATACACACACAAACAACTATATCTGCCCTCCTTGGTTTACAGTTGACTAACTTTGGTTATAGATCCAGAATACGTAACTTTAACAAGGTGCTGAATGTCAGTCAAATCAATGAATAGGTATCTGCTAAGGGTGGAGGTTTTTTCTCTTATAAAAGCATTAAAAACATTTACATTCATAATCAAGAGCTTTATTATTTACGTCCCACATCTTGTTTCCATTTTAAACCCTAAGCAGGAGTTGCAAGGAAACTCATGAACTAGGAGAAAGAATTCAAAAGGCCCATCATTCTCAGGAAGGTGAAGAACAGAAGCAGATCAACATTGTGGTGAGCCTATGAATATCTGAATATAAGACAAGCCTTAGAAGGTAAAGAGAAAGGACACTATTTCCATAATTTCTATTAATCAAATATCCCATCTTCCCAGCAGTGTCAAACAACATGGTAAGAGGACAGTATCTCCTCTGGCAAATTAAAGATCCTCCTCTGGCAAAGGGGTGGCAAGCAGACAGGTTCTGCTACCCTGAGGAAGCTGACATTGTCATAGCATCTGTGTTTATTTGAGGAAAAAGTGCTATCATTGAGGCTTTCTGTACGGTACACTTTTTCTATGGGTGAGTGGAGGATTTCTCTTTGAAAGGAGGGCAATTTTACTGTGAAAAAAATCTGATAAAGCATTTCTTCCCATCCAAGGATTTTCTGAGCAAGGAAGTGACAGCTGTGAGCTACAGTCTCTCGTTAAATATCTGCTGGCTAGTCACAGAAAAGCTTCTTGAAAACCCTGGTGTCTATGAGAAGAAGCTGTCCAGAGAAGAATCTTCTGGCAGAAGACATGACAGGTCAGAGAAAAGTAGCACAAACAGTAATAAACCCCAAAAAAACTAAAATAAAATAATTTAGAATAGCCACATTATTGTTAACAGCAAAGATCTAGTTCACTAAAATGAAAGACAGTGTGGCTATTGACAGATGAGAAGTGAGCAATTAATCTGAAATATGCTTCATGTCAGATGCATGTCAGACATTTTCTTTTGGGTGTTTCAAACAAAGACAGAAAAGATTTCTCTGCAAGGAATGAAAAATGTTTTAACTACACAAGCTTACAAATCTGAAAAAGAACTAGAGGGAAGAAAGTGAGAAAAAATAGAGGACTTGGAAGAATTTCTGAAATTGCGAGTTGTTTCACAAATAGCCCAAAGAACATTCTGTAGGTCAGAATACCAAATGTTTTAGTATGTCCTATTTCTCCTTTGGCAGGAGAACTAACTATATCATCACAGCGGTAAGAATAAGGAAAATTTTCAACATCTTTACTTTGACTGCCATATGCTCCATGCACTAAGAAGATAAACCAGAGTAGGCAAAAGCAGGTGGAATTTTAAGTTTTAGATTTGTACTAGATAAGATGTCCAGCTTTGGAATACTAAAGAATACCTAAAGAATGGGGGAAAAAGAGGCTGCATGTTTTATTCTGTCAATTTCTCTGGTGAAAATGATAAAGTTTACTACTTAAACCCCACCTGAAATTTTCCAAAGCCTCAAACTAAGAAAGTTGATTTGGAAGAATAAATATTCTTTTTGAGACATAGAGAGAGCAACTCGGTTTTCAAAAGCATTTTTAAAATATGTTAGCTGATGTTCACTAAATGTAATACAAAGAATATACATGGAGTTGTACTCCCCATCCCCACCTTAAGAAATGCATTCAAACTCCTTGGATTGTATCAGATTTTCTACTTCAAAAGTAATTTCTCTTTCTTCTTTTCTCTTTAAAATGCTCCTAAAAGATGTTAGCTACTATTGATCAAACAGAGAATGTGATGTTCTTCAAAGTTTATCCTATGGACTATGTCTTAACATTCAACTGAAAGGAAAAGAACATTTGGTTTACATCAAATCCAAATTTCTGAAGTAATGCAGCACCTCTCAGACTAGTCTGAAATGTGTTGTGCTTGATACAATACTATTGCATTTTCATATACAGTATCAACTAAACACCTTTTTGGAGGAAAGAAAAGGCTTTGCAGAAATTCTTAAATATCCCAATGATATTTTTATTATTCATTTAAACAGACTTGTACATCACACAGAGCTTAAAAGCATGATTATAAAAACAATCACTATCCCCCTTTATGTGTTTTAAATCACAGAAGAGTTTAAGAGCTGAGGAACTGAAGCAGAGGTGATAGCACTTACATTTCTCTGAGGTCTTGACAATACTATGTGTCTCACAAATCTAATTCTCAAAGTAGAGAAACACAAATGTCACCAGGCACAGAGGCCCTATTAAAGTATCCCCATTTATCTTTCCAGACTGCCTTTCTTTATCACATTATTTGATAGACTCACATGTACAGGTTTGACCTGCCCAATCTCCTCAGCCCATTCAGTGCTTCCCACAACATAGCACAAGAGGCCCTTTTTCCCTAAACAAAGTCAGACCATCAGGGAAAGTCTATCCGATTGTGTAAGTATCAACACCTACATGTAAACAAAAGTCAGATCTTCAGTAAAGGCAGTTTTTTTCTTCAGAATAATAATGAACAACTTTTGTGAGAAATGTAAAGAGCACAAATCCCCTCTGTAAGCCCTCCAGAGATTAAACTACAACATCAATGTCTGCTACAACAGCATTTATATGTAGTCAATTGGCTCCATGAAAAGGAAATGATGTGGTTTATTGCAAACAGTAGACTTCAAACAAACAGGTATTTGGAAGTCCAGTTTGTTATGGTTTTATTTAAAAAAAAAGAGTGTAAATGTGTTCATGCAACATTTGCACTTAAGTCTTAAACAATCATGACAAACAGAAGTAGTTAAAGGATGCACTAATTATAGACTTTGGTGAACATACAAAAATCCTCAGCATTATAGGTTATACAAAGTAAAGAACATCTTAAATACTTCCCCAAAATACTGCAGCAGCCGAGACACAGTGATATGCCTTGCAAGGCCACAGGAATGTAATTTAGAAATCACATGGGAACTACCCCTTTCCTTTAATGTCACAAATAAAACAAAAGCAACATTCAACTCCACACACTGATTTTTCAGATTATGTCTATGCAGTACCTTGAGTTTTATCCAAATAGTAAAAGTTAGACATGTTTATTTAGTAAACAATTATGAAGCAAATCTCTATTACTTTTCATCCTTGGTATTACCTGGAGTAGTCATGTTATTTAAAAGTGGGCAGGTTTGGTACTTTTATACTGATGTCACCAATATTAATATTTCTTGGGATCTCTGGCAGATTCATATTCTTTACAGCTGAAACAGCCCGGGCTGGAGCTCCTGCTAAACCAGCCTGTATATAAAGTGAGGAAAAATGCAAGTCAGGCAAAGCTGGTCACAAGAAGATTCATTAGCAATATACATAAATAACTAACTTTTCAAGTATTTCCACAGTTATGCAGTTAGAAAAAAACACATGGTAATTGTGTTTGGAATGAAATGAGTTACTTGGATATATTAAACCAGAAAGAGAAAACAGTTCACATATTCCTTTTTGTATGGTAAAACATGTAATGTCAACTTGATGGAAAAATATGAGGGAAAGGAATAGGAGGCTTATCCAAGAACATGTAATGTGTACGTTATAGAACAGACAATATTGAGGTGTTGGATGTCCAAAGTGCTGTCTTTGTCTCTTACCTATTCTAAAAGTTCACATGGTTCACAGTTGACTAACATTGGCTACGGGTTCAGAATACGTAACTTTAAAGTAACAAGGGGCTGAATGTCAGTCAAATCAATGAAGAGATACATACAAACAAACACACAAACATATATGCGTGTGTGTGTATATATATACACACACACAAATATATATATACATATATATATATATATTTATATAAAAAGGTATTTCCAAGGGGCTTAGTCTAAGATGAAAAGGATAAACACCTTGCATTTGTGGGTGATGAAGAGCATGCAGAAAGATCATTTCTATAGACAAACTAGAATAATCTGTTGTCCCACAGTATCTAATTATACACTAACATATCTGCAGCCCCCAGGCATGCTTGAATATTACACAACACAGTTATGACAAACTGAACTATTAAATTAAATAGCACCTATTTTTTATTACAGTCCTCTAGTGCACGTAGTCTCTCTTCACACACAGCTAGAGCCTTTCTGTATAAACATGCAAGTACAGAATTACTGACTTCCATCTAGTTCTGCTTCTAGATAAAGAAGCCGCCAAGTTCACATACTAAGGTATATTATGAATACTAACAATTTATAACTCAGAGGTCTGAAGACATACAGAAAATGGTCTTTCCCTATTGCTTCTGAAAAGCACCTATTCAAAACCTTGTTATTTTAAGGACTATTAAAAAGGGCTAATAAGTATTACTGTATTTGATAAAAATACTTGAAAAAAAATACTGTTCAAGTATGGATATGTTTCTCCTAACAGTTTATATTCTCTATGTGAATTTAGAACTTGCAGTGTGGTTTTACTTCAGGCTTTCCACAAGAGTGTAAAAATAAATTTTGTTTTTCCAAGTGAAAAAAAAAGCATGGAAGATTTCAAAAAGAAGAGCTGTTATTAGCTGAAAAAGACAATATATGCCAAATTCTCTAAATATGTAAAAAGAATTAACTTTTATTTCGATGTTTTACAAGTAAGATGAAAAATATTCAAAAATAATAAAAACCTCAACATGATTTTCAAAACTCCTTTGAGTAGCGTTTCAGAGTGTGGTATCTTGTGGGTCCAGTAAAAAGGAGCAATCCACAAGAAACAAGGCAATCTGCTAGGAACTGGTTTAAAAAAAGACTAACAGAAGGTCTTTCATTTCACTGAAGACTGAAGAAACCAGTGCATTTGCAGATAAAATATTTCTGAACAAGAAATACAACAAAATAGAAGAAGGAAAACTTCAGTAAGTTTTTGTCCTATTTGATTATTAAAAAGCATTGGTAGGTGGGTATTGCTCAAAGTATAACCTTTTCAGGTTCTTCGTTTTCATTGAAATTCATTGCAACTGCAGGGTTAAATTACTGAGGAGTACATCTGACTTCCACTGTGTCCTCTTGGACTACTGCACAAAAAGAGACAGACACCCCACACACTCCTCAGATACCAATTCTACTTTTTGAAGGCTATCAACAATAATTTTTAAAAAAATAAATAATTTTACTGCTGTCTCAAAAGAAATTAATATAAGGTCAAACGAACATAACATTTTCACTTAAAATCCCACCTACTGTTCTTCCTTCTTCCTTCAAAAACATAACCCACATCAAAATAAAACCGATCAAAGTTTCTGATTTTGAACTAACCCTTTTATATCATGTGGAAAGGCTAAACAATCACAAATCCCTAGATTTTAGTCACAGGAGGATTCCCAGAAGAAGCAGCAGAGACCAGAAAGCCATGAGTCATCTACTAACAACATCTTCCCAAAGTTGGGAAAAGTATGTGGGGGTAGAGAACACAGCTCAGAAAACTAAATCTCTATTGTAACAAAATTTTCTCTCACTTTGGCCCTGAAATAATACAAATTACCAGTTCTCAGATGTACAGACTAAGTAAAACTAAACAGGCGCAAAAAAGTATTTTCAAACCCTCTTTTTCTTTGGTTTCCTTTTACATCTCCAAGTGTACCAGGTCATTCTCTTCAGAGGCTCTTTCAATAGCAATATTTTCATAAAGGGGAAAGCCTGGACCTAACAGCAGTACTATTAAGAAACACAAGTATTCCAAGTCTGCGTCCCTGAATCTGCAATAAGTTAAAGCCGCAGTATTAGACATTGCAATTTCTTGCTATTTAATAAAAAACAGTGCAAAAGGCATGAAGCTGCTCAACACTGTCCTTTTACATGTGAGAACTTGAAAATACTAATTTTAAATCAAGAAGTAACTACCAGTGAAGTTTTATTGCATAAAACAATAAATGCTTTTAATCCTTTAAATTCTATATGCAGTAATAGAAGAAAAATTCATTAAGTAAAATCAAAAGTGGGGCAATGTAAACTGTTTTCCATAGAGAACATGAAAATACCAATTAAAAGCAATGAATTATACCACTTACAACTGAAACAATGGGAAATCAGGAAAATATAGTAAGTGATGAATATGGTAGCACATCGCTGGCAATTCAAAGGAGAGAGACCTTCTGGGTGACTAGGATGGAGATATTTTACCCTAATTTTATGGATGTTATTTATTCTTAATGGACAAACTACATTTGTAGTGTAACTGGTCATTATTTTTACCTACCTGCAACTATCCTCTTTATATAGACTTACAGTCCCTGCCTCCCGCCCCAATGGCATAGGATACAACAGAGACACAATTGAGAATTATTAGAAATAACACAATTTACATGACCACTGGCCTCCCGCCCCCCTACAAAGTCACAACTTCCAACAGTCACATTTCATGAGGACCATTCTGGATCAGGACCAGCAAAGATCCCTCACAAAACTGCTGCGAATGTCAGGTCACTTCTTTTTTTGACAGCAAGATTATCTTTCACCATCAGATGCTGGAGTAGAGACTTTCAAACTATTACATTCTCTACTCCTGTAATTCTCTGTATTAACTGAGCTTATAGAATAGTGTATACATAATATGCATAGCAGAATGCTATTTAGCACAATTAGTGCCAACCCTATCAAGCACAATACAGTTACACAGCATTTCTAAGAGAGAACAAACAGTTCATTAAAAATGTCTAATGGATAAAATGAGTGAAAAGCACTTGAACTCCCAAGACAGATAACTAACACAATTCAAATGCTATTGTATCTGAACTCCTTAGCATTCCCTTTTAGCATGTCAAACAGTGAACTAGTACACAGTCCTTCCATTTCTTTTACTGGAGGTGAACTGTATTTGCAAACACACAGGTACTACAAGTAAGTACTTTCAGCCCCACGTGCTTTTGAGGAGTTTTCTAAAGGTACATGATAAATGAAGCCATCACTGCAACACTGAACTCAACAAGTTTCAACTGTCTTTTTTATCAAATAATCCAGCAGGTGGGTTGGTAACGTGCAAAGAAAAAACTATTTCACTTCAAAAAACAAAACATGTAGCAAGCTTTAAACATGCAGTGAATGATGAATTGTCTGTCACAGCAAGCAAATGACTGAAGCAAGTGAAACTGAAACTTCTTAAGACATATTAATGCAGTTTCAGAAATACAATACGAATTGCATCCAGCTGGTATAACAATAAGCCAATATACCACATTTTTGCTGCAGCTGGTTTGTATTCTCAATTTCATTTGTTATTGAAGGATTATTGTGCTTTAATGTTGAAATGCTGCATATGAAAATTTTAGGTTCCATTATTGCAAAAAATGCTTGCAAACATGTTCATATACTTTTAGAATAAAAGAGCAGTATCATATATGCAAAAAAAGACACTATTTTATAGACTGAAATAGGTACATTTAATAACACTTTTACTCTGCTGGTCCTACTCTATCAAATGAGAAATATAAGCTGTCATTAATTTACTTAGGTCATTGTTAATCAGTACAGGAATAAATTTTCTTGTTCTTATCAGGACCCTTTCTCATAACTTCACATAAAAGGGATCCCAGTGACCTTGTTTTACTCTTTAAAAAGAAATTCAGATCATTTGGGAAAAGTCTTGCACATCACAAACATTCTTAATATGCATATACAAATAAAAATGTTCCAACTGTCATCCCAAATAACTCTACACAGAGCTAGCTACCACTAAAATAAGTATGTAAAAATACACAGCCTACTGGAAAACAAAATAATGAAGGCTAACATTCTGCAAATTAAGCCACCCTTTTCCAGATATTTTGGAGGTACTAGGACCTCTCTGCTGCTGGTGTTTCATATCAATGCTTCTTTTCAGAACAAGTATGACTTCAAAGCAGCAGGGTTATGAAATCATGAAAGGATGCAATACATAATATAAAGGAATGATCATGTCCCCTGCTTATGATGTTAAATAAATGAACATAATTAGAGAAAAACCAAAATGAAGTCTGCAAGTATATCAAAATGAGGCCAAACGGATAAGAAGACTTAAGACATACTCTTAGAAATTTTAAGCACTTGAATCACAAAAAGAGTAATGGATGGGAATGATTAATTCTTTCTTTCTTTGTTTTTCATTGCCAGACCCAAAAATAAAAACAGAATATGTGTGAGCAGAACACAGAAAAAGAAAAGTAGCTTTGCACAAAAAGAAAAACAAAAACAACAACAAAAACAACAACAACAAAAAAAACCAAACCAAAAACCTGAGATCAAGCTCCCTACTGTTACCAATGAAATACAGACTGTATGTTTTAAGTGTTGACATATTAGGCAGAGGAAGGCCATATCCTTGATTTTCCTCATGTGCTGTAGCGTACTTAAAATTTAGGTTAAAATGTTGCATATTAACAAAAACTATTTTCAGCTAATGGTTTTACAACTTAGTGCTACTAAATCCAATTGTGGAATTTTATTTGTTAAATCTTAAAGGTATTACAATACTTTATCCTAGAAAGATTACATAAAAAGTAAAGACCAAAGCTAGTAATAAATTAACTGCCTAAGATTCCACCTGTTTAAAACACCTGCAGTTTGAATACACAGATAGTTAAAATGAGCGGACATTAATTCTGAAGTACTGCCATTAACACTGACTGACACTAAAACTGTTGAGCTAAACTAAATGTTTCAACAAACAAATGGCGGGTGACAATGACCATAAACTGAACTTCAAACATACAATTTCCTTATCCTTTTTCTGTTCCTTGTTAACATTCATGTTCAGTGACTGCACCTACCAGGATATGTTAGAGCAAAAACCAGAGATTCAGATTATAATGACAGCAACTCCGTATCTGAAGTTGAGTACGTGCTGACAGCCCTTCTCATTTTATGTATGACATACTTAAGGTTGGATGAGCAACTTTGCTATTTCTATATTATCTTTACAAATTCCACTGATCGTTTATTCTCTATGTGTAGAACTATTTGAGTTTGTTGGTTTGGGGGGGGAGGGGGTTAATGTTTCATTCTCCCGAAGCTTATTCTGAAACTTCTCTTTGCAAGGAGGTTCATATTATTTATTTTAGGTTATCAGCAGCAAGATTCTCCCAACAAAGAAGTTATTCCTATTATGTCATCATATTTCGTTATCTGTGTGTTCATTTTTTATTGAAATTAATTTTGCAGAGTTTTTTGGCTAATATTCACACAAATTCATACTCCTTTGTTTCTTAACAATGATACAAAGAAAAGTTAAATTCTAAAATGCAGGAAGATAAATAAAATAAAAAATATGATGTCAATGGAAAGCTAGTAAAATACACTATAGCCAATAAAAAGATGAGGGAACTACAAGAAACTAGCACAAAAAGTAGGCTACAAAGACTAGTATGGGTATTTTTACACATAATTTTTGAGTCTGGCCTACATAATTTATTGCCTTTGACATCATTTTGCTTTCCCTTTTTGTTAAAAGTACATTTTTTTCTAAAAGTCAGCAATACCTTTGTCTACCTGTCCTGTCTGGGAGACTGAAAGATAAAGGTCTGTAAGAGAGAAGAATGGAAAGAGCCAGAAAAGATCAGGAGGTTCAGAAAAAATGAGGCCCAAGTCTAAATCACACGCAGTTGAACACTCCAAATGGAGCAGAGGTAGCCCAGGCTTACCTACAATACTTCCAGAGGCTCTGAACAAAATCCCAATGACCCCTCTCCCAAAAAATTCCCTCCCCTTAACACAACAATCCTTTGATTTTAGGATTGACCAGAAACCCATTCAGGGATAAACACTAAACTGAAAGGTAGTGAAATGCATTTAAGACAATATTTCTCAGGGTAGAAATAGTTTCCTTTGTAGCCCATCCAAGCAATAACAGAACTGAATCACAAATCAAAGCTAAGGACACCAGTATAGTAGTTTAAACACTTAATCTCTGTTGAAAGCATTAGCAAACTTTTTGAATTGATAACTTTGCTCAAATATAGGTGAATTTAATAAATACATTCAGTCTTCGTCACTATATTCTAACTGAAAACCTGTATAGAAACCTAGTGCATAACTAAGCAAATACCTGATTTCAAATGGCTAAAATTTGTATATTACTGGAAGCCAGATGGGCACAATAAAAACTGAAGTATTTCTGAAAATGTAACCCAGTTACAGCTTTATTAGTTTCATCATTTCAGCTATAAAAGAAAAGGCAATTGAACCTTAAAGTAGCTGCTTTGTGAATGCAAGAACTATGATGGACATCTAAAAGCCAAAGAGACTAAAGCGACTGTGCTGTGGCATAGGTGGCACTCCTATAAACTGTGGACTACATCAATAATGATTTCTAAATTTTAAAAATAATTTAATTTTTTTAAATTAAAGTTTTAGAAGAATATCCACTAGTTTTGATTTCTTAGTGACCAGCATTCAAAATTTATTAAGTTAGTACTGATTTTGATTTAAATGAATTTGCTTGTGACTTGAAAATATGTGTTCAGGAAAGACATACTGGAAGATTTACAATCTTGATCAAAAAGTCAAAAGGAAAAGAAATAGAAATCAGGAAATTTATGTGGATATACATGAAACAATTGATGATTTGAGGAAATAATTACCAGGTATTGTGATGAATCTCAACATTATAGTAACTGTTAAATTTGAAAATAAATGGTCACTGCACTAAGGAAAAAAAATTGTGGTGAGATCATGAAATGTTCTACTCCATCTCAGTCACCAAGGGTTTTAATTTATCACTGCTATTTCTTGACCTTCTATAATTCATTGCTGAATGTAAAGCAACAAGTTTCTATTTGCCTTGTATACACTTCAAGTTTTATATGTTTTTTTCAGACCTTCTACCATCTACTTTTATCCTTAAAGCATCTTAAAAGAAATAATGACTTACTGACGACTAACAGAAAACAGCAAGTATTGCAGCTGGCTACACTGAATCCATGTGTTTCAGAAGACTAGTCAGAGATTGGTCTACAACTGATTTAGCAATAGAATTCACATAATTAAATGCTTTCAGGTAAAACCAGTATGTACATAATATATGATAGAACGTAGCTGCTCAGTAAGTTCAGCTTTTGGGAACTCTATGCTACTTTTCTATCAAATAAAGAAAAACTTATGTATACAGAAGTTATTCAAATACAGTAAAAAATTATGAGAATAACTCCAAATATCCATCCCTGTGATCAGTGTTCCATTCTGAGTGTGAGAAAAATATTAACATTTTGAACATCTTCAAAATGTACCACAGAATCCTTTCAAATGCGTATTACTAAGTACTGTATCATATCATACCTAGCTTTTTCTTGTTTTTCCTGTATTGTTGTCCTGTTCTTGGAGATAGTTTGGAAGTTGTGCAAAACAGACCATTTAATGTATTAAAAAAACTTGAGGTGGCACAGCATGAGACTGCAGAATCAGAACAGTATACATCGTACCACAAAAAAAAACTGAAGAAGTAATTTCTCTTTTATTGCACTCCAGTTAGAACCAGGAAGTTCTCTGGGTCCTCTCCCAAAACGTTATTTAGTTAGTATTTGTGCCACCTGCAAGATTTTAATATACTCAGCAGACTTCAACATTAAAAGTGTCCAGTTCAAGCAAAGAATCGTTTAGAAACATGAACATTATGCTTTGATTCTGAGGAATTACACTCATCAGTAATTCAACACAGCCTTAGCTAAGATATCCTAGCAGTATTTTGGCTTACAAGGCACATATGGTAATGTTAAAGGAACAGAAATATTCTGTGTAACAGATAAAGTAATTCTAAAATCCTTTCTTAGTCTAAATGTCTTTCCCAAACACAAATTCTATGATTATTAAATCGTAAAGGGATTCCCACAACTTATGTGTGATCCCTCACTTGGCAAATTATAGGCATAAACAGAGTATCACTTTCTCATTCACTTAAGATCAGAAGTTCAGATTACTGATATTTCAGAATTCCTATTTATTTTAAAGTGTCTAAAACTAGGTTTTAAATTCTATCTAGACCATTTCAGTGCAATTTATTTTTTTCTGTTGCAGTATTACTGCTGATATTTATTTCAGGTGCTTAGAAACATACTGGTAGACAGGCAGATGAAGCCTTTGTAGACACACTTTGTTTCTTTACCTAATTTTATTTAAGTGCTGGAGTCACCAGTCCAGCATAACAAACAGGTTGGAAATAAAATGTTTTCTGCAAGAGAAACTTAAGAGAACTACAGAAGTATCTGAATAGCAATGGCACACAACGCTATTAGATACAAAACACAAAAAGTAATCAGCAGCGACTCTAAGCAGTTATTACTTATGAAGAAAGGTACAACATCCTCTGATACACTGCAACTTTTTGGCATTATAAGCAGGCAGATTACACTGTTTAGTTTGCTATGAAGGACAAAGACCATTATATAGCATGAATTACCTACAACCGTTTTCTGTTTAGAAACTATACAGTGTATCACTCTTACCTCAGACTTCTCCAGTTTATTTTGAGCATCAATCTGAGTGACAATTTCATTCATGTTGGTCTCCAAAACCATTCCACCCATGACCATTTCAGCCAATATATTATGGACCTAAAAGAGACCAAAAGAAAATTTTAAAATGCAATATAACCTCCATGCAATCTGGAAATATGGTATCTAGATTCCTCAATACAGGAAAACATATATTCTGTAAATCACTTAATTAATGCTAGCAATTAATCTAAAACCATTTGAGAATAAATCTCATCACTTCATGTTTCTTTCTCTAGTATCTTCTCTGCTCACAGCTCTGTTACAAACTCGTCTACTATACCACTTATAAATGCTAGGAAACATTCACATTCCTCTTTCTTTCAGTTCTCTTTTTATACCCAATGATTAGAGTTCTAAACAGCATCAACAGCAATAATACTTCCAGGGAGCAGGTTCTATAAGACTAAATAAATTGCTCTCAAATAGATGTGAAAACACTACCTTGGGCTACAGCTGAGAGGACAAGAGACTATGATGCTCAGCCAACATGGATCCCAAGATTAGGCTTAGAAGTAGAATTGATATCCCTGAGCTATGCTATAAATATGTAGTCTTCGGCATCTACAAATAAGACTGACAGCTAGGACTCAAACTGAAGAAGCACACAAACCGGCTCGGGACATTAATGAAATGGGTATGTTTAAATATCCCTCTTCCCTGATGTTTAAATATCCCTCTTCCCTGCAACCCTGACTTGAGGATGAAAGCCCTGGTTCATGGATCTCTGCTTTAGATTCTGCATTCACACCATATTAAAGATTTGTTTCGTTTTGTTTTAAAAAGGTATTCTTCTGCATGCTTCCTAGTAAAAATCCAGAGTTACTATGTAATGTATAATATTTTAATCCCAAATTAGTATTTAAATCTGACAACAAGGAATGTTTTTCTACTTTTCAAAAATAAACATGCACAATCTGATATCTCAAAAGCATAATTATATTACTATTTTGGATATTCTCCCAATTTACCTGTGGATCAAGGATAGAAGTAAATCTCTAAATCAAATAACCTGGAGGTACTATATTAAAAACCAACACAGCTCTTGGGTTTGTGCCATACCTAAAAAAAAAATGTATTTGTTTCCCTGATAAACTGTAAGTCTATTTCTGTACAAATTTATAATTAATGTGTTTAGAGAGGCTGAAAACAACTCTTCTTCAGGCCCCTCTGGGCTCTTCCAACACCTTTTTTCTATACACTTCTTAGTCCTCTGCCTCCAGTATCTTGAATATTTAACTTCTTCTTCCATGCAAACTGCACCATACCTGGAATCACGCTTCTCACCTTTCTCTGCAATTTTTCATACTTACAGGATATAATATTGAAGTCTAACACACATTATTTAAAAGTGTTTAAAGCATAGATGGCTTTAAAGAAGCTTTACCATTTTCTTTGTCTTGCCCCATTTTTCTTCTAAAGGAATGGTTTTCTAAGTAACAGCATATAATTAATTTTATATAATAATCTGTATATGAAAGGAAATCACAGCTTTGACTAATGTTATGTAACTATTGTAATCCATCGACTCCCTTCTCTTAAATACACAAGTTTCCCCATATAAAAGCAGCAGCAAGACAAAAATAAGGAGTAACTGTTTTTCTTTTTATTGTAAATACATATTAAATTAACAAATACACATATTGTCCCTACCTTTTCTTATTAAAAAATCATTACTTATTTTCCTAAAGAAAAAAAAATCTTAACTGAAAAAGCTTTAAGTGGCAATGAAGTGCAAAATGCATATCAATGGTGTCTTCAAAACAGTACTTAAGTGAAAGACTGAAGGCACAAGGAATAGACATCTTACATTCCAAGATGGATCTGACTGTTGAGAACACCAACTTTTCAAAATCTGAAATTGCTATTTTATAATAACAATTTTCAAGTGTTTTTTCAAAAAATCCAGAGTGCTTCCTATTTATGTTCAATCTACTCTCTAAGAGCACAAATGCACACTCCAACAGAGAAGGAATGTATCAAGAAAAACCTCTCCCAAGAAAATCTGGCAAACACATTTTCTTGTCTTCCATCCAGAATCAAATTGCTTGTTCACTGTTTTTGTTAGATAATAAACTCTTGCAAGAGATCGTGACACTCCCAGAGATATTTCACTAGGTGCCAAAAACTTGTGCAAAAAACAAAATATTCCCTTACATCCCTAATTTAATGTATTCTATTATTTTAGTTCTATAATAGCTTCCAGTGATGCCTTTTCTATTAGAAAGCATTACACTCTTGGACTCAGTGTGGGAATCAGTGCAGGACTGAAATAAACCTCTTCCTCGTCCTGTTGAAAATATCTTGCTCCAAATTTGGAGCAAATTTGTTAGATTCCTTGTAATACAGATGATCTCTAAAAGAGAAGCTAAATTCTCTCCTGTACAAACTACACTCCCCAACACCCCAAATCCTCATCTGCTCAGCACATCAGAAACACTCATTCCCACCTATATTCCACTCTCCAAATGAATTTCTCGTACTGTATCAATATTCTTGAATAAGCATCTCTCGGCAACAGGTCACTATAAGTCATCACTGGGTCCCAAAAAATGACAAATGCCTGACAAAGGTAAATATTTCCTTACAGAAATACCACATAAAATGCAAAAAAGAGGAAACAGCTGATGAGATTACACAGTTTAACTCTTGTGCATGCCACATCATTTTTTCACAAGAAAAATTGCTATTTTAGGCAGGTCTTGCAAGAGAATTGTAAGAAAGCCACCTTCCACAGCTCCATCATGAACCGAAGATGCAGAACAACTCTCACTCAAAGTTAGCCAATCCTCACTCGTCTCAATACCACATCACTCCAAATACAAATATATCTCCCAAAAATATCTCCCACACGTAAGTACCCATTAAAACTAAGACTGTCTAGATTAGGATCAGTTGCTGGTTTTCCCTTTTGCACACTTGAAATAAATTAACCTTGCAGGCCACAAATATCTGACAAGAGAAAGCTGATGCATTAACTCTGAAGACTTAATGCACTTTTCCTCTTGACAAAGTGACCTTATCAGCAGTTTAAAGAGAATTTAACACTGCAATTTCATTCTCACAGATACATCTTCCTGTTTTGTTCTCAGATCTTCAAGAATTCTGATGAACTTAAACTGGAGAAAACAAAGAAAGGAAGAACGTAGATTACATCAGATTAGTCACAGCAGCACAACTAATGCTACTGTACAGCAGGTAGCAGAAGTGTTACTACAGAAGTTCATGCCTCTATATTGTATTCTTCTGTTGATTTACAGTCAAGTTAAAAATCACTGCACTGGTTAATATCATGTTCAAAGATTTTTTTAACTTCAGGTTTCACTGATCATTTGTTGTGGAAATTGATTGTTTTTACTAAAATATCTAACTAGTATTCAGGGTTCAGATTTTTCTCAGAGTTTAAACATTCTAAACTATACCTTCAATGGGATTCTCAAGCAGATTTTTAGTAAATCAAATGAAACAGTTACATTTTAGCATCCATTTGATATATAATTTTCAAGAAGAAATATCATCTCATATCCAATAAAAAGTAAAATATTCTTCAAGAAATTTAACATTTTGAAGAACCCAAGTTCTCTGTACATTTTATTAGAAATGTTTTGGCTATAAAGTTATATTAAGGAATACTCCTTAATGAAACATGCTACAGAGTAACAGCTTGGAGTACATCCCAGCCAAAGCATTCTTCAGCTAAAGATCAAAGTCCTTCCCACAAAACAATTGCAGTACTTTTGCTCTTTAAGCTCACAAGCCAATATATAAACCACTCCTAAACTCTTTTGTACTTCAATCTGCCATTTTGGAAATACCCAACATGTTCCAGTCAACGAGAAATCCTAAGAACTTTTCATGAGCAAGGTATCAGTTCAAACACCTACTTAAGGTAATCTGCACTTCACTGTCTAGTCAAGGTACAAGTATTTCTTACAAAAGAACTTCCTGATTTTGAAACAAACTGAGTCAGTTTGAAATGGTTATTTCAGACACCTAACTTGATATTATTTTTAGTCTACTTTTTCTATCTTACTTTCCTTTAATATCTTTTGCTGCTGTCACAAAAATACATACACCTAATGGGAAAGGTGAAAGAAATGCAACTGAAGGAATAAATTCTGCATATTAAATTCTCATCATTTTAGATATTACACCAAGAAATGACACAGTCCTCTTAAATGAAAGATGACTATAGTAATAGCATTTCTCAAAATTAGATTAATAAAGAAAACACTTGCTCCTTATAGCTGGGAATATTCAAACACGATTGTTTCTAATTGTTTGAAAAAAGACAAAGTCTGTTTGAGATTTAAACCAGAAAGACCCACAAAGCATTTAAATTACATAATCATAGCATATGAAAGCCAACTGCCAACCCTACCTGGAAACACTGTAACAACTTCAGTTGTGAGTTGTATCAAACCTACCCATAAATAAAATAGAACAGATTACTTCTTGAAGCTAATCTGACCCTATGAATATTAAGATGTCTCAGATTTTAAAATTTTATGTGCAATAGTACTTGCAAATCTCCCATATTATTTTATTGTGCCTCAGAAAGGCATGTTCCAATGCAGCTTTCAGATTATAAAAGTGATATTTGAACAGAAACAGTCTAGATTTCACTGGCAATTAAATCATAGAATCATAGAATCATTACGAAAGGCTTCTAAGATCAAGTCCAACCTTTGTCCAAACCATGTCAACCAAACCACAGCACTAAGTGCCATGTCTAGTTGTTTTCTGAACACTTCTGGGTATGGTGTCTCCACCACTTCCCCAGGCAGTCTGTTCCAATGCCTGACAACTCTTTCAGTGAAGAGATTCTTCCTGGTATCCAGCCTGAGGCAATTTCCTCTTGTCTGTCGCTGGTTACTTGGGACAAGGGACCAACCCCCATCCTGCTACAACATTCTTTCAGGTGGTTGTAGACAGCAACATGGTTCCCTCGAGCCTCCTCCTCTCTAGTCTAAACATCCCTAGTTTGCTCAGCCACTCCTGATACGACCTACTGTCTAGACCCTTTACCAGCTTTGTTAAATTTCTCTGGAAAGTAAAGCAGAGTTTAATATCCAGTATCAGTTGAACCAAACATTTTACTTGACAAAAATATTAGAGGATGTCATCACAGTACCTTGTCTACATGGAAAATTAAATCCAGTTCACAGACATTTTCAAAACATTTGTCTAGTGTTTCCACAAACACCTGCAAAGAGGGGGAAAAAAAGCCAAACATCAATCTTTAACAAAAACTCTACAGTTTCATTAGGTGTGAGATTTGAGAAAAGCAAATACGGAAATTAAACAATGGTCAGATATTAAAGCATTAAAGGCATCTACAAAAATTATGTGGTTAACATTATTATGTCAACATATGTTATCTACATAGAGAGCAAAACTGTATGCACAAGCCTACATAGGTTAAAATTCTGCTAAAAGTCATAGTATTTTAAAAACAGATAAATCCTGAAAAACCAGTAACATAACCCACACCATAATTTTCTCAGCTGTGATTCAAAGTATTCTTTCCAATTTCATTAGAACTGCATTATTAAAGAAAAAAACATCAGCTTTTCCCATTACTGTTTATTATTTTTAACAATTACTACATTGCAGGCATCTCCTAGTTAACTACACTGTTAAGTCTGCTATTAACTGTCAGCATCACTGCTTTCAGCAGCAGTACAACAGCTTTGACCTGATTCAGATCCATTGAATTCAGGATGAAAAAGGAGCTGTCTTAATGTCACATCTGTTGATCCTGTCAGGCATATCACCACATAAATTTAGAAAAGTCTAGCAGTTTATGCACAGGCAAATAACACCTCTCTGAATCCAGATATAAAAGCATAAAGCAGAGAAATCCAAGCAGCTGCTGAACTCCAGCCACTGCTGTTCTCTGCCAGGTACGACTGTACATCACCTTGCTCTGGGTGTTTCTGTAACAGATTCCTTGGTATTTATGTTCATACTTTGGCACACCAAGAGCACCCAATCCCCAGTTAGGCCAGACAATTAAATGATGACTGTCCTTGCAGTCCTGAAGCTCCTGAAAGCCAATCCCCATGTGCTTGTGGTGAGTGCTGTTAAAGACTCTAGTCTTACAGAGTTACAAGCACAGTTCCCTTTGTGCAAGGGGTAACTCCCCTGGATGTAGATATGTCAAGATACCTCTTGTTAAACACAAGACTGAGTTTTGGGTCTTCAAAGTTAAAAAGAATTTCTGTAAGAATTTACTGATCTTTTATTAATGACAAGTAAATAAGCTGCAACTTGTTGGAAATTTTAATCAGTTTTATATGTTTCAAGGCCATTTTGTCACAATTTGTATTTAAGCTGCTACTGTATGAAATTTTGCATTCAATTCTAAACTCAAATTTCCTAAAGAAGCAATATAGAAGATAAACACCTGATTTTGATACTCTGTTCAAAATGATTTATGAATCCCACCTTAGTATTTCGGAGGCACCAGATTTCAAACTGCCTAGGCCCAGAAAAGTAGGAACAAGAAACCATGTTCTAACAGGTCACAGAATTGTTTAGGTTGGAAACCTAAAGATCAATGAGTCAAACAGTTAAGATAGCACTGTCAAATCCAGCTCTAAACCATGTCCCTAAGTGCCATATCGAGATGTTTTTTGAAAGTAGGGACGGTGAGACTCCATCACTTCCCTGGGAAGCCCATTCCTATGCTTGACAACCCTTTCAGTGAAGAATTTTTTCCTCGTATCCACTCTGAACTCTCCTGGCACAACTTGAGGCCGTTTTCTCTTGTCCTATTGCTTCTTCCTTGGGAAAAGAGATTGAAGCATCTCTATAACCTCCTTTCAGGTAGTTGTAGAGAAAGGTAAGGTCCCCCTAACCCTCCTTTTCTCCAAGATAAACATCCCCAGCTCCCTCAGTCACGTCTCGTAAGATTCGTACTCCAGCCCCTTCACCAGCTCCACTGCATTTCTCTGGACTCACTCCAGCCTTTCAATGTTTTTCTTGCAGTGAAGGGCCCAAAACTGGACACAGGATTTGAGGCATGGCCTTACCACTGCCAAGCACACAGTAACAGTTACTGGCCTCACTATTGCTGAAATTAAGCCAAGATGCTCCTGGCCTTCCCAGCCACCTGGGTACACTGCTGGCTCATGTTCAGCTGCTGTCAACCAGCATCCCCCAGTCCTTTTCCACCGGGCAATTTTCCAGCCACTCTGTTCCCAGCCTCTAGTGCTGCAGAGGGTTGTTGTAGCCCAAGGGCAAAGTGCAGCACTTGCCCTTGTTGAACCTCATACAATTGATCCCGGCCCATCAATGCAGCCTGTCCAGAACCCTCTGCAGAGCCTTCCTGCCCTCAGGCAGATCAACACTCCCACTCAACTCAGGGTCATCTGCAAACTGACTGAGGGGGCACTCAAAGCCCTCATCCAGATCATTGATAAAGATGTGAAAGAGGCCTGGCCCCAACACTGAGCCCTGGAGGACACCACTGCTGACTAGACACCAGCTGGATGTAAGTCAATTCACCTCCATTCTTTGTGGATAAAAGACCTGCTTCTACAGATATGTATTTATGTCTACAGACCCAGTGAAACAGGTCTACTTAACATCAGCCATTCCCAACTGTCTACCTTGCATATCAACAAAGACTACTTTGACATCTTAATCGCTGGTCCTCAGATCCTGCTTACATTGAAAAGAGAAGGGGATCACACCCTGCTGTTGCTATTACTACTACTACCAATGTCCATTTTAAAGTCAAACTACAGAGCTAACTGATGTTCCATTCTTTTAGAGCAAGGACCAAAATACAATTCCCTCAAACTAGGAACACAGAGCATATTCAGAGGCAGACTCAAGACAATAAGGTTCGCTGACAAGTTAACTAAGAAAATTAATATGCTTCTGTTAAATTAAACTGAAGATAAACAAAGAAGGATTTTTTTTTCTTCAAGTAGTTGTTAATTCACTCTGGTAATAACAGACTTCTATGAAGCAGGGATGCAAGCAAACAAAAGAACTTGTATGTTAAGCAGAAAAAAAATACACATTTGACAACTATGTGCAGCAAGACAAATGACGAAAGATGTTCTCTTACTTTCCTTGCACCTTAGGAGAATGCAGTTACAAGGACAGTGCTGTTAGAGATTAGCTGCAAGAAGATTGGAAACAGAGTGTAAACGTAACCTTTGTCCAATGGTTTTAGTTACAAGAGCTAAGAGTTGGAAACTATTTTTGAAAGAAAATATTCTTCATATACGTCACCAACTTTGCACATGAATTCACACACTGACATGTGTCTATTCCTTGGAAAACAAAGGAGCACATTAAAAACAAAGCCATCTCGAAAAACCTAAAAAAAGCCCCAAAACCCAGATACAAGCACTTAGTAGCAGCATGTATGCTCACACAACAACACAGAAGATTTTTTTTGGTGGCATTCTTCCAGTAAATAAAGCTTCTATAGCAACACTTGATTCACAGTTACTTTAAAACCTTTACCTATTACACAGCAACACCATCACACACTAAATGAACTTGCAAATCTCTGCTTACAATCCATGACCAGTAATGCACAACAAATCTTTTTTCAATCTAATGGAAATCAGCTGGCACTAACTATTCTTCAGAGAGGTTTTTCACTGGCTAAGGATTTCTCATGGAAACTTTGGAAATTTCCTCCATCTTCCATTCATGATGGCAAGTTCACTCAAAGTAATGCCAGGAGTGACACGGTTTACATCTATTATGAATGGTCCTTCAAGGCATTAGTCTGCAAGGTAAACCAGATTTTTTACACTAACATTCCTTAACCTATTTTAAGATGCCTTGAATAATTGAAATCGTAAGTAAAATTAGAGCCACTTTTGTCAGAATTTTAGTAGATTCAAATGAATGGCACGCTATGCCAAGCAGTGCTAAAATTTAAGTACTTCAGTAATCACTTCAGATGCTGCAGACTTGTAGATCAATAACCAGATGAGAAAACACATCAATTGTTTTGGGACACACATGCACACCCCCTCCACACACATCAGTTCAGATGCAACTTCTGATGTTTCTGGAAGAGTAACATAAATAAACGAGTCAAATAGCAGGAAAATAAGGATGCATGCACAATGAATTTCTAGCTTCCCCTTGTGCTTAATTTTTGAAATTATAATCTTTTATAGCACCAAGAAAAACCCATGCACATCTCCATGTCAATAAACAGAATACAGGGGAAAAACCAAAAAAGAAAACTCCCACACCTTTCTTTTGTAAGAAATACGCTTTAATAAAGCCAGATACACACCTGGAGCATAAAGTATTTGAAGCAAAACACCAAATTTTTATTGGATATACAGAAGCCAGGAGCTTCCTCTACTTGGCAATATGTCAAAACTTAAAATGTCACCTTTGCCATGAAGAGTTCATTTTTAAAATGAGCAAGTAAGACAAAAAAGGAATAAATCATACATTAGTATTAGGAAGATTACAAGGCTAGCAGAAAAATCAGTACACCTAATCAATTACATCTATTTGAGAGAAGATAATGTCAAACACTAACAAAAGCAGGTATAAAAGGTGAGTTTAAAAAAACAGGAGTAACTCATATGAAGAACACCCCCTTCCTCTTCCTTAGCTAAACAGCAATGGTAAAGCTGAGGGCAGAAGTAATTCAATCTGCCTATGGAGAGTTCTCATCCCAGTCATATGCCTCTCTGTTTGTTATTCAGTTAGCATAAAAGCAACTCTATTCAGGATGCTTTATCTTTAAAAACTGAGAAAAACACATTACATGAACTGCACTGCATTTCCCATACGCATCTCATTGAACATTATCTTGCAAGGCTCTACAGAACTTTTCATGGAAGACTGATCTCATAGACTCCACTGCTTACTGTGTCATTCTGTCTTCAAAGTACAGCATTGGGCCAACACACTCAAAAATTCTTAGAGCTGACTTAGGCTTTTAGGTCTGTAAGACAGTTAAGATACCATTATAAATGTTCCTCATTTTTTCCTTAAGGCAGTCTACAGCCAGTTATATTTGAACATGTATTTTCTTTCTCTGCGCTAAAAACTTCACAAAGACTCTAAAATAGCATGACATAATTTACACTGAATCCAAAAGACTGCAAAACCTAAGCATAGCACAGATGCTGACCTATTTCCCAATCCAAGTAAGCAATTACAATAAACAGAAAATTGTGTTTATATTTTAAAAAAAAGAAAGAAAATGGTCAAAAAATAACTGCAAATTTACCTTAGGTGTTCAACCACAGAAATCCAACTTAAACACAGCATCAAACCAGAGGCAGAGCTTATGATTTGTAATGCATACAGCATATTCATTAAGCCTGAGTCAAGACTTACCTGTGAAACAACTGTGTCCTAATGGCAATGTAAGCGGTACTCACAAAAGTATCTTAAGAACTACAACAAAATCTTATGCTGCAAAGAACTGTAGACTGCCACATACAATCTAATCTCCCATGCATTTATTCAGTTTACATGACCTCTAAGTGCTATACTGATGTGTAGATTCGCTTCACTAGTTTATTTTCCACCACAAACTGGTCTTTTACATATCTACTTATTCAAAAAATGTATTATATGCATGATTCATAACAAAAGTGCAGATGTCCTACTCTTACCTGTGTTATCTCTGAACAATAAACAAAGATGTATAAAAATGGTTCAATACTTACTGGGAAAAAACAAAGCTTATTTGCTTGACTCAATACATGTGTGTATATACTGCCAGTTTGCAATGAATGTGAGGTTGAGATGTAGTAATAAACTTTCTGAGGGCCCTCTTCCAGTGTAAGATACATTTAATTCTGGTTGCTACTGCTAAGAGGATTTAATAGATCCCTTCTTCTCACCCAGTCTGGAAATTAAAAGTATTTCATTAATCTCTATATATTGATACTATAATCCAACAGTTGAATTACAATAATTTAGAGACATTGGAACCCTGATTAGCTGCAGATACTGTGCTGAGACTGTATGATTTATAAACAAAATCAAACAGGTCAGAAAAATATTTCTACAAATAGAAATAGCATTTTTATAATTTCAGCTTCCTTTAAGTAATTATACTGATACATAATTAAAAACTGGGGCATTTATGGAAAAAATGTGGAAATACAAAGACTAGAACGCTAAAATCTATCTATTTTTGGTACAAGAAGCAACACAATGTAGAGAAAAGTTTAAATTCCCTCTAATTCAAAACGTTTGAGGGCTACATAATTACAGATAGTAGTAAGCTCAAGCAATTTGCTTCAACCCCTGAATGTACAATTTAGGTTACACTATCTATATATGAATATAGATAGTGTAACCTACATTCCTCTGTTCATAAATATTTTAGCACATCCAAGTACGAAGACACACTACACAACAGGCAACTAAGCAACCCTCTACAAAAAACTGCTACGAATAGGTACAGACATCATGCACCTTGCTAGTTAATGTAGCATTGTTCAGATATTGCAGAATGTTTTATGACCAAAGATGATGTAAGAATCCAGAAAGGAGTTTCCTTCCCTGTTACCCACGCAGGCACTCTTCTGGATCTACTGTCCAGAAGAGCAACACTGGACAGCTGTTCTGAACACCAAGAGGTATCTCTGAGAAGCTAATCAGCTTCAAGAAAGGTCTGCAGGGAATTGTGATGCCTTTGAGGCTCACAGCACTTCTACAGTGAAATAATCAATCAATCAATATCAATAGATACAGGCCCATGTCTCAGAACAGATTTTACTTACCTGATCAATCAATTCTCTTGATGTGCAAGCTTTTGAAAGGCTGAACAGTAAGTGAATCATTCACATAACAGAGACTCCTTTTAAGCAATGACATAAATCACTTCATGGTGTGAAACTATTTTTTGTCACATCTGAGTTCACTAACAATCATGGGTGAAATTGTGTATTTGCAAGTTTTAAGTTGAAAAAAAAATAAAAATCAGTGATTCAGCTCTCTTGACCTTGGAGTGTTCATATTACCGGACATGGTATTTGTTACTAGGTTGATACAGACATATTTAGCAGTTTAAATAGTGACCATAGCATCAAGCCTGTATGAGTTTAAGAAGAATCTGAACAAGACTTTCAGGCACTTGCGGTGTCTTGGGCAAGGTCAGGAGTTGAACTCAATGGTCCCTTCCAACTCAGTATAATTCTATGATTCTATGAAATTATACCTGGAAGCCTTGCAGAAGACAGTGTACTTGAGGAATCAGTAAACTTGAACAAGATCCTGGTCTGGTCTACAGGGTTGAGTAGCCTGTACCTTACTAACTTAAACTATAACTTATGATGTCCTTGGGAAAGATAAACCATACAAATGTAATTTACTGATACTGACTGAGAGACTGTTGCATTCACATAACATAACCTGAATAGGCACGGGCCTGTGTTGTGCTGCACAAATTCCTTAGCTAAGGGATAAACTCAGCCAGTTCATTGCAGACAGCTATCATGTGGTACCAGTGAACATGCCACCTCCATGGCCTCAGCGTGACCTCAAACTGCAGCAAGAAGTTCTCCTAGAAATATTTAGGAAGAGCTGTTCTCCTGTGAGGAAATTATTTATTAGCTCAAAGTTCCAAAAGAGGGAGAGCTTCTCTCCACAGACAGGATCTTCTCTGCCCAGCACACTGTAGGGAAATCCACCTGAGCTCCACTGGGTGCTACATGAACATGGCATACCCAGCATCTGAAGGGGTGTAAGATTTACTATCTACATTTATATTCTTACTCTGTTTTATTAAGCAGTTATCTTAGTAAGCCATTTGTGGTATTGAGCATTTTTCATTGAGATACAGAAAGAACCTGGACCTATGGACCTTCTTTCTCCTGATCAGTCCCCACCCTACCCACCCTAATTCCCCTGGTGCAGAACACATACCTAGAGGAGCATTTGCCCTCCTTTTCTAAGATATATCTGTCAAAAAGCTCATAAGTCACAGGGCAAGTTTAATCCAAAGAGGTTTTGGGTATACTTATCCACTACACATTTTTAGTGAATATATATATATACATATATGTATGTGTGTGTATGTACACAGCATTGTGTATCAAAGTTCTTATATTATGCACTTGTCTAGCAAATGTTTGAACTGGACCATTTTTGCATGCAGGCAAAAGGCAGCCTTGAAAAGATAAAATAGAAAATAGATTGTGTACAGAAGCTTCCAAACAAACTGTTTACTTACTTTTACATCAACTCAGAAAACAACTTTTACAAAGAAAGCCCAGAAAACTGCAAACAATCTAAAAGTAATGTTCAGCATTTCTTGGTATGTTCACAGCATGGAAGCAACCTTCCAAATATTACCAAAAAAAGCCTCAGCTAAATATTTAAATTCTAAGGTACTTCAAAGCTAAATCCCATTTATCAAGAATAAAAAATAAAAAATAAAAAAAGCCAAAACCACAAAACAGCAAAAAAAAAAAAACTTACTTGTATGAGGTCTAAAATACCAAGCTCACTTTCTGAGGAATCCACACAGAAGACAAAATACAAGGTGGCATAGTGTCGGTAAATTAGCTTGTTATCAGATCCACCTATTAATCTAAACAGTAAATACGAAAAAGAAAGCTTAGTTAGCATTTCAGGATAAGATGGGCAAATCTTCACAGTTATTTCAATTAACAGGAGGGCTATTGCTAACCATTTTTGGACCTTTCCCAAGTCCAAATATGTCACAATTTTTATTTTGTGATAAAATTCCAATGGAAAACTACTAAGTACCACAACAGACCAAGTTATATTTACACGCAAGCACAGTTATTGTTATCCACCTGGATAATAATTACATTGGCTTATGCACCTTTTTATTTGTATCAATTCAAACAGATTACAAAAAACAGGTATTAAATGTACTTCCATTCCACACTAGCAGGCATTGCACAGGGATTAATCTGCTTTACAGATTAACAGTCTATGCCTAAGAATCCTTCCCTGACCATCTCAGAGGAGCATCAAGAGAAACTGAAAACCATAATGAAGACTGGCATTTGGATTACAAAAATAGCCTTAAATTAGGTTTATGATCCATTTAATAACCAAGAACATGTGACACTGGTGCTACAAAATGTTTGGTATCTTGAGCAGGAAGACCATACCACAAGCAATAGATTATGATGCAATGTTACAGTCACAGAGGCAATAATACTTTTATGGACTACTAATCATTAAGTCACTGAATGAGAAGAGGTCTAAAGAGGTATGTTCTTCCACTCTTCTGCTACAGCCTTCCAAAAAAGGCACATAAATAACAGAAGATCTACATCAGGTCACTGACATCTGCTTTGAACAGTAAGAGGCCCTCATAAAGAAATGAAAATATTTTTTAGGCTGAACCTACATCGCCATGAGCAGAATTAATTCTGTACCAGAACTGAATAATCTGTTTGGTGTACCTTAACTCATCCTTTTAGTTTCTGTCTTCATCATAGGTAAAGAATACTCAGATTAAAAACAATAACAACAAAAAACCTTTTAGGTCACTTCTGCTTAAGCACTTTGCTTTGCATTAATGCTTGGCAGGGAGCAGGGATGGGGGTAGGGAAGGCGAAGCTTTTGTTTCTGAAGAGCAGAAACTACATTTACATATCAGACAAAACTATTACAAATAGGAAAGTGGAAAGAAATGGCAATTAAAGTTTCTTCTTTTGTGATTTATTTACCTAATACATTCAAATTATTTCTTATTACTTTTTATTTGAAGTACACGTTGTTCTATACATAAACTGTTGAGGCCTTTGGGAAAACTACAAACTATAAAGTGATCCCTATCCTGAAGAAAAAAACAACTTGAAATGGTAACCCTGGAATTTAAGAGTAGGAGGAAAGGCAGACTTGTGTTCTCTGTCTCAGTTTATTTTTGTTAAGCAGCTGTGATTTTTTTAAAAGCTCCAAATGTCTTCTGTCTTTCACTTACAGAATTCAAGCCAGCATGTTTCCAACTTGAAATCATCTCCAAGAACCTAATGATAAAATCACCAGTTGAGTAGTTTAAAAAGAATTATTTCAGTTTAAAAAACAGTAATTAAAAAAATCAGGAATCATTTTGATCAAGAAAAAAGACATCCCAGCTGACATGCTTCAGCTAAGCATTTAACTGACTCTGTACACAGAAAACACAGGTTTTAGCAGACTAACTTGCAGTAACCAGAAGTTTCCATAAATATAATATTTAACAAACTATGACAATCTTTATGTCATAGACTGGAGATCATGAGCTTACTTCATCAATTATGATCCCTTCTCCTGGAAGTGGCTTTTTTGACTACTTACTCTTGATGGCTAATAAATATTTCAAAATAAAACACATCTCCATTTCATAATTTCTTCAACTAAAGCATGACAACTTTCAAAAAACAACAAGAGTCAAAAAAGATTATTTTGTGTTTGTCTTATAGACAGACCACCCAAGTCTGGCTTTCTTCCTACGTCGCTTTTCCTACACTGATAAAATGTCTTGGTTGAAAACTGTACTAGTTAGCACATTTAAAACCTATTTTTTTCTTCCTAGTTTATATAGCAAGGTCCAAATCCTGATAAAAAGGCTGAGTATCAAATGCTGCCCACTCAAATTTTAGGAGCTCAAGCCAAGGCAACACCTCCAAAATATATTAGATTTCTAGATATTTAGTTCAGTTGGTCAGAGCATGGTGCTAAAAACTAAAACAAGGTTGTGGGCTGGATCCTTTTATGGCCATTCACTTAAGAGTTGGACTTGATGATTCTTGTGGGTCCCTTCCTTCCAATGCCTCTTAAAATGAGACCAGAAATCTTTAGCTTGGCTACAGGGAAATAAAATCTGCCTGTTCCTTCCCCATCTTTGTGTGTGAAACAATAATGGTACTACGTATGGCACTGTGTTCATTACAGCACTACAAGAAAATAATTTTACTGCCCAAGACATTTTGATACAGCTACTTCAGTTAGTAAAGAATATGTACACTTGGTGCAACAGAATATAATTCATTGTGTTTTAAAAAAATCTCAAGTGACATGGCATTTACATTACAGCTGTAAAAAGTTATGCTGCAATCAGCAGTAGTAACACTTTAAAGTCAGTAAGTACTGGGCATTTATTCCAAACTTGATACTTACAGTCCTCCTTCTAGAAAGTTACACACATTTTCATCACGTTTCGATACCAAATGGAAAGTTTCTCTGATAATTTGTTGCTGCGTATCTTCACTCTATGAAAGAAAATACACTTTGCTAAAAAGCAGACCGTGCACTGCACACACAGCTAATAAACTGAACACAAAGTATATCAACACTCTCAGACTATCTGCTTCTGAAGCTCTTAAATCTTCCAGTTAACGAGATGTATATTTGTTTCGTCATTTCAACACAAAATGCCACGTTTACAAGTTACAGAAGAACATTTTACTGAGAAGCAACTGCAGAAAAGTGATTGTTTTTAAGAAACTTCTGTAAAAAAAAAATCAAAAAGTACTTTCTTTAAGTTAACTGGAAATGTTCTCAAGTATTCTGAACTTCTTACCTCTCCAACATAGACTGAACAGCTACAGGCATGCTTCAAACTACTGCATTCATAAACAGAGAGTAAAACAAAATCTCCAAAGTCTGAGGGGTGCAGGGAAGCTAAAAATCCTGCAATACATAACACTTCCAAAAATATCTTACAACACAAGGGCATCATGAGCAACAGGTTCTCTTAAGCCATGACCTTAATTATTAGCAGATCAGAAACATCACTTCTGAGACTGAATTCTTCTGAGTCTTTAGAAATTTAATTTTTAGCTTTTAAATTATGGCCATGGGTCTATATTTTGAAATATTAAATGATGACACATGTATCTTCCTATTTAATTGCCACAGATTATTATTTTTCTACCAAACTGCAAAATATTATTAACTTCACTTTATGCATTCCCATTACCATACATATCAGGTTAAAAAGTCAGACTGATTTTGTATGTTTTGGTATTATGAAACAAATAAATACTTCATTCACAGATCTGACCAAATTAATCTCTCTAGAAAGCAGGAGATGCTCCCCTTTTAGAAAAGCCTGAAATTTGCCTTTAGTACTGGTTCAATCAACGTTAAAGAATGCTTAAGCTTCAAAAGGTCCATAAACAAATCTGTTATTGAAATCACAAATAAAAATACAATCCAGATGACCGTCCACCACAAAATTTCTTAGTTTCCTTTGCTATTCTCATTTTCAAAGATTCAAAGCATTCTGTTTACACAAACATGTTACTCTTCTTTAAGCAAAGATAATTTGTTCTAGGTCCAGTATGAAAGTAGTAGATCCAGAATGGTTTTACAGGAAAAATCTGGTATTCTCTGGCCATTTGTTCCTCTCCTCCCTCTTCTTCTTCTGTCATATAAAGGAAGGGCCTGTATCAGTTACTCTCTTTTAGTGCAAAGCCTGACCTTGCAAACTGAAGTGTTACAGTCGTCATTTCTGCTCTGAGGTGTACAAATAAGATTCATCCCTTTCAATGAACTATGATTTCTGCAATAGCCAGAATTGCAAGAAAGGGGCCACAAATTCAAGTAAGTAATTGCACTACTGAAAAAAGGTAATTTGTTTACATAACTTTCAGAAAGTTTTCTTGTGTTTTAATGCCGAAGCAGACCTCAGCCTATTTGCTGGAAATACAGTACGCTCCAAACATTACCTTAAAATCTTTTATCCTTTAACTAAATCAGAAGTTTCCACTGCACTTTCTTTCCATTCAGACTTAGTCCTTGTGCTGCATTTTCAGGGCTGTTTGCTACTTGCCTTCTCCCACGTAAAAGAATGTTCTTTCCTATTTCATCACATTTTCATATATTTTTGTACTACACTGAGACTTTACAAAAGAAAAGGTGCTGCTGAACAACTCATCTCTTCCATTCTGACAGCTCTGCCATTGTACAGACACACACAACACCACGTCAGGCAGAATTTTAGAGCAGCGCTTCCACACAACAGCTCAGAGAGCCGACTCTGCCGCTGGACGAGACTGCCTCCCTCCCTTCACTTTTGGAGCTACTGAAATGGAAATCCCAGGGAGAACACCACCGGCTGAGGAGACGGCTTTCTTCAGGGTCTCATGTACACAGTCTCAGCACCCTCCCTTTGACAACGGCTCTGCCCTGGGCCCAGCGAAGACGGCCGGGCCGGGCCAGAGGATCCCCGCGTACAACCCCCGACAGCCGCCGTCCGCCCACCCCGCGGCGGCCCGACCCGCCCGTACATAGCGCTGGTAGAACTTGGAGAGCCGCGGCTTGCCGTGGTTGTTGAAGATGAGGATGGCTTTGATCATGGTGGGGCAGCGGCGGGGGCCGGCGGCGGCGGCCGGGCGAGCTGCGCTGGGTCCCCCTTCCCTTCTTTTCTTTTCCTTTCCTCTTCCTCTCCTTCCTTCCTCTTCCTTCCTCTCACCACCCCCGTCCCACTCCCGGGGCGGTGACAGCGCGGCGCGTACACCACGTGACTGGAGGTACGGCTCGCGCCGCACGTGACGCACCCGGTATGTCACATGATGGGAAGGCGGTGTCTCACGAGGGACAAAATGCCTCGTGGGGCAGAGGCCGCCCCTCGCGTGGCGTCACTTCCAGCCGTCCGCGCAACAGCGGCATCATGGCGGAGCCCGAGGTGCAGCCGCCGCCCGCCGCGGAGCAGATCGGCGGCCAGAGCGACGG